>VXAA01006372.1:3745-14037 GCA_013399115.1 Anseranas semipalmata
GGAGGTCTGTTTGGGTGTAGGCATCTGCCTGGGGAGGTTGTGGCCCCTCTGTCTGGGTTTCAGCCTCAGCCCAGCAGTTGTGGCAGGTGGACGCCATTTTTGTTTCAGCAGAAGGCTGTTTCGTGTTGCTTCCAGAATAGAAGAAAGTGGCCTGCCTTCTGCCCTCCCTGCATGCCCCCCTGCGCAAACTGCCATGCCACACATGGGCTGACGCACTGCACCCTCTTTGCCTGTCCTGGTTGCTGTGCTCCCAGTTGCCACGCTCCCAGGGGCTGCCTTTGTATGTGTGGGGGCAGCCGACGCTGTTCCTGGCCTGCCCAAGCCTCCTCAGCCACTCTCGCGAGGGCTGCCGAGTGCTGGCAGCTCCCTCCGCTCCCTGGGGTGGCCTTGATGCAGGTGCATCCTGCACACTGTGATCACCCGCTCCACTGCAGAATGTGCCTGCCCCGGAGCTGGTTACCTCGGCTCAGATCTCCAAGAACAGCTCCATAACCTCTCTGGGCAACCTGTGCCAGTGTTCTGCCACCCACCCAATACAGAAGTGCTTCCTGATGTTCAGGGGGAACCTCCTGTGTTTCAGTTTGTGCCCATTGCCTCTTGTCCTGGGACAGAGCACCACTGAAAAGAGTCTGGCTCTGTCTTCTTTGCACCCTCCCTTCAGGTATTTGTGCACTTTAGTAAGATCCCCCTGATCCTTCTCCTCAGGCTGAACAGGCCCAATTCTCTCAGCCTTTCCTCATAGGAGGAATGATCCAGTCCCTCCATGATTTTTGTGGCCCTTTGTTGGACAGTATGTCCATGTCACTCATGTACTGGGGATCCCAGAACTGGACACAATACAGCAGGTGTGGCCTCACCAATGCTGTGTAGAGCAGAAGGATCATCTCTTTTGATCTGCTGGTGACACTTTGCCTAATGCAGCCCAGGATACCGTCAGCTTTCATTGTGTCATTGGCACATTGCTTAAGCATATTCATCTTGGTGTCCATAAGGTCAACCCCCAGATCCTTTTCTGCCAGGCTTTTTTCCAGCTGGGTGGCCCCCAGCACGTACTGGTGCATGGGGTTGTTCTGCTCCAGGTGCAGGACTTCCTGTTGTTGGACTTCCTGGGGTTCCTGTCAGCCCATTTCTCCAGCCTGTTGTGGTCTCTCTGGATGGCAGCATGACCCTCTGGCATATCATTCCTCCCAGTTTTGTGTCATACAAGAAACGTATTATACTGAGATGCCAGGAGCTCAGTCAATGAGTAGATGAGAAAGTCAGTTCATTTTCTTCACAGTCTAAATTTCATCAAAGAAATGATAATGTAAAAGCAAATATTTTACAAGACCCACTGACAGGTCACTAAGACTAGACAAATTCAGAATAGGAAGTAATTTATCATCTGGTAGAATTTCCTTTGTTAGAAGTCAGAACTATATCTTTTTGTGTGTACTCCTGATCTGTTCAGCAAAAGCTTGCAGCCTGTTTAAGAGAATAGTTCAGAAAAACTGATTACTATGGTACCTTCTTTAAATTTGTGCCTCAGCAGAAATGAAACTTCAGTAACTTGCACTCAGTATTGATATTACAGTGTTTTCTAACTGTGCCAGGTGTGGCAGGGATGGAGTTGATTTTCTTCACAGCAGCTCGTATGGTGCTGTGTTTTATATCTGACCAAAGCAGTGCTTGATAACACAGCAATGTTCTAGATGCTGCTGAGTAGTGCTTGCACAGCATTAGGACCTTCTATTTTTCTCACTCTGCCTCTGCAATGAATAGACTAGGGGTGTGCAAGAGTCTGGGAAGGGATACAACCAAGCTAATGACCAAAACTAACCAACAAGATATTCTACACCATATAATGTCATGCTCAGCAGTAAAAAGAAGAGCAGGAGTTCAAGGGGGTTATCCCACTTTTGCTGAGGAACTGGCTTGACATCGATCTGCCCATGGCGGGGTGGTGAGTTGTTGCCTTTGCATTTCTTTTTTGTTTTTGTTTTTGTTTGGGTTGTTTTCTTTCTCTCTTGTCAAACTATTTTTATCTTGACCCATGAGGGTTTTATTTGTTTCTACTCTTCCTTTCCTTGTCCCGTGTCCTACCAGGGTTTGTGTGGGAGGAAATGAGCAAGCAGCTATGTGTTTCTTAGCTGCCTGATGGCGTTAACCCCCAGCACTAATATGTTGTTGGTGTATTTACTAACATATAGGTTAGTGTACGTTTATGTCTAGCTTGCTAACTAGTACACCTAGGAACTTGCACATTGACTCTGGCCCTTCTTACAACTTGTGAAATCCACTAAAACTACTGGTAAGTCTGATTCTATTCTAGATGCTAGAATCTGCTGGTAACCAAATTTCAGTTCAATAAAAATGGCTGGCAAAGCTTTGAAATTATGAGCAAAACTGATTCCCAACAGAAATTACTGGGATGAAGACAAAAATTACTTATTTATATATGCTATTACAATCACAAATATGTATGTAGCAGCATACATACAAAATATGTATGCCATTACAATAACTATAAGTGCTTCATGAACTGCTTCATGATTGGAAACTGAGCAGCTGAATGATATTGTCAGTTTTAGAGTTTCTCTAAACTAGTTGGGTAAATAACCCACGTTTTAGTTTTCTGGCATCTCCACTCTTCTTTTTCATTTGATGCTGCCCCTGCAAATGTTGGTAAAGAGGAATTTCATTCAACCACAGGTAAAATATTTATTGTGTAATATAAGTTGTATTATATTTTAAATATAATAAATAAAAGAAAATATAAAAATCAAGTTTTGTCAACACAATCTGACAAAAGAATTGATATAACAATTATAATTGATATAATAATTTATAAAATATTTTGCTATCAGTGAATTTCTTTGTGGTTTTTTTTTGTTTGTTTGCATTTTGCTTGAAGAACTCAATAACAATGAAACTGACTCTACTCCTAATTTGACAAGAGATTGATGAGTTTTGATATCACTGAAGAGTAACAAAACTGACAATGATATATGTTCTTCAGTTAGCAACTGCCAGATTTGGTGTCAGTTGAGAATTTTCCATTTCAAAATAGATTTTCACCAGAAAATTCTAATTATGGTTTTCAATCCCATGAACTGAGGGGTTATTAGAACTTTTAACTTGTTTTGCAGTGGGATTCCCCGATAACATCTTTCAAAAAGTGAGGTGCCCCAAAAAGGAAATTTCACAGAGTTAGATCTAACCTTCAAACAGGCTTTGCCAAGATAGTTTTTGGTTCCACTGCAACACACAGAGGGATACCACAGCGGAGAAAGAAACCCTGGATCTCCAGTAGCTGACGAGGAGGGCTGGGCAGAGGTCTCAGAGTCCTGAACACGTTTAAGGCTGGATGGTTTAGAGCCCTGAATCCTATTTTTCTAAGACCACCTAGAAGATCCAGGCAAGTTGACCAGGAAAACAGATAGTCTAAAATATGTGATGAAGACAGAGAGTTTGTTGATAGCTTGAAATTGAAACAGTTTTGCGGATCATTTCAAAGTAAAATAAACATATCCATAACCATAACTTCCCACAAGTTTTCACATTACCATTGTTTGGATCTGACATACAATTATTTATTGCATGTAATCATGTCCTGCTGGTGCTGCTCAAAACTGTGTCTGGCAAATAAATGAACACCAAAGGATGCATTGGATAATTGAATTTCTTCATTATCACTTCACACAATGAAATGGAACTGTATTGTCTAGCCATGAAAATTCAGAAAGTTTTTCTTGTTGTTATGATGACTTCAAACTTAAAAGTTTCTGTAGGTGGAACTTAAAACTCAAAACTCATTTCTTGTGTAGTCTAAGTACAGATCAACAGAAATGATAACCAGACAAAATAAAGGCTGAAGAGCAAAACATTTTACTTTTCTTTTTCATTACAACTACAAATTATATTTGTTGATTTACCTAATTTTCTATCTTGATTTCTATAAAATCTGATCACACACAGATTGGATTTAGATGTATTCCCAAACTAACTTGTGTTTGGCCAAATACATAATATAATAAAATGACAAAGAACAGAAGAAATGAACATGAAACAAAAACAAAAACAAAAACAGGTAACACTGAAAAAATATCAAGATTTCTATTATTTTTCAATCTGTTATTTTGATTTACATCACATAGGCATCTAATACTCCAGCTTATTTCTTTTCTTGGACAGCAAAGTTACTCTTTAGTTTTGCCAGCAACAAAGCTTTAAACTTGTTTTACATGGACACGCTGAAAGCAATTATTCTTTTTCCTAAAAATGCCAAATGAAATGCAGAGAAGAGAAATTTAATCTTTGCATAAGAACATTGTATTCATTTGAATTTAATAATGTGTGCTCAATCAAGTTTGCAGATTGATAAATAATCAATTAGAAATGCTACACTTCTTTGACTTTTTGTGCCAACTGTGATTTGCAAGCTAAATAAAATGGAATGTAATTATATTGACTATTGCTATCAATGCATTTCTGGATTGCCAACAGCAGACAACTTTCAAACAACGGAGTTTTTGCACTGGGAAAACAATACTCTTTCTGCTGTTGATTCCACAGTATAAATGTGATATCCTCTTCAATTTAATACAAACAAGAGTAAGTCTCACTAGTTTTCAGCAACTTTGATTTAGTGTGTTTTGCATTTAGTGTATTTGGTTCAAATTCGTTTTTGGCTACAGAAGAAATAGGATAAGAACTTTGCAAAACTGCAATGGAGCCTTTATCATCATTGTTAAGATAAAACTCCTAGCCCTGACATTATTCATTCTTGTCTCCTTAGTTGGGTTATTTGTCCTGCTTGGTCTTCATTGCTAGGAAGTGCTAGTGAGCATATGACTGATGGGAAGAAGCTAGATCTTTGGTGCTAGATCAGTTACATATAGGCCCAAAGGCAGAAGTTTGTGCACCTGCATCTTAGTGTGGAGTGGATCAGAAAATGAGAAGTTTCACTGAAATTCCTCTAATTTGTGCACAGTCTCAAATATACCATCATTTATCAGTATTTTTTCCAATCCATGACCAATATATTCTCCAAATGCTTACTAGAAATCACTATAGGAATCTTTTGAAATTCAAAAATGAACAATCATTTCTCTTCTAGAAAATACCATACTTCTGGCTATAATACCCTAACAGACAAGCATACCCTAGTTTACTGCACTCCAAAAGTCAGACCAAAGCAATGCTAAGTGCTGACAAGACATTCTGGATATGGACAGTGTAATGTTGTCTTCTGTAGATGAGGCAGATGGGTAGTAGCACTCACAGCTCTGCTATTAAATTTTTGTGTGAATTAGTTTGTCATCTGTACAATGGAAGAATCTGATCATATGTTATTGAATCTCACATACATATTGCAAGATATAATTAAAGTTTGTAAGCTTCGAGAGCCTCTGAATAATAGTACAGTATACCACAAAGTCAATATACTAATTGCATCTCAATTCTCTAAACATCAGAATCACTAAATTCTTTAGTACCATAATTGCATTTTGGGTTAGGTTTGACCGGCTCTGTAAATGGAATTTCTGCTTTCTGTAAAAGCAGGAAGAATTTTCATTAAGACAGAAATGCAAGTGTTTTTGCTCATATAGTGAGTATGATAATGATATGAAAGCATTTTAGAACACGTAGAAGTGATAAACGCATTGGGCTTCTTCTTTGGACTTTACCCACATTTATCTAAAAAGAAGGTTTGCTTTATTCACTATTGCTTTTCTCTCCTCAGAATTAGAGAGTGTGTCCAGTTCTCTAGAGATTAGTTACAGAGCATAATGCTATCCAAAAAAATACTGGAAATTGTGATAAAGTTTGGGTAGAATTTTCAGAATCGGTATGCATAAATATCATATTATACTTATTCTCAATACCAAACAGTTATGTATCAACATAATAGCAAATGTTTGTAGGAATCTATTCTGCAGTCTTTATTTTGTCACTTTTATGTCACTGCTTTCTTCTGAGAATATATCTCACTTGGTAAAGACTAGACTTTAGCTAAGAAGAAGATTCATGATATTCTAGAACAAAAGATGTTTTGAAAGTTTATGAAATTAGAAGCTTATACATATTTGCAAAAGATTTTGGGGCTTGAGTAAAAGTAATACTTGGAACTTAGAACTTAGCCCAAAAAATCATTCTGCTCTATTTTTTATATATTTTTTTAATTTATTGTTTAATATCACTTAAAGGAGTGTATTTACTTGAATTACTTCCTTTGCAATGCCATATTAAAAAAATCAGTGGGGTGGATCGAGAACTGAGAACTCTGGCAGAGCTCAGAGGGTTGTACTCAATGGTGCCGAGTCTAGTTGGTGTCCCCCAGGGGTCAGTACTGGGTCCAGTGCTATTCAACTCATTCATCAGTGACCTGGATGAAGGGATGGAGTGCATCCTCAGCAAGTTTGCGGACGATACAAAGCTTGGCAGAGTGGCTGACACACCAGAGTCCTGTGCTGCCATTCAGAGGAACCTGGACAGGCTGGAGAGTTGGGTGGAGAGGAACCTCATGAGGTTCAACAAGGGCAAGTGCAGGGTCCTGCACCCAGGGAGGAACAACTCCAGGCACCAGTACAGGCTGGGGGCTGACCTGCTGGAGTGCAGTTCTGCGGAGAGGGACCTGGGGGTCGTGGTGGACAGCAGGTTAACCATGAGCCAGCAGTGTGCCCTGGTAGCCAAGAAGGCCAATGGGATCCTAGCCTGCATCAGGAGGAGTGTGGACAGCAGGTCAAGAGAGGTGATCCTCCCCCTCTACAAAAACCTGAAGGGACAATGTAAAGAGGATGGGGCCAAACTCTTCTCAGTGGTGGCCAGTGATAGGACAAGGGGTAATGGGTGTAAATTGATTGGAACAGGCTTCCCAGAGAGGTTGTGGAGTCTCCTTCTTTGGAGATATTCAAAACCTGCCTGGATGCGATCCTGATGCCATGCTCTAGGTGACCCTGCTTGAGCAGGGGGGTTGGGCTAGATGATCTCCAGAGGTCCCTTCCAACCTCAACCATTCTGTGATTCTGTGATTCTGTGACATATTAAAACAGCTTCTATAGTTGTTTTTTTTTTTTTTTTTAATTATTTGTGGGTTTTAGGGGATAGTGGGATATAGTTGCCACAGCAACTGGTTTATTTTTTACAGGTGTGTTTACTTTTATTGAAACTTCAGTTTGAAAGGATTTCTTTTTTCTTTTGATTGTGTGACTTTTAAAAAAACATAGCTAATTATAAACCCCCTCTCTGATGTCCTGAAGGTCAATACAAAGTCTGGACAGCTGTGGAAATTACATATTTCTGCAATAAAAATGTTCTTTCAGAGCACTGGAAAAACAACCGCTGGTTATATTTTCACATAAAATATTAAATTTTAAAATTATGCATAGCTATCAGATTTATAAATACCTCTGAGGGCTAAAGAGGTTTTTTATTGTTTCTCCCTTCAGCCAATTTTTTCCAGAGAATACCAAACAGCCCAAATACTTTTTTTTTTAGTGTTCAATGTTTTCTTTTCAGCCCAAGATAGGCAAGCTCCCTCTTTAGGAGGGCATTTACATTGCATTAAATATAGTGAGCTAACTACAGATTTTTATTCTGGGTTTTCAGTCGAGGATCTTCTGGAATATTGGAGCAGATCTTTCAAAGATGATAATAGGCAAAATCACATCAGGGGAATCAGCTTTACTGCCATGGAATAATGTTAGATATCTAATGACTAGCTGAAGATATGTAGGGAAGAGATATAGATGAGATGTCTTTTTCAGAATGGCATACTGCTGCCATGATATACATCTTAAAAAGTGAGTTCATATGCTTCATAGAAGAAGTAGAAAGACTGGAATAGAAAGCAGAATGTATATAAAAGAAACAAGAAATTAGAAAGCCTAATTGCCATCCTTATAATTTACCACAAGTAAATCTTAACTATTTTTAAATTATTATTACTATCAGGTTTTTGCTGAAACTTTCTCTGAAGACAGATTAATATCCTTTCAATTTTCATTGAAATATTTCTTTGTATGGAAAAGATGATATGGAAAAGAACATGTGTTTTGGTAGTGTCTGGCTTTATTGCCATTGCATTAATTATTATTAATTATTGCTGGTGTGGTGGAGTAGTTCTTTCTCCAGCTCAGCTATGAATCATAAAATGTAATCTTGTGATTTCCCATGAAATTATAAAATAAATCTTAAATTGCTGCTAAATTAAATTGTGCAAAAATCTATTTGTGACAGCCAGGAACTGTTTTTCCACATGCCTGAGTTAGACAAAAATCTATGGAATTTTCTTAACAAAATAGAACATAGGATTTCTGCATTTTTCCCTCCATAATTGTATGGATTATTGTATTTTATGGATATTAGAATGAGCGTATGTCTTGCTTTGCTGCTAGCTAGACTAGAATGATTCCTTCTTTCTAGACCTCAAAGCAATTTCAGCCCTGGTTTATAAGGCCAGGATAAGGAGCAGTGCAGTTCATTACCTTACAATGTAATGAAAATTAACTTCAAACAAAAACACGGGTGTTTCTTCTTTCGAGAAACATGGCAAACATGCTATGCGTAGGACATTATAATCTTATTGATTAGTTGTCTTCTACTATGTGAGTGAAAAAAACTGAGAATGATTATTCTGTTCTAAAGAAATTTGTCCATTTCCTATGAACAAGTGTCTCATCTTACCCTGAATGATATTTTTTAGGTTTTTGCTTTGTTCTGTTGCTCAAGTGTTTTTCAAAGTTTTAAGCTGTCAATTTACAGCTTTGTTTACAACTTGGCTGCTAGAATCCAAGCCAAGATGTATATTCTAGCTATTACGGTTTGTGACCTTTCTAATGCAGTGTGTTTTCTAAACACCATGATTATCTTACCCAAAGAGATAAACTAATAAGCCACAAAGAATACGTATAACACTTGTACTTCATTCTAATTCAGAGAAAGCACTAGAAATGTACGCATTTGCTCATATGAGAGAACTGGAGGGAAGAAACATCATGACAAAATGTTTGAAGTATGATAAGGAAAGGGGTTGTTGACACCCTGTCACAGAGGAATAGCCAGAAGAGAGATTCACAGGGAGTCATATAATTAAAATCAGTTCTCTTTCTTATCATTAAAATAGGGTTAACTGGGTTGAAGGTAATTGTTAAAAGCTGACAAAATGATTCAGGCATAGTTAGGGAGAGGTATGCCTATAGGCCTACTTCAGTTTGAATCTGTGATGTAGATCATCCATCCATTGAAAGACATAGTTCCGCCTTTCTTACCTTACCACTTAGTTTACCTCTGACTACAAGGAACAGCTGACCTTAGACTAATGGAATAACATCACCATTTTGAGTGAATTCTTCCAAAAGACATTCAAACATATATTTTATCCAGAATTTATTCCAACTTATCATAACTTAGGTGTTTGCTGAAAAAAAAAAAAATGTAATTGGCATGAAAGCAAAAAATGAAAATTAGCTATCATTCTCCTAAAAATACTTCTAGTGCAGACTCAGTATCTGCGTCCAGTACTAGGAGATCCTTGGCTATTTTTCATTGTCTAGAAGATTTCTCTCCTCTGCTTGGTTAATACATTCTACTACAACCAATCTTACCAAAACACAAAAACTAATTAATATAATACTTTGGCTTTATATTTTGGCAATATCCCCACACACTTGTGTGTCTGTGCTTTCCTTAGAAAAAGTATGATAATGTTATTCTTCTTCTTTTCTGTCATAAATCTTATCCATTTTAAGGTAATTGCTATATTTGGTCCTGGAAGCAAGGTGTAAATTGTGCCTAAGATGTCTTCCCTGTTCTACAACTTTTGCTGCAGGAAAAAGGGGAGCTTAGATTGGACCTTCATGTACTTCATGTAGTTTTAGTAACTTTCTCATGTGCACAAAGGGTGGCTTTTTTCCCTTTTGTGTTAGAGTACTCCCTAATACTTAAGTATTCCAAAATATGGTATGCTGACAGTTTTGATTGTTTCGGGTGATTGCGCTGTATAGAATCAAAGAGGAATGAAAATGGGAGACAATATCCCAATGCATTGGGATATTTCTGGAAGGCTGACACTGCACATTTAGCAAATGTTTTTGAGTATTTAAGTATTATTAGGAGAAAATGAGACATTTGTTTATTCGTCACTCTTCTTTGCATTCAGTGGACTTTGCAGGAAGTAGTGTGAAGTTATAATATCCAGCAAGTTAAAGTGTCAGAAAACTGCAAGCCAGAGATGTCTAAAAATATATTTTTTCATTATTTGATTTACATGCTTGTAAGTCTTTCATGCAACACATTTGGCCTTCTTTTTG
>VXAA01006376.1:0-81409 GCA_013399115.1 Anseranas semipalmata
CGAGCCGAGCCGAGCCGCGCCGCCAGCCCCGCTGCTGCGACGTGGAAGTTGGGCAGCGGTGCCAAGGCGGAGGAGCCGCCGGGTTGCCCGGCTCGGGGGCAGTGAGGTGGGGGGGATGTAATCTCCATCCCTGTAAATCCTCAGCGCCTCCTGAGCGGAAAGGGGAGAAGGCACGCACAGGGAAAATGCCCAGCGCCCTCTCCCAGCACCCCCAGGGAGCGTTATTTACGCACGGGTTCGTGCCTGGAGCCTCCTGCCGCTGGGACGTTCGGAAGAGGGGGTTCTGCTTGGGAAACATCAGTGATCTCAGCCTTCCTCCCAGGGGTGAAGCCTGGCTCTTAGGAATGGGGTTTGACCTTTAAGCGTTTATTGGCTACCGAGGTTAAAATAAGCTTGAGATAGGAGTAAAAATAGCTTGCAGAAAGGTTAAATCAAAGGTTAAATTTGTTTTTCCTAGGAAAATTGAGGCTGATCTCTAAAAATGAAGGCTTGCAGCAAAGAATTGGAAGGGGACGTGCTAGGTTTCTAGGCAGGGAGATGGAATTCATTCAGAGCATTGGTGGCTGCTGATAGTGTTTGACACCGAGTTCGGAAAGTCGGTGGACAGGTGATCCTCGAACTACGGCGTTTAATAAGGACTGGTCTTTGGCTTCCTCTGGGTGTCTCCTGCGATGTTCAGAGTGCCCGTAGCTCCTGTTGATGTTGGTCCCGGTTGCAGATGCTCAGAGACCTGCAGGACGGGGCTCCGGCTGCTCGGCTGTGCCCCGGTCCCTCCCCACGCGCTCCTGCACGAAGGCAGGGATGGCCCTGGGTGCCCGCCGTAACCTTCCCAATTACCTGTGATATGTCCGGGCTTGCTGGAGAAAAAGATGGGTAATTAGAGGATAACAAGTCAGAAAAGGAAAGTTATAAATGTGAGTAATAAAGAAAAAAAAAAATCCCCTGCTAGATTTGGAAAAAGGCAAAGCACAGGAAGTAAACGAGGGCTTGTTTTGTTTTAAATTTAAATGAGATTAAATTGTGCCCCCAGGACCCAAGACAGCCAGCGGAGCTGCAGCTGCGGAGGAGCGGCCCCGCTTCACCTGGGCAGCTGAGCGGCTCCGCGGGGCAGCGCGCGAGGCGAGCCCCAGGGGCAGGGCAGGCGCCCACCGCCCCGCCGGGCTGCCCCGACCCCTGCACTGCCGCCAGCGCGTGGCTCCTGCCTGCCACGGTCGTGGCTTTCCGCGTTTGTGCTTCCCGGGGTTACCAGGAAGGTTAGGAAAAGAGCAGCGCGGCTTCCCCCGAGACACGGGGGCTGTGCGCCAAAATCTGCTCTTGGCACAGCCGGTGTGCATCCTTCGGTTGAAAAGTTTGTGCTCGTGTTGTTGTGAAAGCGGGGCTTGTTCCTGCGTCGGGGGGTGCTGCTGCTCGCTCGGAGCCTCCTGTAGCAGCACTCGGCTCCCAAATTGCTGATGAGAAAAGGCAGTGCTGCGAGGACAGCCCTGGTGTGGTGCAGGGCTGGGACCTCCCTGCTGTCCTCCCCTGTTATACTTTCTAATAACTTGCTGGCTTTCCTAGACAGAGCCAGTAAATGGTTAACGCGGAGGGGAAGCGTTAGCAGCAGCCCCAGGGCTCCGTGTCACCCACCCAGCACCCGTGCTGTGCTGGGACGCACTGGGACGCACTGGGACGCGGCGGTCTGGGGCTGGACGGAGGGCACGCATGCCGCTGGGGGCACTATTTTCTGTTTGTGTTCCTATTTCTGTGCTGGAAGAACAAACAGGGAAGTGGTTTTCTGCAGTCTCATTGCAGCTCACAAACAGAGCACATAATTCAGCCGCTGTTGCTCAACTGTCACAGAGCAAGAGGTCGTCGTGCAGGGGAGACGGAGCGCGGCGCATCCCTTAGCGCGCAGACGAGTGCGAGGAAGAGCCGATGACCAAATGCTCATTTTACTGCAACTTCTGCAGATTTCTGTGTCGCGTTCCCTGCAGAAGCAGTGAGCACAGGCGTGCATGAATTTCCCTTGCTCGCTTGCCCCCGTCCAGGATCACATTCGGTGACCCAAACCACGCGGTGCTGCTTGCCACCAGGCGCTCCGAGACCCACGTGGACTGGATGCGCTGAGGAGTTTGCAGGGAGCTGGGAAACGCCAGCGGATTCCCCTGAGCGGAGGGCTCGCAGAGGGCGAGGAGCTCGCCTGGGCCATTTGTTTGCAGCCTGACGGCTACAGGAGGCCTGCTGGTCCCGGGCACCGGCACGCGGCCACCCCGTGCGGCGAGGAGCACCCGCCGGGACGGGAGCTCAGGGTTTGGGCAGGTGCTTCTCCACCTCTGCCTTCGCTTCTACCGCATCTCCAAAAGCTCGCCCTCATCCCTGCCTGCGCCCGAAATCAAGGTGAGGGGGATGTGTGAAGTTTGGGCTCCCGCTGGGAGCCTGGCAGGGCAGTTGGAGGCCGCGGCACAAGGCGAAGCCACAGCCCTGCCCGACCCCTCCGGCTGCGCTGCCCAAGGCCATCAGTGCATCCTGTGGCTAATTTGTCCAAGGCCCTGGTGATTTAAATTTGTTTGGGCTGATGGAGGGCCATCATGTTCCTCGGGTTAGCGTTTACCTGCCTTTTTCAGCTTGAACAAAGGCGATGCTGAACACGTGTCAGTTTGCAATCAATTCCATTTTCGGGTTTCCAGGCATTAGTGCGGCTACACAGTCGGAGTTGCAGACACTTCAGGGGGATGTTCATTTGTTTATAAAAGAAACCCACATCTGTTTCTGTTTGAATTTTTTAAGCAAGCATACATAGAAACCTTTCTCTTGGTTTCTGGCTCTGTAAAAGCTAGATTTTGGGCCAAGTTTGACCTAACAGCGACCTTTTCAAAGTATTACAAATTTTTTTGGTATTTGTTTATGGCTTTAATAATGATGCCATGTGGGGAATGGGTCAGTTAAAGGTGAAATTAGCTTCTAATGTAAACGGGGGATTAATTTTGGCCCATAGAGTACATTTTGGGGAGACTTTGAATGGTTCGGTGAGGCAGAGCTGGGTGGGCGCAGGGGCATGGCCCAGCCGCCCTCTGACTTCATAGCCCCGAGCTCCAGATGGGGAAATTGCCCAATTACCCTTCTTGTACAGTACATTCCTCCCTTAAGCGCCCTGCAGTTCACTACTGTTTGGCGGGCTCAAGAAGATGAGTCCTGCAGGAAGCGGCATCTTAGCACTGCCTGGAGGTTAACCATTTTCTGGAAAGCTCTGATTGCGCCCGGTGGTTTTGGCCACAAATTCTCCTTCCTGCAGGCACTGGGGACCTTGTGTGCCATCGTGTGCCATCGTGTGCCACCCCCTGCCCAGGCTGCGGCTGCGTCTCAGCGCTGCTGCGTTCAGAGATGCCCACGCTTTGCTCAGGCCAGGAGTTCATTCAGAGCAGTTGAAATGCAGGTTGGTTCAGAGGATGCTCTCTTGGATCCTCTCAAACCGGGGCAAGATAATTTCCCGAAGTAGAGCCACTGTTCACCTGCAGTGTGAACCACTCCACATGTGAGCACAAACTCACCCTGCAGCTCAGCGATGCTGTAGGAGTGTGCTGCGTAGGTAGGAGCAGGACAGGAGCAGGGTGCGGGACCGAGCTCAGTTCAAGGGACGATCAGTGCATCTTCCCACAAACGCCTCCGAGCCCAGCACCCTGCCGCCCGTGCTGGGAATTAATGGGGCACCTTCTGCTTTCCTGTGGGAGCACAGGGATGCCAGTGGCACTGTAAAGCCAAAGGTGGAAAACACTGGAAATGTCACTGGGTATCAGTAGCATTCCTTTGCTTCAGCTCGGGTGTTTCTTTGGTTCGTGTGATCTCTGTGACTAGCAGCTTCACCAGTCAGTAACGCACGGCTCCAGCATCGCGCTCCAGAAGCCCGCTTGCCACCAGTAGGAACCAGTTTCAAATGTTCAGGTAGAATTTCCACTAAAAGTAAGTTAGCTGCAGTTAAATCTGTCTTCAATATCATTTTCCCCAAGCAAAATCTAACGGCTACTTGGAAGAAGGCTGGTTTAATAACATCTGTTTCTCCTTGAATCACTGGAGGAAAGTATTGGTATTGCCATACTCTCAAGGAACATTTTTAATCGTGTTTTGACAGAGCAATGCCTTACAACAGCACTGATAGTTAAAATGTTTATGATACTTTGTAGTATTATCCCTTCTAACGGTGTGATAAAACATAGCACATATATTGTCAAATACAGACATTAGGAGAGTTTCGTATGCTTAACTAGCTGGGAACTTAAAGTAAGTGGAACTTTTCCAGTTGGTCAGGGGAATGGCATGCCTAGCTGCTGGGCTGCTGATTCCTGCTGCCACCGAACCCCGCAAAACAAGACCAGCGTTTTATTGTCATTCCCTCTTCTCATTTGAGGAAGCAGTAGTGTATATGCCTTAGATTCTTACAGAATATCTCAGAAGGTACCAGGATGGTTTCTGTGAGGTTAGCACTGTTTCCTGCAGGCGTATTTTAGCTTTCAGCCTGTTGGTGAGCAGCTTGGTCCGCGCCGAGCGCTCCCACCCGGGGTGCTTCCACCCGGAGCGCTCAAAGCCCTGTATTAGAGGTGGGGCTGCACCGACCACCACCTGTTAAACACTGGTAAACCGAGGCCTTCAAAAGTTTAAAACCTCTTTTTTCTTTTTTTTTTCCTCCATTTTTTTTTTCAAGCACCTGCTAGCACAGGTGCTTCCCTTTCTGCTCTGCCTGCTCGGTTCCTGAGGGGTGAGCTCAGGAGAGCCTGCCGATTTCAGGCAGTTCTGTCTTGTTCAAAGCCACAAAGCGAACCAGCGGCCGAGCTTGAAGCGAGCCCTTCTCCTCCTCCTCGCTGTGCCGGTGCCCGGTGCCGCGGCTTTGGCTGCAGGAGGACAGTGAGGTCGCAGCAGGAGCCGGGGCTTGCCCCGCCGTGCCGGAGCGGGCAGAGGAGGTCTGGGCTGCGGGAGGCGTGCTTCAGGCTCGGCTAGCACTGGCTGCGCGACGGATGCAGCAGAAGTCTTAAAAGAAGTAGATAGCGCCCGAGTGGGAAGATGACTCAGAGGGTAAAACCCCGGCCTCATTGCCCACAGGGGTCCTCTTGAATTCAGTGATGCTTGGACTTCCCCCTGCAGACATACCAAGAGCGCACATGGTTTCCATTCTTATATCTGTGCACTTCTCAAAATCGCAGCCCGGAGCGGCAGTTCGTGGGACGGCTTTTGTCCCGTCGTCCTCGGGCATCCTCTGGCAGGAGCGCTGCACAGCCCGGGGGTTGTGCGTCCTGCGTGGGCAGATGGCCATGCCTGGGCTCCCCGTTCCACCTGGAAGCAGGGGAGGCTGGTGGAGAAACACTCACCCTTAATGTTTAACGATAAAAACCCCGTGAGCATTGTTTGATTCCTTTTCTGAGCCCCAGGGTACTCTGTCGTGAGGGTAAGTACGGCTGGTGTCGGGATAACGCGGCGTGCGGGCGCTCAGAGGTAGCAGTGGCTGGGTACTGAGGTGAGTTCCCTGGACATAAGTGTAATGTGCCATTTCTTTTTCTTACAGATGGAAGAAAAACGACGAAAGTACTCGATCAGCAGTGATAACTCAGACACCACTGACAGTAAGACCTTTAATTCAAGGCTTTGAACGAGATAACTAAGTGATTCACCTCCAGCAGGGAAAGCGTTGGAATAATTACTTTGCAAAGAGTTGAGGAAACTGCATTTGCTGGGAAGTCACTGCACAATGAATTGTGCACGGGGTTGGGTTTGTCAGAAATGCAGCCCTGCTGTACAACGAGCTGATGCCAGTTTAAATGTCTGGCTGTGGGCTCCTCTGAGCTGATGGAGGTGTCTCCCTCGTGCGAGGAGTTCGGGTGAGGGAGAGCTGCCAGCGCTGCTGATTGCAAATCTGCAAACGGAGCAAAAGCCCTTTGTAGACAAGTTGTCCTTGCGTGTGCTGCATCCTGAGACCAGGCAGCTCCTGACTGAGGTGTACTGGGGGAAAGGGAAGCTTTTACTGGGGCCAGGGTGAGACCAGAGCCTTCTCGTTCCCTTCCTGTGAGCTGAGGAGTGATGTGGGAAAAGGGATAGGGCTCAAGCCAGCAAAGCTTGCAAGCCCACGCTTGCTTTTAAACATATACCTCACTTCATCCTCATTCAGGGAGCGCAGAAGCATGTGCTCAACAATAAACATGTGCAAATGTGCTGAATTTTGGCTATAAATAGAGCGCTTTCCTCTCCCACTTATTTCAGGGTTTCACCCACTGCAGAAATACCGCAGTGCCTCGGCTGTGCAGTACCCTCGAGACACTAGCATAATCCCTTGTCTAGTCGCTGTAGTTTCCGACTAGTTGTTCTTGGTTTCTTGTGAATGTCACAGTAATTTCATCCGGGCCGTGCTGGGAATTTGTTCTCCACACTTTACAGGATCTGGCTGCAGGAGTATCTGCGAACGAAAGAGACTTTGCTAAAGACACTCAACTCCCGGGCCTGTTCCTAACAGGATGATGGGGAGATTACAGGGGGTTATGGAAAGGCTGATCTTACGGGGCTTGGCTGCACTCCCCCCAGCTTTAGCCAAAACCACGGTCTGTGTGAGCGGGGCTTGTGCTGCCAGCACCAGCCGGGGCCGCGGGACGGGAGCCGCTGCTGCCGCCTTGGCGGCGGGGCCGGGGCGGGAAGCGCTTCAGGCACCGGGTGCGCGGCAGCACCGGCCCCGACCTCCCGCCAAGCAGAACGTCTCTGTCTTGGAGGGGTTCGCTTTGGAAGCCGCGCTCCAAACTTCCCGTCCCCTAATCCCCAGGCGCTCAGCGGCTTACCAAACCGAGCTGCATTAGCGGGCTTCCGCGCCGTTCAGGGTTAAGGCATCTTTAATCGTGGTATTAGACAACGTGGCCTTATCTCTGTTGGACTTTGATATTCATGCTGCAGGTGATACCTAAGCTGTTGACGAATGCTCTCCTGCGGGATAATTGTAAACAAAGTGGTGACCTTCTTTCCTGTGCCTCCACCAGGAAAGGATGGTAGTGGCATGTTATCTAAGTCTGCGTAGTTGTAGGGCCACATCGTAGCTTGAAAAGAGGGGACAAGGTGGAAATTACTGACTCGATCTGGCAGCATAAACCGGATCTGCTTCGGCAGAGCTTGGAGCAGCTCACTGAGTCGAGCAGCTCTTCCCAGCAGTTACAGCTGGGCAGTAGGGCCTTCTGCAGTGTGCTTTGCCTACGCAGTCCTGTTCCACGCAGACATAAAAAACCTTCCCTTATGGGAGCCCACTTTAATGGCACCTAGCCTGACCCTGCCGTCAGAAGACCAGTTGTCCTTTGGGAACAATTAATGCCATGAAATCTGGTCTTGGTTTTATCCTATATACACAAGAAAGTGGGTGTATCGAGTGCCTCTTCCCCTGCAAGGGAAAACACACATGTGAGATTTATCTGGGCTCGTGAGGGACTGCATCGCAGAGCCCGGGGCTCCGCACGGGCTGCTGGAGGGAGGGACATTGCCCTGGCTCGGGGCGGGCAAGGGTCCTGCTCCGGGACAGCCCAGCCGCGGGTGCCTGTGCTTCTGCCGGCCCTGAGCCCCTGCTGCACGCACGGCCCCGTCCTGTTTGGCGTTTGCTTGTGTGCGCAGCGTTGTTTGCTCCTGTTCAGCCCTCCGAGGGTATAAGCAGCAATCACTAAGCCTATCGATAGCTAATTTGGTGTACCTCCAAAATACTTTTACGAATCTGGAGGGATCCTGTTGTACAAAAGATCCAACCATCAACATTATAAAATCTTTCAGTAGTTAGTTTATTATTTATTATTACCAAATACAGACAGCTGTTTTTCTTTTTGCTGGTAGTAAGTAGTAGGGATAGTAACACATATGAGTTGGAAATAAAAATTAATAACATAGTGCTCCCATCGCATTTCAGGCTTCAGCAGCCTTTGCCTTGTGGACGTGGTAGCGGTGGTGATAATACTGCTCGAGTCAGGATAATGAGAGTCCATTCATAATAATCCCAGAGTAAAGTAATCCCAAATCCCAAAGCAAATAGTCTCTTACTACTGAAACGCGTACTGTTGTGTGCTTTCCATCAGGTGCAGAGGGGGCTGCTGAACTGCACAGAGGCATGGAAGTTATTAGTGCTGGCACTGACAGGGAAGGTTCATCCATCTGGTCAGTGTTTTTTATCATGGAGTCTGAAGTCCTCAAGCGGTTCAGATGCTTCACTTTGAGCATCCATGTTAGAAAATTTTAGTCTTACTTCCTTAATTTCTGACTCCGGTAGATTCCTGATTTCAGGAGTGTTAAGCCCTGGCTCATTCCCTCGTAGAAGCCATTCGTTCTTAGGACTTTGCCTGTCTCGCTTCTGATGTCTGCCCTTGACAACAGCTTTCTTAAATCTCAGGGGCCTCTGTTTCATCATCTGTAGCAGCAGAAAAGTGATGTTAATCTGTTTTGGTGAAGTACCCTGAGACGTGCACAAAAATAATGCCACGTCAAGGTATTATCACCTCCTAGCGTTGACCCAAAGTGATGGTTGAGGCTGTAGGAGTGGCAGTGGCAAAGATACAGACAAAACTTGCTCTCTTTTTCAGGTGATGTCTCTTTTGCCTTCTTGCAGGTCACACCACGTCCGCGTCCCGATGCTCCAAAATTCCGAATACCAAATCCAACTGGTCCCGGCAGAAGGAGAAGAAGCCCTCTGAGGTACGCAGGGTTTTAGCCTTTGGCCAAGCGAGAGTTCTCCCCCGGCCCACGCATGCCCCGATGCGACAGCCAGGTGTGCCCACGGGTGGCTGTGGGCGGCGGGTGCCAGGACAGAGCATCCTGCCAGCAGCCACAGGCCGCGCTGCGGTGCTCGGGGCTGAGCGCTGTCAGCCGCGAGCCCGCGGGAGGGAGCAGTCGGAGGTACCCAGGGGATGTCTCAGGTAGGTCTGGGGGTCCCTTGTGGCCAGCCTGTCGGGAGCATGGTCTGCGGGGGGGATTCCTGTTGATGCAGGTGGGGAGAGGTGAGGTTTGGAGGGACTGGGAAGTCCTGCGGTGTCGGGGCGGCCAGGTGCTGAGCTTCCCAGGTTTGGGTGCCCGCCTGGATGCCCTTCTGGCTGCGCCCTGCTTTCCCTAGCGTGGCTCTCAGATACATTTCCAATAGACCCGGAAACTATAGCAAGCGTGAGCTGTTGTTGTAGCAACTGCACTGTTTAGCGGCGGTCATCTTCGTTTCCAGAGCAGTGAGCAAAGCCAGAGTGACATTGTTCACACATTCGCTGTCGTCTGGACCGGTGTCCAAACAGAGCTAAGTTTAGATGAAGGTGAAGCTGGCATGGCTGATGCCTTCCTGCAGCCTCCCTTAATATAGGCTGTAAATCCCTTCTCGAGCCCCCACGCTACGCATCTCCTGGGACTGTGGCCCGGTGAGCACAAACCTCTATAACATCCTCTGTTTGCATCAAGCTGAGTAGAGATTTTGAGGTTTTCCTGTGGTCACCGCCTGAGTTATAGCTGCACTTAGTTCTTATCGCTGTGACAGATTTACATTGATGTAGCTAGTGTGTTGGCAGTGGACAGCGACTTGAAAAGTCCAGGTTGCTTGTGCCTTGAGTAAAGGGAAGGGCTGAGAAGCTGTTATTACCAGCTGAGGTAATTGGAAACACTCCAGATCACAAAGAGCCGGAGATACAGATGTCACTGCCTGCTGACAAGGCTGTTGGAAAGTTGCGTGTTAGGGCTAGGAATGTAATTTTTTAGTTATAGATGTGTCTCTTGGAATGAGCGGTGGGTGTATTCTGTGAGCTGAACCCCCAGTTACAAAGTGAAGCGTTTAGGGCCTCTCGTCTTCCTGGGTCACCGTTGCACCCCCGTGACATAACATCCCGTCCCTGACGTTTGTGAGGACATCGGAAGAGCTGTGTACGCGCCCTCAGGACCGCTGCGGGGGTGCCCGGTGCTGGACCTGCTTTGACGTGCCAGGATGCGACTCAGGCGTCACCGGCGGTGCCACTCATGCTTCCGCGCTGCTTGGTGAAATCCTCCCCCAAAACACGGGCGTCAGGAACACCCTTTCTGCATCGCCGGTACAGACACGCTGCGGGGTCTGCACTGCCCAGAGCACGCTTCTCGGTGAAACGTAGCTGTGGAGCAAACGACGTGGAGCACAGCTAAGCGGTGCACAGCTCAGCAACTGCGTGAGGGCCCCGTAACAGTTGGGGCCGAGTAAACCACAGTGGCACATTGGAATTGAAGCTGCGGGGGACTTTGGGGAGGCAATGTGCAATTCCTCCAGTTGGAGTTTGGCCAGGACACTCAAGCTGACAAGCCATCTTCTACAAAAGTGCGGTGGGAACCCAAGCAGATGTGAGCAGTCCAGATCTCAGCTTCAGTCCCGTATCCTGCGTCTTCCCTGCTGTCACTGGATCTGGTGCTGGTTGAGTTCAGCTCCAGAGAAACCCAGAGGCCAGTCCGAAGAGCCAAGGGTTTGGCACAGCATCACCTGCCCTGCACGACAGGTCCAGGGTGCATGATGCACGGCGATGGCAGGTGGGGTCTCTTGGAGGTCTCTCCGGTGGGCGCGGGCTCATGGATTTCCTCTGCGACAGCATCTCCCAAACCTGTCCACAGCTGCCCCAACTTCTGCTGTGACCCATGGGCACCCGTGAGCCCTCTGCTCTGCGTGCTGGAGGATTTCATGCAGGAGGATTTCAGGCACGGAGCAGGGTGGGCATGGTGTGTGGCAAGGGAGGAGAAGTGCAGAACATAAAGCACACCACTGACAAACCTACTTCACATGAAGTACCGAAGTGCTTCATTTCACGTTGAGGATGGAAACTGCAAGAGGGTAACATGGAAAGCAGGATGAACTTACTGTTGGCATCAAACCCTGCCGGGCAGTCTGCCCTAGACCTTTTGGGGATGGTCCAGCTTTTTCAAGCAGTAACTCAGACCCCAGGTTTACACGTGGCCCGTAGCTTTATGAGGAGCCCAGCGGCACTTCCGCACGCTGCCGGCTCTCCAGGTGCATCCAGGCGCATCTCGGAGTGCACGGGGCAGCGATGCTGTGGGACGGGCTTGGGGAGGGAGTGGGATCATCTCCAGCCTCCCCTGTCCCTCTCAAAGTCGTGTCCCCATTTCCCTGCGAGGGGGCTGGGGGCCGCGCTGCCGTCTGCATTCCCCTGACAACATGTGCAGGAGATAAAAAATCAAAAGCATTAGTGTTACATAGTTATTAGCCGGGTCAGGGGGTGATGTTTATTATGAAAGACTCTGTGAGAAGGGATTAACTATACACATTAAAAACCACCCGATACAAGGCATCTGGCAAAACAAGCTTCTTAACATGGAAAAGTACTGAGCTGTTTGTAAACATCCGCGATGGGGGCCATTGCCAGGGAGGGTGGTTATATTTATCTGCGCGTGTCACAGGGCTCTGCCCGGGCTCTTTCCTGATGCGTCCCAGACACCAGGCTCTGCGAAACCTCGCGGAGGTGACAGCTCTGTGCCCGAGGGGCTGTGGGCAGAGGAGCTCTCGGGTCAGAGCCCGCCGCCAGCCCTCACCCGCGGGATGAGGATGGACGCGGGCAGCTCCTCGCGTCTGCAGTGCCTGATTGTATTAACCTCGTTAGGGCTCGTTCGTCCCCGGACCTGGCCTGGAAGGGAGCGGGGGCTCCCGCACCCCTCCTTGGCGCTGCCGTCCCGATGCTGCTGGCGCTCCCTGCCCGGGGAGCTGGCGGGAGCGGGATGCACGCTCGGGTCCTCCCTGTCCTTGATGCTGAGTCTGCAGCGGGGAATGAGGTGTGCCTGAAGTATGGATTTTTGCTTCTTTCATTGGCGCGTTCGTGCAATCCTGCCCCCGGCTATAGGGCTGCCGAGGATGTGAGTGTAAGCCTCGCTGGGTTAGATGGCAGTCATCAAACCCTCTGTCCTGTTTCTGACAGGGAACAGTTGTCAGTGTCTAAGGAGAGAATACAAGAACAAGGCAAGTGTGTAATGATGCTCGCCGGTTACATCCTCCAGCTCCCAGCCATCAGCGGCCTGGGGACTCTCTTGGATGCTACATCTGAGTCACTGCCTTAGCCAGGATGTTAGTCATTAGCTTCTGAACTATTTGGTATCCAAAACGCTACCCTGCAACGGGCTGCGCTGCTGGAATAATTTGCGGGGGTAGAAGTACCTGCTCCTCCCGGTAACCCTCCTGCCTGACAGCCCTTCAGCCGGCCCTGGTCCCGGCTGAGGAGCCTCTCGGCCCTCCTCGTGCAGGTGCTGGGCATCTCACCCAACATCTGCGTTGCCCTCTTGTCCACTCTGGTCCTTTTTGAGGTTACGGGACCACAGCTGCATGCTGTGTTCAAGATGAGGGGCAAACCACAAATTTATACAATTTACATTATTTTCTGCTTTCATTGTTTAGATATTACTTCCATGTTTTGAAAGATGCTTTTTTATATCTCTTTGCAAGGATTTAACCCTTTTAAAGCATCCTCAATTTTATATTGTTTCCCTTCTAGAAAGTAATTGTTACCGCACTGGTTGTTTTTGTGTTTTTTTTTTTTTCATTGCGATAGGTATACATTGCTACAGGGCAATGTGAATTTAGTCCCTGGGCTCTCCATGCTTTAAGAAAGGCTTTTATAAGAGACCATGTGGCCAAGTAAGACTGGTCATACTTTTACAGTGCTGGATTAAGAGAAAATACGTCTCTGTTGAAAGGTTTGACTGCAGTGTCTTTGTCACTTTTCCCAAGCCAGCATGGTTATAACAGATTAATACCATTGTCTTTTGAACGCTGAGAAGGGCAAGACAAAAATGCTTCTTGTTCCTATTTTAAATTCTGTTGTTCATTGAATCTTTAACATTCAGCATTTCAAGAGGAAACAAGAATAGATTAAGAGATAGCAGACTGGCTCCCAAATGAACATGAGAGTAAGTATTTTTCTCCCCACAGGCAGATAATATCGCTGCTTACAAACACACACCAGGCATTGCCATGTTTCTTAGCCCTGCTACTGAATATTGCTGCTCGGCTCATTTTGGAATGGGCTAGCAAAATATGACAAAATGCCTGGGAAATGAGACTTGGGAGCGCGGGAGGGGAGCTGGGTGGGCAGCCAAGGGCTGGTCCCACGTAGGTGCTGGCTCCAGCTGATACGAAGACAGTTTGTCCAACCGAAAAATATTCCCAGGGCTCCCATTGTTCTCATTGTTTTCTCTTTCTCTAAAAATCCTTGTGACTCATGAGCTACAACAAACAATTTTATGCTTGAAAGAATGAAGGGCTAATAGTGCTGGCTGGAAAGGAGGAGAAAACCCTGCAAGGCAGCGGGAGAGACCTGCGGAGCCTTCCCTGGGGTGGAAGGGAGGTGGAGAAGGGGATGGTGGCTGGCGAGACCTTGGCCAGGAGGAAAGAAAGGTGTTGAACCAAAACCTAAAGAAAACCTGTTTTCTGGGTTTCCAAAACCACTCCCATGTCCTTCATGCTGTGAACCATCGCTGCACAACTGCAAAAGAAATGATGCCCATCACTCACAGCAATGCTCGGAGAGCCCAGCGTGCTGTGCTCGCTGCGGGGACGTTCTGCCGGAGCTCCTGGCACTGCTGTGCATGCAAGGGCGCCGGGGAGAGTCGCAGGTTATTCGGTTTGTAAAAGGGAAGAGATTCAAACATTTGATTTCAGACACAGGCTGCGGCCATTCGATTCCCACCTCTCCTGCCCGCCGTCTCACTAGCAAGCCTGTTGCGCTTTTCCACATGCACTCGATTTTGAGCGATGGGTTTAATTTCTCTTCCGTTTCCTACCCATGCTCTGCAGTGTGAAGCGCTTTGGAAAGGTTTATTTTTGCAAAAACTTTTTGGGGATACAAACGTTTGTGTGCATAAACAGAACCCATGCAAAGGCTGCCATCGTCCGCGCAGGACCCTGCGCAGTCCCCGGGCTCACTGCAGTTCTCAAAGCTAATTAAAAGCAGCGCTAGACGAGTGTTTCTTTAGTTTAGATTTAAAGACCAAAACAGATTCAGCTTCTTGGCTCTCGCCCAGAAGCTGATTTCATACAAGTGGAAAGCAGTTACTAAAGGATCTAAATTCGATGTTTTGGGGTTGGTATTTGGGGCTAACTGGATAATTGGCAGCCTCAGCCCTGCTGTGCAGTCGCTTTAAAAGCACAGTCCTTGGGAGAGAGCGTAAAGTGGGAGCTGAATAGCGGTGAGATTGGTGGACCACTTTATTAAAGGGGTTTGTAAGTGAGTAAAAGAACCTTGAAATCGATACAGGGATTTCGCAGAAAGGTAGTGAAGAGGCACAGAGATGGGGCCGATGGGCAGAGGAGAATGTGAAGTGGTGGGAACCGGAGGAGGAATGCTTTTGCAGTAATTGAACCGCCTGGAAGCGGCGCAGCGGGGGAGTCCCGCGGTACGGCAGCCGGAGCGAGAGGCGAGCCGAGCCCCGGGCTGTGTTCCCCAGGTCGCAGAAGGGGACGTTCGGGGACACCAGTTTGTCACAGGGTAACCCATGGTGGTGGGATGTGGTGGGAGCCCACAGCACTGGTTCCCAGGGCTGCGGGGACAGGAGGAGGCTCCCTCGGTAAGACTGGGATGGCAGCACAGTGTTTCCGAGTGCACAGCAGTGTGCCCATCGCCCCACGTCTTCCCGACGGATTGGGGTGCGGGCACCGCTGGATCACGGTTTCTGGCAGATGGAGGCCCAGGTCCTCAGTGGAGCTCAGCGGTGATGCGTGAGATGCTGTGGCTCAGGGAGGATCTGAATCCAGCTCCTGCCTTTCAGGCTCCTGACACAGCCGCAGGACCGCCCTTCCGAAGCCAGGCTGATGTGAAGTGAAAAATGAGGATGTCAAAATCAGAAGATGCGTTATTTCTGATTAACTTAGGGTTTGGTTTTTTTTTTGAGACAGAAAATCAATACGGTTCTTGCTTCACAACAGCAGATTACAGAAATAACAACAAATATGAATGTATCCTTGGGTAATGGGATGGCTTTTGCATCACGGCGACTTTTCTTGTTCCTGGACCTCCGGGACTGGCTGTCAGCTCAGTATCGTGCACTGGTGGGCTGAAGGGACGGGGACATAACAGAGGCAGGTAACATGGGCTTGTGAAAAGTGAGAGCCAGGGATCACTTAAAGGCTTGCACGGACAAGAGCTCCTGATAGGCCTTGGAAATGGAGCTGAACCAGAGCGGTCAGATCCTGGGAAAGGCTGCGGCTGGCAGTGGTTGGTGCTGGGACAGGAGAGGTGAGCTCGAGCTGTACCTGCCGAGTCGCTCTTCAGTCCAGGGAGCAACAGTTGCCTGGACACTGTTCCTGCACAAAAAGACCCAGACAGGACTGTACGTGATCAAACAACTTCTCCATTCCCTGTGGGACATCTGGTGGAGCAGGACCTCTGCATTGGTGGCCTGATCGGAAGGGGAGGTCGGTGTCCTCCTTGGGCCGCTGTGATAGAGCCTGGTCCACAAGGTGACCTGATGGCCATGTCATCACACGGGAATTAACCGGCTGCCTTGTGTGTGAGCGACGTGGATATGTGTTGCGAAGGTGAGGCGGAAGCCAACAGGTTAGCTGATGGATGTGGCAGAGGAGATGAATGAAGGTCTCCGTTACGGGATTCTTGCCTGGAGAAGCTGTCGCGCTGTTCGGGCAGCTCTTGGTGGCACGTGGGTAGGAGGCAGCTGTAGGTGTTGACTTGTTCTTCGCATCATTCGAAGGCTGCACGGGAGGCTTCATTGCCAGGGCTCGCTCATTCCTCAGCCCCGTTCCCCAGACCCTCCAGAGGTGTCGAGCGCTCCTGAAGATACGGATGTCCTTTGCTCACGTCCTGACCATGCGAGGATCAGACATATATGGCAGGACTTGACTTAGTGGATTAGAGCTGCGAGGGCCTGTAACAAATAACCACACTGAAGAGGCATTTCTGGGCAAAAGGGCTCTGCTGAGACCATGGGAAGCCTGCAGGTACCTTGAAAGCACAGAGGATTATACACGAGTGCAGTTTGTGACTGTATCGACTGCTGGTTTCATACGGCACGCGACAGTTTGCTGCTGCTGTCCCACTTGGTGCTGCTCCCTGAGCATCGCTGCCACCGGCCCCAGGTGCCGAGCCCCCGACACGGCTGTCTGGCCGGTTCCCCCGGCGCGGGGCGGGCGGCAGCCGGGCCTCCCAGACAAATTGTCAGTTCCTGCGGAAGGGAAGAAACAGTAAACAGTCCTATTGAGGGAAAATTGCTTGTTTTCTGGTACACAACTTTCTCTTCACCGCCAGGTCCTCAGTTCATCAGTGCCCAATTTATCCTTTATTTAGTTTTCATAAATAATTCAGAAGAGTTTGAGTAGAATAATTGAGTCTTTTCCCAACCCTAATCCCAGACAATTCAAAACAAAAAGACATTTAGATTACAATTTGAGCGTATTAGCTGTTGGGAGATTTCCAGACAACTGATCTGCTTTCCTTTACAATTTCTGTGGCATTCTATCATTCTAAAGTGTTCTGCTTTGATAGTTAATAATTTGAGCATTTCCAGTTCTTCATGAAAAGACAGAGGCATCATTGTGATAAAGTGCTGGCGTGCTTGCTGCCTTTGGATGTGCGAGCTTATCTGTTTTCCAAGAAGGACTAAATAAATGAAGTAGTAAGATTGCAAATCCAGCCTGCGATGTGCCTTATCATCTTCAGGGAAATAGATACAATCGTGCTTATTTGGCTTAAAAATTAAAACTAAGCTTCTACGCCGATGTGAGCTGAAAAGCCAGAAGGGATGAATTTGGGGAAGACTTAATGCAGGAAAAGGCGAGCCTGTGATGTGCACAGTAAAGAGGGGAGGAACTGTACAGGGCTGATCTGTCGCTGCGCTTTCAAGCGTGAAGGCTGCGAGGTGCGCTCCGCGCTTGCCTGGAGGGTTTTGCATCGCTGAGGATTCCGCGAAGTCTCCGTGAGGCCGGTCCTGCTCGGTCAGAGGCGATGCACAGCCTGAACCGCCAGAGCCGTGACCCCAGCTAACAGCCGAGAGCGAGCTAAAGGAATGATCTGAGGAATGGCTGTAAGCAGAGCCAAACGCGTTTGGTTTCTGACACGAGGATCGGATCGTTTTACTCTGCCCATGGATGGAGGTCTGGAGGGGAGACGCGGGGTTTACCAGCGCTGACTCCGTGCACACCCAGAGCTGCAGCTCCACGTTGTGCCAAAGCTCTCCCATTGTCTGTGGCACACGCACATCCATCACATCAGCCAGGAGTTTGCCGGGTTCACGGTGTTCCCAGCTCCTCCCAGGGCTTGCTGGGCGACTTGGGGCATGCCAGCGCAGGTCTCCTCGTGCCTCCCTCCTTGTCCGCAAGAGGAAGGCAGTGGGACAGGCTCTGCACTGCATTAGTCTGCTGTCACCACCTGCCCCAGTGGTACTGCACCAGTGTCCCCATCGCTGCATCGGTGTCCCCGTTGCTGCACCAGCATCTCCATCACTGCATCAGTATCCACCCAGCTGCACCAGCATCCTCATCACTGCAACAGCATCCTCATCACTGTGCTGGCATCCCCATTGCTGCAGGATGATGCCCCGTGCTGGGCCCTGCCTGCACCACTGGCTCCCCACGCCCTCCTGGAGGGTTCCCAGAAGAGTTGTCTGTATTTGTGTGCCCTTAAAGGCTGATGCCACGCTCCTGATTGCACATTCAGCGTGGCTTTGAAGCAGGTGTCCTCAGGAGGTACTGGGCTGGGTGGAGAGGGAGGTGGAGGGCACTGAAATGTCAGCCAGGCCGAGCGCTGGAGATGAGCTGGGTGCAGCCTCAGCAGTTGTTTGGAGGAGGATTTTGCCGTCGTTTTGCCCGGGGAGAGGCAGGACACGGCTGGCAGGTGAAGAGGCCGCGGGCAGGCACCGACCTGCGCAAGCCCTCGCACGAGGGCTGAGGGCAGCACAGCGCCCTGAGCCCTGCAGGGGGGAACAGCACCCAAGCGGGACTTCAGCCTTGTGCTGTCCCTGCAGCTCAGCTGCACGTCGGCATCTTCTCTGCAGAAGGCACGTCTGAGGCACAGCGGCTGCTGCTTGAGTTTTGAAAAGTTCTTGGCTGCCCAGCGCCTTTGCAGACCATTCCCGCCTAGCTTTGTCCCATGTATCCCCCCAGAACTGCGTTTGCTCTAGCAGTTTTGCAAATGGAGCAGCGCAGAAATGCCGCGACGCCTGGGCCCGGGTACTGGTGCCCGGAGGAGGGTGCTGCCGGCTCTGGGTGCTGCCCTTGGGCGCGCACGGTCCAGGCAGGAGAGAGCATCTCAAGGCAGGGTGGCACGAGGCTCGGTCGTGCTCGGGTTGTCCTCTCCAGGGACAGACACTGAAACGGGAAGGGAAAGAGCCTTTTGCTTGAGCTGTGGTCCCGGCAATGCAGAAATGGTGAGAACGGGGCACATTTGTACAGTTTTAGCAAATGAGCTACAGCGGGCTCACTTTGTTTATTTCTCACTGTTTGATATGCGGACACGTGGCACAGGAGGATTATGACATCTCGCATGCTCCTTCTCATGGTTAATTAGCGTTTATCTTAATCTTTTTTTTTTTTAATTTCTCGCACTGACAGCATAGTAAAATGTTACTGTGGCATTCCTATCGAGCAATTCATAGCACACAGAGACTTAAAGGAACTTGATCTTTCTCACACTGAGCCTAATTCTGATGGTAATATGTAGGCTGTTAATTATGTTTATTGAAGGATGCACTGAGACTGTGTCTGGGCAGCTCAGATCAGCTTTATGTAGATGTAGTCAACAACGTCTCCAAGCAGATGCATCAGGAAGGACGTACCAGTGCAGTTCAAAGAGGTCCCAACATAGAAAAGGTTGTTTATTGCATTTAACTCTAATTGGGTTATCAGCTGAGGCTCTGAGGATTAAACAAACTGACCTAAATACTGGTCTCAGTGGTCCTAGTTAATGTCTAGTTTCCTGCATGCTAGCTGATTTGGTTTCTAAAATACTCTCCAAAGCATGTTATTGTTGTATCGAAAGTGTAAAACCATATTGTATCATTTATTGTGGTTCTCACAAAGCAGTAGTCATTTTGAGGAGAGACACTGCAAACAGATTAAACAGCATCAAAGAAAACACCTGGTCCATCCCAGCCCTGCAGAAGTAGCAGGGACAGAGTGGTTGGAGCTAGCTGGTGTCCAAGTCCGGCTGCTGGCATCGTCGTCATTATTTCAGCTAATAGCAGATGGTAGAGAGGAGAAATCATCCATTTTCATTTACAATTTATTTTTACTCTGCAAGAGATAGGATTGCTCAAGTCATTGCTGTCAGGCAGTCCTCTGGAAGGAAAGCCTTATTTACTGTGATGGATTTTTTTGGAATGCTTTTTTCATCGTAGTATGCTGGGGGAAGGCTCTGCAGGGCCAGAAGTGAAATGGAGAACGAGCACATTCCCCGTCCAAGGGGCTGGCAGATTTTCACAGAGGAGGGCTCCAATGTCGATCTCAGAGGAGGTTTTTATTGGGTCAGGAGAAATCTCCGTGTGTTTCGCTGCAGGCTGTGGGCATGTAAGCAGGCATCTATATCACCATTTAGTCGGATATTTTCCTGTTCACTAAACAAACTATTTTTTCCAAGACTGTACACTCTAGCTTTGCCCTCGGGAGCAAGACAGACAGTGGAAATGTGAAATGGCATTATCATGTAGTAATGCCTTTGTGTTTCCACTGACCCACCAGGCGGCTGGAGGGCCCACCAGAATGCACCAGCCACTGCTCCAAATGCCTTATCCACCCAAAACCCGGCCGGGACGGCAGACAGCGGTGGCAGCTGGGTGCCTGCTGGGAGTGATGCTGCTCTCCCGAAGGCAGCTGAAGCTTTCTGAGGCCAAGCCGTGTCCTGGCCGTCCCGGGGCCGGTGGCTTTTCAGAGCCACGGCTCCAGCTGTGGCCGGTGCAGCAGAGCAGGGTGGTTGTTCTGGCAATGCTCTGATACTGATGTTGCTCACTGCAGCAGTTCTGCTGCGGTGGGGTAGGTTCTGCTGTTGGCTCTTCACACGTAAATCCCAAAAAAGGCCTTTCATTGATCCCAGTGCAGCACATCTGGATTTATGTGCTGCAACCGAGAGCCTGTTTAAGCTCTTGACTTGTGGATATTTCTCTCTGCTGGTGGTATCGTGATTCTGTGAAGCCAAAACGCGATCCCTTCAAACAAAGCCAAGCTGAGGTCGTGGCGGTGCTCGGCAGCAGGGAGCTGCCACAGCCGAGGGGCATTGCGAGGGGCAGCGCTCGCACCCCAGCATCCAGCCCGGCTCCCCCTGCGTCGTGGCCGTCGGAGCCACCGGCACCGGGCGTCAGGGTGCAGGGCAGTGGGCGGCTCGGGGAGGGTGCTGCTGGGGCTGCGGGCGTGCTGTGGGGTAGGGGTGCTTGCAGATGTAAGGGGAAATAGCCAGGGGTGAGCCGTGGGCTGGGCGGGCAGGGAGCTCGCCAGCAGCGCCGTGCCGGTGCCTAAACTGGCCCAGGGTCGCCCTCCGAGGCGGGCTGTGCTTACGTGCCCGTGGATGTGCACAAGCTGCTCTGCCTGCATTTTACCAACGATGATTCATAGGGGAAATTTAAAAAAAAAAAAAACAAACACCACCAAAACCAGATGAATGCATTTTGTGTGAGAATGGGGGATGGCCAGCATGGAGGGGCTTCAGAACGCGGGGAGCACGGAAGTCGGGCTGGTTTCCCTGTGTTTGTGCCTCATGGGGACAGGAGGGTGCCCAGGGCATTGAGGTGACTGATGGCACACAGAGCTGCTCAGGGCAGCGCAGTGGCTCTCTTTCCCGCAGCTTCATTCCTGTCAGGGAGAAGCAAGCATCATCTGCCCCAGTAAAGCTGAACGTGGTAGAAAGCCAGGTGCTGTGAGCACCGATCCCCCAGGAGAAAGTAGCCCGGTATTTCTTCAGGTTAACAGAGCGAGTCTGCCACGCTGTCACCCGTGGCTGTCCCCAGCTCCTGCCCTGGGCACGTGTGCGGAGCCTCGGCAGAGCCCTTCATCCTCCCCATTGTTTTTTTCCCGGTGCAGGTTTTCCGCACGGATCTGATAACAGCCATGAAGATCCCCGACTCCTTCCAGCTCAGCCCGGAGGAGTACTACGTCCTGGCGGATCCCTGGCGCCAGGAGTGGGAGAAGGGCGTCCAGGTCCCGGCGAGCGCCGAGGCCATCCCCCAGCCCGTGGTCAGGTAAGCCAGCGGGTCCCCTCCGTGCAGCGGGGCGCGCGCCGTCACCTTCCCCGTCCCTGGGCGGGCTGCTTCGGTATTTGCCCAGGATGGCCAGGCGCGCTGCCGTGCCCTCCCGAGTGATTCCACTTTTCTTGGGTGATGGAGAGGAGCCGTGCTGGGCGGGCCAGCCCCTTACTCATGGCTGGGGGATTTTGAAAAGATCTGATAAAATCAGAGGGAGTGTTTAAAATAACAACAACAAAAAAAAAACAGAAAAACAGCCAGAAGGTCAGCATCTGCCTGCTGATTGATGCATTTCCATCTAGAAACTCCTTGGCTGTGCTGCGGCTGTATTTCAAGGTAGGGGTGCAGGAGCTGGCCCCTAAATGAAAAACTTCCCTCTGTGTTGTGTAAGCTGTTCTTACGTACTGAAAACCTGATGGGAGTGCAGAGATTCAATGACTGGGAAAAAGAGCCCGGCAAGTAGACAGGCATCTGCGGGACTTCGTAGAGACGACGTCTGTTGGCCTAGCTTGGTGTCTCATTAGCTATTTTAAAATGGGGAACTGTGTTTAAAATAGACACTTAAACAGCTGCTGAGGCAGAAAAGAAGCGTGGGTGAGCCGCTGCCCCTTCACCGTGCGCCTGGCAGAGGGGAGCGGCGGCTGAAAGCGCGAGTTCAGCCCCGCGCGGGGCTGCTGCCGCGTGGAGGGGAGCACGGGTGAGCCCCGGCACAAACGTGGTGCTGTTGCGGTGCTGGGGATGGGGCCGGCTTCAGCAGAGTCCGTTTTGCTCCTCAAATAGCGAGGAATTCCGGCCGGGCGCTGGCCCCGGCGGAGGCACCGTTTGTCCGCAGCAGCAGCTGCTGCTGCTGCAGCTACCGGCCCCCAGTTATGAAGCAAACTTTTGTGTACGCTCCCCCTCCTCCCCAAGGGAAAATAGAGAAAGAAATGAAACTTTAATGAGTCTGAACACATCAAAAGGGAAGTTGTAAAGGGGGCTGTTGAGTTGATTTAATCCTTAGGAAAAAAAAAAAGAAAAAGAAAAGAAAAAACTGTGTGTGGAATATCTTTTTTTAGTTGTCTTTGATAGCTAACCGCAGTCTGGACTTGTAAACGCTCTGCTCCCCAGCTGAGGGCTCGCGCCGGTGCTATTTCCAGCCGAAAGTGATAGCTTGGCACCGCCTGGGCTCGAGGTGCCTTTTTAAAGCCGACCCGAACAACATCGCGCGTCGGATGGCGCTTTGCATCGCAGAGCTCTGCGCGGGCTCGCGGGGCGGGCTGCCCTGCTTTGAGCCCTTCCTGGCAGATGTGCGCCTCTGCTCTTCCCTGGGCTCCTGTTTTCGGGGTGTCCTGGGACAGCTTGGCTGGTGCCTGCTGTTCCCACGCAGGGATGCTCCTAAAGGGATCGAGGAGTGCATCCCGTGCGTGCAGGAGAAGCCTGGCCCCACAGAGAGCTCAGCACAGCCCATGGATAGCTGCCCACGGAGACCTGGAACCATCTCCCCATAGGCAGCGTTGCAGCCCTGCTAAGTCAGGATGTGTCCCACCTGCTCTTTGAGCATCGGGAGCACCCTCGTGCTTTCCGTAGTAGCCAGGTTTTCTATGCAGACCAGAACCGAATCGCAGAGGGTCTCTGCTCTTGCTGCTCCGTCTGTCTGTCTGGGTCCCTGCCCAGAGGACAGATCCGTGTCCTGCATCACAGGAAGGAGATGGAGATCACAGCTGTGCAAGGTGCATCTTCCGTCCGATCTATCCATCTTTGCTGGCAAGGCAGCAAGCGCGGCCTGAAGGACTTTGCCCTCAGCCCTCAGCCTGCGCAGGATAGTTCTCCTTCACCGGCGCGATGCGGGTGGAAGGAAGAGCTCCAGCTCTGATGTCATTGCACAGCGGTGTTCACGGCTGCACCTGGTCTGTGGCCACAATGCAAGTCCCAGGGGGACGAGCGGTGCTGACACTGCCAGGTTTTTTTTGTCGGGGCAGCATCTCTCCACATGCACAACAGAAGGCACAGCAGAGCCGGGTGTGCTCCTCCCGGCGAGTTCTCCCCCCGATGGCATCCCTGCCCTGAATGCTTTCCCACTTCAGTCACCGCTGTGGGCTGGTGATGAGAGAGCCGCGCGCAGACTGCCAAGGACAGATGAAAGCTGCAGTCCCTTTCCTACCTGTAGGGTTAGACAACTCCCTCTTGCAGCTTGCCCTCCTCTTGCAGTTGCCCTCCTTTGGAGAAATGTCGAGTATTTTTTCACCGAGATGACTATGTTTCAGCTGCCTAAGGACAACAGCTTTATAAGGCCCTACAACTCCATTTACCTTGCTCCTAGTTTCATTGCTTTAATGTGCCCCCATCCCCAGCACACAGATCCCCCCGGCAGCAGTGACCAGACCTTGCTGGTCCTATGTGAGCCGTGGCTTTTGCTGCCGCACCCACGCCACCGCAGCTGCCCTGAGCCTGGAGCCTGCTTTGCAATAAGCTCTGCACTGAATTTCCCCTTTGTTTCCAAACTTTCATTTTCCCCCTCCTCAAACAAAAAAAAATTAATCACAACAGATCCTCCCTGTGTCAGATGCGGGGAATCTGAATTCCTTTTCCTGCTGAAAAAAAATGCACCGCACTGATCTTCTTGCAGCCTGGGAAGCTCGGAGCCCAGCAGCTGCTGCTCTTCCAAGGCGAGAGCTGGCGCAGCCCCGGGGCCGCTGTGCGTGCCAGGGGCAGCGTTTTGCTCTTTGCTGTGTCTCGAAGGGGTAAAGCAGTGGTGTAACAGAGCGTGTTTGCTGCCCACGGGGCTGGGGAGGAGGCAAGCAGTGCCTGGGAAATAACAGCCCGAGCCCATCTCGCTGGGAACCCGGGGTGCAGACCCTGGGCAGGGGATTGGGCAGGGCTGGAGCCACGAGCAGGTTTTGCAGCGGAGGGTGTGAGAGCCGCTTCCCGCTCCAGGAGCGCATCTCTCCCTCCTAAAGGTGTGTTGTATGCAGCTGCTGCTGCTGCTCTTTTCATCTCTCGCCTGGGCGCTTGGAAACGAGCTCTTCCTACTCGCGCCTTGCCTCTAGGTTTTGCGGATCCAAAGCTGAAAATTAGATTTTGAAACATTTTATTTTTCTGGAGCTCTAAAATGTCAAAGCTGTGGGTGAGGCAGGAGGAAAGTGCTTTATTTTAAGGAATGCTTTCCCCAGCAAGCAGCCATCTGAAAATGCCTTCACCAAGAGCCACCTTAACACAGAGGGGCCTTTGTAGGCTAGCACAAATTGCCATGCAGTTGCGTGGAGGGGAAGAGGAGCATCCTTTGGCTCCGTGTCACTCTGGTTTGGTGTCCAGGGCTGGATGCCACCGGATGCACGGATGCTGCCGGTGGCCACCCACACAGCAGGGTTATCAGGCGGTGCAGGACATCAGATGTTTCCTCTCCACAATCATTTCTGGCTCATCAGTGCTTAAAAAGGGTTTTAGTTTGTGCAGCAACACGCCTGAGAATTGCCCAAAGCTTGCAGGGCTCCAGCATGGATATAACAGCCGTTTGGAGCCGAGCGAGAGCAGGGCAAACGCGGAGCTAACGCGGGTTTCCCCCAAGAGGCAGGGGAGGGACGGGCTGCAGGGCTGTCCGGGAGCAGAGGCAAGCCGTGCAGCCCCCGGGTGAGTGGGACCAGTATTTCACAAACGGGTAAACCCGGGCACGGAGATCTCCATCGTGAGTCAGTGGTGCAAGCCCCAGGCTGGTGGGGGGCACGGCTGGGTGCTGGATGCAAAGCGGGACCAGCTCAGCACGGCTGGAGGCTAAGGGCTGAGCAAGGCAGAGTAGTGGCACCGACGTGCACAGTTACCCTAACGGTCTGGGAGCACGGGGGGCGCGGGTACCGCCCCTGTTACAAATGGGAACGGGAAGCTTTGGGTGAACTTTGCCTTCCCGCAGTCACGCCGTGCTGAACTCCCAGGAGGCCGTTCCTCGCTGTTCCGTGATGCTCGCGCGAGGCCGGGGAGCCCCTTCTGTCGGAGCGGGTGCGCGGAGCCCGACCGGGGCTCTTCCCTCCCTGCCGGTGCCACGCACAGCGGAGAACATCGCTCCGTGCAGCACTGGCGCCTACCTCTGATTTTATGCACCTGTACGGCTTTTAATTCCTTCGTTATTTAATGATTCAACGTTTTTGGCAGGCGGTTCCTTCCACGAGCTGACAGGGGTGCAGGCAGGATCTCGAGGTGGCTCTTGGAGCTCGCATTAAGCCACATTAGGATGTGCTGTATATTCTGTTTCCTGTGAATTTGCACACAGCGGGAGGACGAGCAGGAAGACTTCTTCTTGCTGGCAGCATTCCCAGATACTCTTGGCGTCGCAGATCTGTGCTTGTATCATTGCTGTGGCCCTGTTTTAACAGAAAACAGAAAGTGCTGTGGCATCAGGAAGGCACAACCTCTGCGAGCACGAGCTGGGTGAGGGCAGTGGCAGGGATGGGAGCACCGCTTGGAGAGCGGCTGTCACATCAGTGGGGCACTCGTGTGACCGTCCCGTTCGCCTCCCCCCGGTCCCCTGTGTCCCCTCTCCTCCAGGAGCTGCAGATGCAGGCAAAGCAAGCCCTGGCTGCGCTGCATCGTGCTGGTGCAGGAGTTTTTCGTCCTGTGCCCGTGTCCCGAGGCGGAGCTGCCGGCTGTTGGGCCCAGTGTCCCAGGGAGTTGCCCCAGCATCTCCGGGAGGCCCTGTGGTTCTGTTAGAGGGCGCAGCGCTGTGCAGCGATGTCTTGTCCTGGTCCTGCAGTAGCGACAAGGACAGTGCTGCTTCGTGGCGAAAGGGAGCAGGAGGAGGCACGCAGGGGGTCTGCTCGCGGGGAGCGCGTTGGAGATGAGCGGGCTGCTGCGAGTTTGCGCCAAAACATTTGCATTACTGAGCCAGAATGTTCTGGGGGGGAAGCAAAATGAACCGGTGCACCAGTAAGGGCTGTAGGACAGGGGCATGGCCCTGCCCTCCGCTCCCGCTGAGCCCGCGCTCATCCTGGCAGGGCTGGATGCTGCTTCCACGAAACCCGGGGCAGGGAAAGAGCGATTCCAGCCAAGGGGGAAAGCAGCGCCGGGAGCCACCCCTGGAGCCGCAGGATGCAGGCGTATGAGCAACGCCTGGACGTCCCCTGCCCGCTCCCCCCGCGTGCTGGAGGGGGGCCAGGCGCTCTCCTCGCAGCGCGGCGTCTGCCCAGCGCCGGGAGGGCTCCCAGAGGCGGCAGCCTCGGCGTGCGCTGCAGGAACCAGCACGCTTTGTTCTCCAGCGCCGAATCCGGGCTTCCTTTCCTCGGCCGGCGAGGCGGGCTGGCTGTTGACTCATCGGCAGCTTCCCTTGGGCTTTGCTGCAGAAGGGGCAGGCAGGATTCTGCAGCAGTTTGTGTGTCTTTTGGAGCAGCGCTGTTGTTTTAACATGAGCCGCCTTTTCTTTCCTTTTTTTTTTTTTTTTCGTTCCCTCTGGCTCGTGGCAAAAATTGTGTGAGCTCAGGGCTTGCAGATGGCGATTTTACAAAGGGCTGTTTCTTGGGTCCGTTGTCCCCACTCTGTGGCTGGCTGTCCTTAAATTCTGCTGCGCTCCAGAAATACGCATACGCTTCCCTTTCAAGATCTGAGACTTGGGTCTGATCAAAAGAAATACAAATCCAGCTGCCCTAGGCCTGAACATGGAGGCCACAAGCCCAGAGGGATGCGAGGCTGGCTGGCCCCGCGGCCATGGTGGGGATGGTGACAGCCAGGCTGACCCACGTGCCCAGGGGCTGGCCCCTGAAGAACAGCAAAAAAACCCCACAAATTCCTCAGAAATGAAACCTCAGCGAGCCGCCTCTGTAACGCTACTGCTGGCGAGGCGAGGGTCCCGCTCCGATCGGCTCGCGCAGTCCCGCGCCCTGCAGGCAGCGGGTGCCGGTGATGCAGAGGGGTGCTAACGCAGCGCTCGCTCCTTTCGGTGCCGTCACCAGCAGAGGCACGGTGTCACGGTGGGGTTTTCGACCCATCAGGTCCACGCTGAGCTGGGTTCATCTTTTGGGAGCTGCAGGGCTGGGGGGCTTCGGGGTCCCCGCCACAGGAGAAAAGCGTGGGAACAACGGCGTGGGATGGGGCCAAGCACCGGCTTCATACCCAGGGCTTGGAAAGGGAACGAGCGTGATTTACTTTCCCTGTTACTTTGAATCATTTCTGTTTTACAGTCTGCTTGACAAATTCTCGTGTATACTTTCAGCAAGTCCTCACCTTTATTAGCTTGCTACGGGAAACGTGTTAATCCGACATGTTCTTACCTAGTGCTGAGCCACTTGGCCTTCTATTTTAAATGTTTGCTAATTCTCCCTGTGGATGCCTGTGGTTTGTGCTGGATCAAGCACACAGAAGGAGCAGCGTATTTCAGCAGCAAACGTATAGAACGAGCGGGCTGGATTTCCGCTGCTCTTTGGAGAGGTTTATGGAGAGCGCACGGGGTAGGCTCGGGAGCCTCCGCATCTCGCTCCATCACCTCCCTTCTCCATCTAAACCAGGGATTCAGCGTGCAGCTGGGCAAACTAGCGGATCCGATCGCTGCTGCTTGCAGCCGCAGCCGTAATTAAATCACCCCGCCGTGATTTAGTGCGCCTTGCGTCCCCACTGAGTAATATGGGAAACTATCGCTCTCAAGCGCTCCTCGGAGTGGTGAGAAGACCAGGACAGTGGCAACTGCAGCCGTGGGGAGAGTCACTCGATGCTACTGTTGGTAATCCCCCTGAATTTTGGTGAAATTTGCATTTCTGTAGGACGAGCTGAGTCTGGAGAGGCACCGTGCTCCTGGTGTCTTGCTGAGCTGGAGAAGAGCTGGTAGGTTTGGGTTTTTTTCAGTGCATTTGAAGAAGATCTGGAAAGCGCAGCAGAGCACGTGTTGTTTCACAGCAGCGTGTGGATGGTGGAAGGCAGACAGGTCCCTCCTGGTTCTGTGGGATGGGCTGTGCGCTTCCTCCAGTGACTCAGCGTTGGAATTCTCCTCTTGTGTTTCAGGGTTCAACGTTAATGCACTGACTGAAAACAAATGAAAAAGTCTGGATGCTGCCTTTTCAGATTCCTCAAAGCTTTGCTTTCATTTGGTTTTTTTTGTGCCAGGAGGAGACCCTATGCAACTGCACCATGCTGCCCACAGGAATATTCATCCTTGTGCCCTCATCCTCGTTTTGAGCATCCCAATGCTCAGCCTCTGCAGCTCCCGGGGCAGCCGCTGGGGCGGATTCGGAGAGCTGCTGGGCTGCCCTGCGCTCACGGCCCCGCGCCCCGCTCGGGGCAGCGGCAGGTGCAGAGCCGCTGCCGTCGCTCGCAGCATCTTTCCCTGTTCTCCATTAGTAGGTGGATACAAATAAAAGTTGAGCTGTTTGCATTATTGAAATAATTGCGGAAACATTATCTGGCTGAGATAATTAATTCCAGATGCTTTAACGTTAGTAGCTTGGCTAAAGTTACGTGAAGAAGCAACGTTTTTTGTCTTTTTATATCTAGAAGCCATACGCTCAAGTGTCCCTGCCTTCACTGGTAGCAATTCCAAGATGTAGATCACTCGAGTGGAAGTGAGCGGAGTGCTGGGGACCCGCTGGCTGTGCCTGGCATGCAGCGCCGGTCCCCGAGGGGCGGTGGGGAGAGCAGCGCAGGGCTGTGAGAGCGGGGTGAGAAATGCCAGGAGCTCCCTGCGCAGCACCAGCAGAGGAGCGCGCCTTTTGCCCTCGGCCCGGACGCTGCCTTTGTCCAGTCAAGCAGAAAAACGTCCGTGCTTTGGTGTCCGAAGCAGCCGCGTCGTCGCACGTCCCCGTGGCCGTGGTTCGCTCCTGAGCAGGAGCTGTGCAGATGAACCCTGCCGCGGAGCAGCGCCCGTCCTCGCCCCCGCATCGGGCAGGCGTGCGTCTCTGCAGCCCTGCTGCTGCACCCGAGCGCTTGTTTACCGCCGCTCTTCTCCGGTCTGCATAGAAATTGTTTTCTGGGCACTGAATCAGAGTTGAGACCTAAATAATTCATTTGTTGAGCTAAATCTCGGTGAGGTTTAGCCTGGAATATAAACGTGAGAAAGGCAGGAACATCAACGCTCTGGTCTTTGCCTAGTCTGCTGAGTATCAGGCTTTTTATATGGTGATAAACAGCTCAGAAACGAAATTGGAAAAGCTGCCTGGGTTTAACAAGATGGCTGTTTAGTGCCTCCTGTTCACTTGTTTTCCTCTTTTTAACACATCAGAGAGGAGTGAATCACTTTCTCCTTAGAGGGTTGCATTATTCCAGAGGCCTGGGAGGACCCACTCTGGTCACAGGCTGTTACCGGAGGAGATTCTAGATGAAGAAGGGATTTTTCTAATTGTACCTGTTAATTGCAATTTGGAGACTCAGCTGCATTTCTGTACCCGCTACAGAACCTGCATGCAGCGATCCTCCCCGACAGCAGCCCGGGAGGGGCCCCCCTACCCCATCCCTCGCGTTTTGTGATGAAACGGGCTTCTCGCAGGGGGATTTGCAAACCCGAGCAGCCAGACCCTGGGCAGAGTCACGGAGCCAAGCCGAGGATTTTCCCAGCCGAGACGCGCGCGGTGCCAGCAACTGCGAGAGGAGAGGCTGTGCGCGGGCTGCACCCTGCAGCGCTGCGTGGCTGCGATCGCTGTAAACTTGCAAATGCTCTCAGAGCTGATAACGATCATTTATAATAACCTCTGCTTGGAAAGCGCCGGGAGTCCAGAGTTCAGCCAGGAAAAACAGCAGCTAAAGGGATGGCGGGCGCAGCCGAGCTGTCCCGGGCTGGTCCCTGCCTGGCAGGGGACACCGGGGTCCCTGGCACCTCGGGGGTCCCTGGCACCCCGGGGGGTCCCTGGCAGCCCTCTGGCAAGGCACGATGTGCATCCTGCGCAGCCACCCGGGCATTACGTCACCTGCAGCCACACTCACTGGCTGCTGGTACCCGGAGGGCAGGACGATGCTGCGAGCAGCATTAACCCTTCCTGAGCACCCGGGGTAGCACAAAGGGACCTTGGCGGCACTGAGCGATAGCCAGTGGTGTTTGTGCAGTCAGGGGGTGACTTCTGGGCACGGGGGCTTCTGTTACAGGAGCTTGGCGCGTCCTCCCGGGGCCAAATCCAGCTGCTTTGTTCCCCTGAAATGGCAGCTAGAAACCGGGAGCAAGGGAGCATCAGAGCTGAACCAAGGGTTTCACCGTGCCTAGGCTTTTGGAGCAAGCTGTTTACTAAAGCTCGATTATACCAGGCAGAAGGAAGGATAAGCTTTTTAGGGGAGGTGATGAGTGAAAAGGAAAAACATTGTAATCCTAAATTGCAGTGAAAATTTCGGTCAGCTGGGGACCCTGGGGCTGGGACCGAAGGTGCGTGCTGCAAGTCCTCTGCCCGGCCGGCACAGCCGTCTGCCACGCACACCGGCAGCGATGGGGACGAACCACGCGGTTACACGGGGCTGTTTGCTGGAGTGCGGATGTGCGAGGCGAGGGTTTGTGGTTTGTTACCCGCAGCAAGCTTTTTTTGCTAGAAACGTGCTCGTTACAGCTCGTTAGAGCCTGCCCATGGCACGAAGCGGGCGGCAGAGCAGAGCGCAGCCGAGGGTCCCCGTTCCCCACCTGTGACCCCTTGTGCCTGCGGCCTCGCTGTTTTGTACACAGGAATCTTTGTGGATTTGCAAAGGTGGTTGCCAAATCTTGAGGGGTTTTGGATCCAGCAGCCAATCGGGAAATACTGCAAATTCTTATTTTTCTGAACGCAGCGGTGCCAGCTGAAAATGGGGCTCACGTTCCATCGAGGTGGTTGGTTGGGAACAACAGGTTTCGGTGGCGGTGGCTGCCGAGACGTACCGTGGGGCAGCTCTGCTCCGTGGGACCGGCCACCTCCGCCCACTTCTGCTCCATACCCTAGGTCTCACTCTTAGCCTCTGGTTTTGGGTCTCCTTCCTTCCATCACCTATGCCAGGAGTGAAAGCAGGTGTCTGCGGGGTGGGAGCCCCCAAACAGCCCGCACTGCTGACTGGGGCAGCCGATGGTGCCTGCAGCATCTTCCCTTGAGGGCACAGCGACCCGCAGGCACTGGCACCTGCATCCTAGAGATGCTTTGAGGCCGCTCACCCGGCCAGCCCGGCCAGCTTGCCTGCCATTTTAAACATCAGGCCAGTTAATTTAAAACCTAACCGCTTTAATATTTCCTTGGCTTTCCCTTTCTTCTTTGAACTGAGCTTTGGGAGTGTAGTTTTTGGCTCATGGTTTTACAGACTTTAATAGAAGCCATAAAAGTGGAATAACTAGGCTTAACACCCATTGGTAAAGCTGGGCCCGGGTGTGCTGAGGGTCACCAAGTCTTGTGTGTGGTGGCAGCTGTCGTTACTGTGACCCATTAACGATCCTGCCCTTCTCCCTGGCACCATCAGGCTCCTTTTCTAACATCTTAAACTCTGCTCCACTATTCCGAAGCAATAGTGCTTATAAAATCTATTAGCTTAAGTTTATAAGAAGATTGGGCATCTGGTCTGAATAGCCTGCTAGCTACTATTTTAATAAACAGAAATGAAAATTGTCCCTTTAAATTGCAGAATGCCTTTTTAAAGTTGGAGTGTGCCGCAGGAGAATTCCCCCGCGAGCAGAGCTGGCAGTAATAACAGTATCAGCATCCTCTGAAGGTTGCTGGCAGAATTATCTTTCCACTGACTTTCCTAAGCTGATTTATTTATGGACACTGGACAAGACTAATTTAGACTGGGATGTAGGTAGCAAAAAGATGAGTGACTAAAGCCTTCATTGTAATAAAATGAAGTATTTTCAGAAGGGAAACACTACGCAGGACTGTTTAGTATTTCTATCTGGTATATTAGAAGGGAGAATATAGAAAAAAAAGCCTTCTCCCTTCAGCCAGCTGAAGCATTGAGTTTACAGAGATGATTAACCATGGGAATTCGCTGAGTATATTTTATTGCCGCATAATCTTCTCCTGGGATAGATGCGATCCTCAAGAGTGTTGGGGTCCACTTACTCCCTTCCTTCGAGTGCCCTTGAGACCCACTTGCAGCCTGATGTCCTCAGGTTTGTTGTGCTTTTCAGGCTGATCCCAATTTTCCGCCCCTCGTTTAAATAAGCTCTTGATTGATACAGGTATTTTTGAAATGCCGTGTCTCCGGCTGCCTAGATAAATAACGGCGTGAGCACTCCTCCAGCGTGACGGGGCTTCTGCGGAGGGCTGGGTGGCGAGGGAGAGGCGCTGCGAGCGCTGGGGCCGGGGATGTGTCCCCTTCCCGGGCTTAGGGTCATGAAGCCAGGGGGACCAGGAGGTCCCGGGGGGCTCCCAGCCACTCCACTCTCACTTCTCCAGAGGCTCTCCAGGAGTGGCCATGTCTGAGCTGTAGCACGTCATGGTGGCACATCACCAGCAGACGCCGGTGCCGGTAGCTGTGATGGGAACGCGTGGTCTCACCCTCAGACCCCTGCTTGGAAGGTGAAGCGACTCCGTATCGCATCGCACAGCGAGCCCTCGGCCGCCCGGCTCGTCGGGGCAGCAGCAGGGTGCTGCTGGAAGCCACCCTGCTGGGGTGCTCTGGCCAAGGAGAGCCACCAGGCTCGGCGGCTGGCATCGCACCTCGCCCCCACAAGAGAAGCAGCCGCCGTCCTGTGCGTGCCACCCACCAGCGCCGCGCTCTGGACCGGCGAGAAGCGGCTTCTCCCGCGGTTGTGGCTCCAGGATCCAGTGAAGAGGTTTCTGCTCGTTTTTTTTTAAGGATATTTTTGAGATGAAAATCCCCGCGTTGCTTGGACAGGGTGGCGATGTCCTGTAATGCACCGATGCGGTACCGATGAGCTTTTCGGCCATGCCGTTTGTTTCTGTAGTGTTTTCGTTTCCTGCTTTGGCGCTGTGCATCCTCTGCCCACCTTCCCATTTCGGAGCACTTGAAACATTCCAGGGATGAGTCACCCAGGCCTCGTGACGCTTCCCATCCCCAGCCAAGGGTCACGCTCGGTACTTTCTCTTCTGTCAACATCCCCTCCACATCACAGAGCCTCTGAACCTCAGGATCTTGCCTTGTCCCTGTGTTTCATAACATGTCTTGCTACATAAAGCTGCTTCTCTTTGCCACCACTCTCTCGTTCAGGTTGCGAGGTGGTTTGGGGCATTTTGGAGCACGTTCTTGCCTGTGTGCGCAGACCCGCTCTGGCTGGGTTGGTTGTGCCTGGGGTTCCCCCCACCGGGGTCCCTGGCTCCACATGGCTGCAGTAGGAAGGAAGCTGCCAGCGGTGTTCGTTTGTCACCGTCACCATTTATTTGGAACATGCCAGGGCTGATGGCGTGTTCCCAGCTGAGTGCATCTCGCCTCTGTGCGCCTCTTTGAGCCGAGACCAGAGATGAATGGCCAAAGCAGCAAAACTCTGGGGGAGCAGGGAAATCCCTGGTGGGATCACCGGTACCTGGACCTGAAGGCGATTAGCACAAAGTGCAGAATTCACTGCACAGCCTGTGAGTGGCTGACACGTGTGCAGGCATCCCCGTCACCCAGCCTGCTTGTTGTTGTTGTTACTGTTTTCCCTCCAACACCATGAAGTTCAGTGGCTCTCTTTAGAAGAGACATTTCGTGTTAACGCTTGCTCCCGTAGGACTAACAGTTAGCAATGGGTGCGGCCTGTGACCAAGTACTCCCTGGGACGTGTTTTTTCTAGGCTTGGGGAGGTGCCTGGCACCGCTGCTCCAGGCACCTTCCAGACGCTGTCACTGGGCACGTGGAGGGCACCGTCAGACCTTTGTGTCTTGATTACCTTGATCTTAGTGACACGGAGGGAAGCAAAGAGTCGCTCTGTAAATTCTAGCCGGCGCTGAGCTTTTCATTTCACGTTGCGATGTTAGGAAAAGCCGAACATGGAGCGTTGTTGGCGGCAGCGCTGTACCCATCGACATCCACGTGAAGCTCTGCGATCCCCGCGTCGCCGCGCTCAGCGGGCAGCGTGGTATGGACCACGTGTGGATAACGCGAAGACGTTCCTCAGCCTGCACTTGCACCGCTGCCGCGCTGCGCGCCTCTCAGCGGCCGTCAGTACAGCGCACGGCCGGATCAGGCTGCCCTTTGATGCGTGCACGGAGCGTTACGCTTCGCGCTTTTTTGCCAGCCTGGAAGCAGAGGCTCCTCTCTCGTGCCGCTCAGAGCCCGACTTTCTGCGCGGCCCTGGCCGGCTGCGTGTTGGTGGCACCCGTTGCGGCTGGCTGTGTGGCCAGCAGCTTGTGTAACCCCGAATAAGGAGGGCTTACGAAGCTTCGAGCTTCCTCCTGTGAGACCACTGCGCTGAGCCTGCCGGCTGACGTGCCAAGGGCCTGATGCTTTGCAGAACCGACCTGGACCCGGCTCACGGGAGGGAGCGTTCCGGTTCTGCTAAAGGCACGTTGCACCGGCTGCTCCGGAGTGCTTTAGGGGGCTCCTTAGAGGAGAGTCCTGAAGCTCAATAGCAGCATGCTTGGTTTCAGTGTTATTACTGCTGTCTGCATTAAATACAGGCTTTCCTGAATCCCCAAGCCCTGTCCTAGATTACAGTGAGCTCGTTTTAAAATCTGGGGACTCAAGAGCTGTATTTTCATGGCCTTATTTTTGGATCCTGAACTGAGGTTTGGAGGAGATGTCCCCAGGGCGTTGAGGCGTATCTTTATTTTCAATTTACTGGTGGGGAAAGTAAGGCAAAAGAGGCAAATTGAGGATCACACAGCAAGTCGTCAGAAAAGCTGCAGAACCCCTGCCCTGATGCTCGTGCTGGTGCAGGAGGGTTGGACCCTCAGTTTGCCCAGCTGGTTTTCCAGGCAGAAAAGCAGCTGGGAAGGGACAACGCGGTGCAGCATGTTGCTGTTTTCTTGTGTGTTCCTTTGCAACATTTTTCTGTGTTGACATTTGCACCGGGAGGTGGTGTTTCGGGGAGAAAACGTGAGCTGTGCAAATATTGCAGCTAGCTCCAGCTCCCAACTTTGCAGAGATCTGTCAGCTGGCACCACAGGCTGCTTTTCATTTCCAGCTCGTCCTCTGCTTGCATGTCATTAGGCGTGACACTGTTGACGTGTGCATGGCAAGTGTCATACATGTTGCTGCCGAGCTGCCAAGAAGCACAGAAGCAGTGACAGCAAGCGCCTGCTCCTCCTCTGGGCAGGAAGCTCGCAGCAGGCGCGGCAGCTCCGCGCCCCGTCCTTGTGGTTGCTATCACGGAGTGCTCAAAGCAGATCGCTCCGACCGGCGCGGGGCGAAGGCGGCACTGATGCATGCAGCTCGCTCAGCGCAGCTGGCTGCGGGCGCTGCAAACCCGGGCTCGGTCTTGGTCTTCCAGGAGCGGGAGCTGGAAACCTGCACAGAGCAGGCAGGGCTGCTCTCGGGCATCTCGTCCGAGCAGCCCGGGACTGGCATCCCATCTCGGTTGTGCCCCGGCCAATTGGCAGCAATGGGAGAACTGTTGCTGTGGGGCAAGGAAAGCTGCTCATAATCGATATAATTTGGGAGGATGAAGGATGCGGAAGGGGAATGACCCTCCGGGCATGTCTCTGATGGTTCGCTGAGCCGTGGTCTCGCAGCCTGGTCATGCAGATGCTGTTGGTGGTGTGTGAGCGCGGGCTGTGTGGGGACTGGCTCTGGTGGGCTAACGGGGCTGCAAGCGGCCAGCCCGGCCACGGCTGCCTGCATCATCCTGGGCAGGGGCAGAGAGCGAACCCCCGGGGGCAGAGGGGACGGCTGCGGGCAGGCGCAGCGTGGGCACGGTTGCTTACTTGGCTTGGGAGTCCGCACACGTGGGAGGCTGCTGCCAGCGGGTGTGCAGCAATGCTTGCGGGGCGGGAAGGAAGAAAGGAGCCATGTGAAGTGTAAAAATGGCTTAATTTCTCACGGCGTGAAGGGAAATCGTGTAACTCCTGAAAAGCAAGCGAGTTCCCGCAGAGAGCCCGGCACAAAGCCTCCCGGCCGCTGCTTCCCGGTGGCGTCTTTGATCCGTGGGGCTGCGCTGAGTGCGGGGGAGCAGGAACCGAATTGTTCGCATTGAAAAGCATCCGTGTGGTTTTAGGAAGAACGAGTTGCAGCGTTAATGCCTGCATGTGGCAGCGATACCGGTTTTATTTCTGCAGTGATTAGTGTTACGAGACCAATTTGTAGAGAGGAATAGACTGAGGCAGACGGAGGCACGGGCCAACAAAACAAACCCCTGATTCCCAGACCAGTAAACACAAATTCACCTGCGTCGTAGCCGTGCTCATTTAAGCCTATACAGAGGTGCTTTTTGGCAGCGTCCCCCATCAGCAGTCCTTGAGGCTGGTGGCCACGGCCAACGTCATGGTCATCATCATTGCGGCTGGCGCGGCGGCGTGCAGCTGGACCAGACAGGAAAAGCGCAAACTCCTGGCCCATGGGAACTGGACATTTATCAAAGTCGGAAGTGGATATTTTTCTGTTTTTACTTGTTTTTTCTGTTTGACGACATCAAAACTGTTCCCGAAAAAAATGGGCACGAGCCGTTTGTTTTGGTGCCATGGCCTGTTTACCCTGGCACACAGCAAACCTCCTCTTTCTCATGTGAGGCAGCCGCACGGCCCCATTACCAGCAGCGAGAAATATTTTCTCTCTGGTGGAAGCAGCCTCTGACCCTTCAAACACCCCGGAGGTCCCCTCCTCCTTTCTGAGGAACTAGAAATGAATGCTCTGCAGTCACTCGCTGCCGGTTCCTTTCTCATTTTCAGCAGCGCCTTGTCTCCCTCCTGCCTCGAGCGGTGCTCTCATTCCTACAGTTAGGTTCAGTGCCATGACTGCACCCTCCATGGCAAGAACTGGGCCCTTGGGCTTCTAGCGGGATGCTTCCGCGAGCTGTAGCTCTTTCTCAGCCTCTCCTTCTTTCCTTCCAGGATCATACCCCAGCTGGAGAACTCGCCTTCACCGGTTTCACCGAGCAGCCTGCCCGGCTCTGAGATTTCGGAAGCTACTAGGACGTACTTGCAGGGAGTGAGCCGCTACGACCTGGACGAGCTCGATGCTTGCTGGCTGGAGCTCGTTAACATGGAGCTCAAGGAGATGGGTAAGTAAGCTGCCATTTCTTGTCCTTCCTGGGCTGCCTACAGAGTGGGCATTAAATCTTTTAAAGTAATCATGTGGAAGAAAAGGCCTTGAGGAAGAAACTTTCATTCAGGCTTTCCAAAAGAGGTTACATGGATTGTGCAGGATCTTGAGTGCATTTGATTGCCTCTTGCTCACCTAGGGGTTTTGGGACGTGGTGCAAGGAGAACGGAACAAACCAGACAGTGGTAGGAGCAGTGCAGGTGGAGCAGGGATCTGGTTTGCAGAACCGATAGATCCAGAGCGCTCACAACTGTGCTCTGTTTGCATGACCATGGTCATCTCCCGTGCTGCTCCCTGAAGGGGGGAGTTATTTGGTCAGGGTGGGCACCTGACCCTGACTCCTGTCCCCTTGCCCGCCCAGATCTGCACCCATTTCTCACAGCCGTAGCCAACCGGGCAGGTGGAGTCAGAGGAGAGAGGGTTTCCCGCTCCCAACATCTGATTCTCAGAAATGTTGGTCCTGGGTTGTCTCTCCCTTCCCAGGTATCTTTAAATATCACAGCATAATGTTGCCTACATTACTGCTCTTATATCACTGCACATCTTTAAAATCCATTAGTGCATTTTGGCTGGGTGCAAGTAACTAGTCTGGGAATTTGACCATTGGCACTTTGCTTAGCATGGTCTGTTGGGCAGATTTGTTGGCACAGACACTTGGGTGTGGAGTCGTGCCAGGCTGTGGAGGGATTTTCCAGTCCCTGTTAGGTAAGGGCTGCTGCGGTGTGGTTGCAGCTACACAGGTAAGAACGTCAAAACAATAACACATTCACCTTTTGAGTGCAGTGAAAGCTGAAATGTGCCTGCACGAAGCATTGCTCCCAGTTGCAAAGGTCTTCAAGGGTGGGACAAAGCACATCGTCAAGTGCTTGAGCAGACAGGATCGTGCACTGCTGGAGAGGACAAATCTCCATGTTGTGGAGCCTGTAGTATCGCTAGCAGATCGCAGTCATGAATGTTGCCCTCATGCACTGGTCCTCTGTTAGCAGCCTCAGCTCTGTCATTAACACACCCGGGTCCTAAGACTCTGGCAGCTGAGGTCGAGTCCTCGGGCAGAGCAGGCAGTGCCGGTGGGCAAAGCTGAGGGCCTTGGTACTGCTCAGGTGCCTCGGCGGTGCTGCCGTGGGTCTCCCTCTGCATTTCCCTCACCATCTCCGCAGCTGGGTGGCTGTCAGAGGTGTCTGGGCTCCAGAAAGGGGCTCTGTCTCTATTTCCACTCCCCCCTTGCACATACTTCATAAGTCTCCAGAAAGGCAACGGGCAGAGATTTGGCTTCTCCAGCTCCGTGGGTTAAATTTGGCTCACTTTATTGTTTCTTCAAAGTATTCAGTTACAAATGCAATGCCTTAAATGGTTTTCAGATGTGGAGCTTCCACGCTGATTGATCACTTGAAGGCTGGGCTGAGGCTGGTGCCATCACGCACGGGCGGAAGCGGGGCGGGGATGCTCCGCCAGAAGCCAGATGTGCGCTGGCTGCATCCTTCCCGTGCACACACCGCGGTGCCCTCGGGCTCGCAGGTACCGAACGGGAGCGGTGCCAGCGAGAGAGGCTGCTTTGCGAGCAGCAGCACCTCGGGAGCATGTTGGATTTAGGAGGGGAGCCTGAGCACCATCACAGCCCTGTGGCCGCCGGTACCCAGCTCCATGCTGGGTGGGCTGGCACTGCGTGCGTGGGGACGCACAGCATCCAGGTGAATATGCCCTGGACCCGATGTCGGGATGCAGCCAGTGCGTTGCCACTGATGCTCTCTGCAATTTTGAGCAAGCTGCATTTTCCTTCCTGCAGCTCCTTGTCATTTATCAGGCAGTCAGCTATTGCAAGGACAGTCTTTTGGGGATATCTGTACAGCACCAGGCTGGATGGGACCGTGGTGTCTGCTGAAGCCCCTGAGTCCTCTGTAATAAACAACTATAGATGGTAACAACAAACCCAGGGGATTGCAGCAGTGGTAATGCGAGGAGACTCGCTGTCCATCAGCTGATTCCTCAGTCCATTTCTGTTGCTAAAAGAGCGCTGTAATTACTGTCTGAGCCTTAAATATGCTGGCAGCTTGGGAAAACAGTGTTTGCTGTGTGAAATCTACCGTGAATGCGGCTGCAGCCCGAAGCAGCGTGTGATCTCGCCCCCGGTCCTCCCCACTTCTACACCAGGGCCAGGTCTGGAGCACCTTCCGCAGGGACTCCAGCACAAGTGGCACTGGTTCGCAGCCCTGCCCGGTGCCCTCGGGCACACGGGACCTCGGTCACATCGCTTCACCCGGCTGCGGCAGGCACTGCCCGGCTGGCACGCAGGGAGGGCAGGGGCTTTTGAGGCCCCGGGTTTTGGTGGTTTCGATTTTTTTGCTTGGGTGAAACATTTTTCTGTCTGTGGAACTGATGGGTTTTGGGTGTGCATAGAGGAGAGCTGTTGCAGTAGGGTCCACTGAGCCTCTGCAATGAGCGGCCTCGGTCAGAATAATGAATCTGTCGCTGGTCACCTCCTGGGCTTTGCTGGGGTGGAGGCTCAGCCTCCTCTGCTTCATACAGGGATGGAACCGTGCTGCTGGTCCGCAGCAGGGTGGGACATGGAGCTCCTGCCCTTCACCACCTAATCCAGAAGACTGCAGCATGCATAGGTTGGTCTGGAGATGGTCCATAAATAGCGCTTTCTTCCGGAAGCCCGCAACATTAATGACATACTGAGATTTCCAAACAAGCTTTGCTAATCTCTGAGATCATTAACATGACTTAACTGGAGAATTGTAGCCTCTCCTCCTATTCAGAGAAGTCAGAAGTTATCTCCCAGCGTGGAGAGATATGCAGAAGTTTAAATTCCTCCTGGGCGTTTAGCTGAGTTGTTGTCATTGGGCAGTTCATGGGCACAATGTCTCATCCTCAAAGTATTTCATGACAAAGAAGGAGCGTGATCTCTGACTGGCTCTTGAGGAGCGGTGGGGAGGGGAGCTGGAAAACACCTATTAGCTCATCCATCTCGCGTTGCTGCTAGCGCAGCGCTGATCCACATAGCACACAGCACATGCCTTTTCCAGTCCTTTTTAGGTCACCCCCGAGATGGAATTTTATCACCGGGATCAGATAAAGCTCCAGATAGCTACAGCTATCTGCAGCCCGCTGGTCCTCCCTGAAGTAGGTGGACAGCCTTTCTGAGAGGCAGAACTTGCTTCACGTAAAACAGCTTTAAATAGTTTTAACCCCTGCCCAGTAACATGTTTCGGTAGCTGGTTCAGTGCTTGGCAGAAATGCACTCTTTAAAGGACTTCTGCGTGCTAGAGGTGAAATCAATATTTAAGCAAGCCTAAATGTTTTATTTGTTGCTGCTGCAATATGAGACAGTGAAAGAAGTGGCTCTTGAAGTTGTCTGAATGAAACCCCGAACCAGATTTATGCACGTGTCACTCCAGGCAGCACAGGCCTTTCCTTTCAGGGAGAAGCCATGCCATTAAGTCTTCATTTTTTTAATTAAGATTTTATGCTGTATTTTGTGATCCTCACTAAATCCAAAGCTATTGTAAGAGTGGGGCTAGACAGACTTCAAAGACCTGGGCTGAAAGATCCCTTTGCAGTGATCAGCACTTCATAAAAACACACGGAAAATCCTAAAGAAATTGCTAAAAACGTTGCCGGAATCAATTTTGCTGAAGGCAGAATACAAGTTTCTAAGTATTCCCTTGACTTAATCCATATGGTGTATGCTGCTCACATATGCCCACCACAGTTTCTATCTTGGGAGCTGGAGGTGTTCCTGTTATTTTATGGCAGGAACATGCAAAGGTCACATTTATTGCTTTTGAAGCTCCAGGGGGAATTCATCACTGCATACTTGAGATATGTCTGTGTACTAATTAGATCATACCTCCCTCGGCGGAGGTGAAATTGGTCAAGTAGACACGGAATAAACTGGAGTCGGTGGAGGAACCCCCGGGGAAGACACACTCGTCCGAACAGAGGCTGCCATCAAACATACGTGCTGGAGAGCCAGGATCCATGGCCCGAGGCTGCCCCATCCCAACACACAGCACCCCGTTCCCTTGGGATCCAGGGACCCCGTTTTCCCCCAGGGCAGCATGTTGGCTCCCCAGGGCCAGGCTGCCAGCAGGACGTCTCCGTTGGCACTCCCCGGCACAGCCTGTCCCCATACGGTGCCACCTGCCCGCGGGTGCCCATCACCGTGGCTCCATGCGCAGCCACCCCAATATCTGTTATGTGAAGCTGTTTCAATATTTTAGAGATTTGGGGCATGATTCCGGTGCCACACCAGTACAGCTGGCCGGAGGCTGCTGGGCTGGGGACGGCTGCAGTGGGGACCGCTGTGATGGGGACCACCGGGGCATCGAGAGGCTGCCTCCCCATTTCCCAAACCCAGCTCGCAGGAGGATGGGCAGAGCCCTGCCCTTTTTACAGTCGGATCCATTTCCTTTAATCGACAGCCCGGCTTCCCCCCCATCCTGCGGCCAGGAGGGGCTGCTGATGTACAGAGGCTTCGCTGAAGCCCTCTGCCCCTCGTCCCCTGCACGTGACAGCGGTGGCCTTTCCACCCCTGCCATGTACACGTGTGTGCTCTCCTGTCCCGTGGCTGCCCTATGCCGCCCTGCTGGCTGCTGGTCACTGGGAAAAGCTCAGCCCTTTAATAATTCAGGATTTTCATTTTGAAGAAACTCCGCCAGTTTGGAGCTGCTCTGTAACACGTCTGTGCTGCAGCCCACAACAAACATCCGCGTGGAGCCCAAAATCTTCGTTCTCCACCAAGATCAGAAGCTCCGTGCAAAGTAGGCACTCGAGCAGCGCAGGAAGGGATGAAGCAGCGAGCCCTCTCCCCCTCGGGGTGTATCGCAAGCAAGAGGTGCGTTTAACGTACGATAGAGGCACCTGTCTGCGGCGTGGAAGTACCCTGGGAACAATTCGGGGCTGTTCTCGGTCACATCGGGGTTGTCCTGGGTTCACACCGTTGGTATCAGGGACGAGGACTCGCCCGGCCGTGGCTGTCCCTCGGTGTGCCTGGAGGGGCGGGGAGGGAAGAAGACTGAATTATAATCCAGGCTCAAATAATGATCCAGGCTAATTTTGTGTGGAAGTAGCTCCCGCCTTAAAGCTCATCTTAAAGCAAGGAAATCCAGAAATATTTTCAGGTAGCAGCTCCATAGGCCGTTGGCAGAGGTGAAAACACCACAAGGCTCTGGAAAGGAGGGCTGGTCTATTTAACTCCTTACAGAAACGGGCACTGCAGGAAAGCAGCGTTAAAGCATCGATGAGCGGGGCTGGAGACCAGCAGGAGACCAGCGAGCTCTAGACGTGTTGCCTTCACGTTTCTCAGCCCCGTCAGTTTTCATGTCAAGCCGTTGTTTTGCTGTTTCCATAAATTCCTCGCAGTAATTGCGGCAGCTCCCAGCAGTCCTCGGCGTTTTGCTGCTGGATGGAATGAAGAGGCTTTAATCAGAAGTGCTCCAGGACAGCTCTGTCAGTGCAGAGCATTGCTGGAGAGAGACAGCAGATTATAAAGTGGCTTCTAAAACATTTTGTCATCATCTTAAATTTGAGAAATAATTGATGTCAGTGGGTGGCATAAAGGGTGATAATTGGTTCCTGTAAATCTTTTAAGTGCATTAGCAGGCTGTGTTTGTAACAAAATATCTGGAAGTTTCACTGCCTGTGTTCAGCTCACGCAGACTGTACGTTGCTGTTTGTTTTATTGGTCACACTTTACATTACGGGCCTGTTTATAAATAACATTGATAAAAGATTAACGTGCAAGTGCCGCATCTTCCGGACGTGCCGCGGGCTTAGGCTGTTTGGGCCGCAGATGCTCGGGACGGGAAGGCACCGTGTGTGTGCCTGCAGGTCACCGGCTGCCAGCCACTGCCGCCTGCTGGAGCCCAGTGAGCTGCGGGACCCCGACGAGCCCGTTTTGGGGTCCTCCCGTCGCTGCCTGGCCTCTGTGAGGGATGCCCAAGGCCCAGCCCTGACCCTGCGGGGCGAGCGGGAGCTGGCGTCCTTTCGCTCTCGGTTCTTCAAAGAGACAAGCCAACATTGTCTCACAAGTGCTTTTGTTCCTTTTTCTTTAAAAAGGAACAGTAATTTTGTTTATGTATTTTTTTCCTGAAATATAGACTCCAAGGTTTATAGCTTGTGAATCAACTAATGGCCCAGCCTGCAGCCCTGATGATTGTTTGTTCATGAGCTGTTTTATCTCCAGGTATTCTCCACAGGCTAAAAGGATTTATTGTTTCAGTAAATTGATTTCAGTGGAGTGCAGTTTAGTCAGAAATAGGTCTCTGTTTTGTGAAAGGTGGCTCTCCAGCTATTTTTTCTCCCTGCACAGTGAGTAGGCTCAAACCAGGATAAGGAGTAGCTGAGAATTCATTTAGCAGGAGAATATTGCTCCTTCATGCCACATAAATTACAGTATTGCAGGAATAATTATAACGGAGGATGGCGTCGTGTGAAGGAGTGTGTCTGGGGAGGCTCACTGGGGCTGGGTAGCACCCTGCTCTGAGACGATGGAGGGATCCCGGGGAGGCTCCGCTGGGTGCTGGGCCTCCCCATGGGGTGTGCGAGGTTGTCCCAGGGAGGCCAGTGTCCTCCTGGGGCTGGTGCTGATCCCATGGGACCACAGGAGGTGGAGGAGGCAGCGGGAGCCAGGAGGGAGCATCACTTTCTGGGGGAGAGGAAGAAAAGAGGCTCATCTCCGAGTTTTGGAAGGGGATAATTCCCATTTCTGTGCCTCCTCCCCTATAGCCTGAGAGCCCCAACTCCATGAAGTACCTTCCAAGAGCTTCATCTCCCCCTGTTACCCCGGGTGCCACCTCTGTTGGGTCATTTCAGCAGGGTGGTTCGTCCCTCTGCCACTTGTACTGAACCACTGACGGCTGGGAGCAGGTGAAGCCTGGAAGACCTGCAGGTTTGGTCAGGTTCGCAGCCACATCCAAAACTTGTAGTTGCTCCTCTGAAACATGTTGAACCAAAGAGGTCTGTGGTGGGCACAGAGGGATCCTGCAAAGATTCACATTGAAACCAATCATCGTTAATGCGGTCAGTACCGATGGGAGGAGAGCCTGGGTGGCCTCCTGGAAGGGGTGATGGGACGTGGAGCCTTCTGTTCTTCTCTTGGTGTTTTGAGCATGGCTCCAAATCGTGATTGTATCGGTGAGAGAGAAAATTCTTGCTTCTAGCCACATCCCTCCAGACAGAAATTATTGAGAAATCAGCAGTGACATCGCCCTTCTTCTGTGGAGGCACCAAAACGCTTTGTTTTCTCCCCACCTGTTAGACAAGACCTTACCATACCTTACCCAAGTACAAACACCTTTCTCTTGGCCAGCCTTCCGAGTCCCCAGCCCTGGTTACAGTCTCGAGCACATGGTTGTGAGCTGGGGCTTACTCCTTGGACTTGTGCAGCTGGAGTTACTCGGTGTGGCCGAGATCCAGGTCTGGGTCTTTGCACTTCATTCCCCGGAGAAGATAACGGTGTCACTGTTGTGTACAGCATGGGGAGTGTTTTGGTGGAGTATTTTTTGTTTTTGCTGTTTGGCTGGCCACAATCAATACAGATAGTGTTTTCTCAGCCAAAAAAATGACAATTTTATGAATGGAGTTTAATAGCAGTAACTTTATATGATGCAGAAAGAGATAAATGGAGCACAAATGGAAAAAGAACTTCACCCTCAGGCCCCATTGTTTAGTGTTTCATAAGCGATTAATCGCTTCATCCCCATCAAGTGCAATTGTCAATTCAATAAGCTCCGAGGTATTCTGAATGGCACTTGGCAAACGAATTCCTAATGTAATTACATCTAAACGGAGTGTGAGAGTGCGTGTGTGCGAGAGGGAGGGAGAGATCTGTATTTTTCGATGTAACGGCGTAACGAATACATTGCCCGTAAGCTGAGGAGAAAGCCCCCTTCTGTTGCGGATGCTGCTGATGGTTTCGCACAGCGCTTGAATGCTGCTTATTTCCACTTGATGTGAAATGGGAGCTATGCAGGAGGGAGGTTGGTGTCCGTGGGGTTTGTGCTTTCCACCAGAGCCTGAAATATTGGAAGGAGTAAGATTTGAAATGGTAGATTTGATGGATATATAATAAATGGGTTTGAAACGCTGGCCAAGAGTTGTATGCTTTAATGCTGGCGTAAAGTCACGTTAGGGTAGAAAACGGTGGCTTGCGTTTCTCCATACAGCAAGGGCGTCACTGTGGTGTGTTTGTAAAGGGACACCATCGAGGCAAAAGCCACGCTGCTGGGGACAGCCCGCTCCCTCTTGCATCCCGACACAACTCCACGCCGCGCTGCCTCGCCAGCCAAGGATGCTTCAGCTCGCTCCAGATGCCCTCGGGCACCGTGTGCCAGTCTGGGGCTCCGCAGGGATCCGCAGGGATCCGCGCTCATCAGTTGGGCTCGTGGCGAATAAAACAGGTACGGCCGGGCTGCTCGGCGTGTTGCGGCACGGCAGCCCCAGCGCTTGAAAGGGCTGCGATAGGGAGCGGTGTTGTCTGTCTGAGATGGTATCTCAGGCTCGACACAGCCATGTGAAATGCCAGGCTAGATGTTTGCAGAGACTTGTCAAGCCAAGGGAAACCGCGCCAAGGCGAAACACTGGGGAAGATCTAAAAAAGGCAGACAATGGTGTGTTTGCTTGCCGGTCTCGCCTGCGGGTCTCTTTCCCCCTTGACAGAGATTTTTCGGCGGGATGGTGGCCATCGGGGAAAGGAGCAGCTCTGTGGCGTCATCCTGCTGGAGAGCTTGCCCCAGCACACACACTTACTCCACTCTGCGGCTCAGCATGAGCCCAGCAAGGCAAATATCTCATCGAACGTGCAATTAATAACCGCTTAACTTCAGTACTTCCTCAAGCCTTTTTTTCCTTCTCTGTTTGTAAGTGAGATGTTGTCTCCTGTTGCCTTACAACAAGAAAGGCAGAAAATGGCTAAACAAGAAGTTTGCAGTGATGTGCGGGAGTGGTCCAGCGTTACGCTGTTGTAAGCTGGGCTGATGTTCTCATTACAGAATGTCGTGGCAGCCTACCCAAGAAATCCTTGCTGCCTGGTGGGTCCTGGAGCACCCTCTCCCTCATTACAGATATGCACAAATAAAGCGTGAGGGCTACACAGGTTCCACGGCACCCAGTTGCTGTCTCCTTCCCCACCACCTTGCCCCACCCGGGACGGTGGCCAGCCCCTGCTGGAGGCTGCTGTGCTGAAAAAGCCCCTCCTGGCTCCCAGCCTTCCTGGTTGGTACTTTGGATAAATCCGTGGTGACGCATCTCTGCCACTTGTTCTGCTAAAGGTCCCGGTGCAGGGGGACTAAACCGCAGCACAGCAGATGTGAGCCCCTACCCACGTCTGACCTGGTGCCGCTGGACCCGGCCCGATACAAAACACTTGTTTGCCCTCAGTTCCAGCCTTTGGCTTCAGTTTTACAGTTCCGTTTAATTGTCCTTGTAAGGGTCAATTTTCACAGTCTTAACAATTAAAGCATTGACTTTGTGTTGCCAAAGCTTGTCTGAGCCCTCACTGCAGAAAGCATCTTTGCAAAACTTGTCTCCTTGAACATTTAAGCTGTCAGACCTAATTATCCGCATTGGTTCAGCTGAATGGATTTCTTTCCTCTCAGCCAGCAGCAATATTTTGTTACTGTCTATGAAACATAAACTGTATCCCGAGCTAGAAGCGGCCGTTTTCTGAGTCGCAGATCTTATCATCGCTGTGGATTTGAAGTTCTGCTTCGAGCTGAAGTCTCAAATGCCCCCACCGTGCAGTGCAGCCCTTGCAAAACGCTCCGGGCGTTTGCAGGGCGCTGCATCCCCATCCTTCTCTGCCTTGTGCCTTGCAGAAAAACCCGAGCTGGACGAGATCACCCTGGAGAGAGTGCTGGAGGAGCTGGAGACCATGTGCTACGAGAACATGAACATCGCCATCGAAACGGAGGAGGGCCTGGGCATCGAGTACGACGAGGACGTGGTGTGCGACGTCTGCCGCTCGCCGGAGGGGGAGGATGGCAACGAGATGGTGTTCTGCGACAAGTGCAACGTCTGCGTGCACCAGGTGAGCAGCAGGTGGAAAACCGCTTCCCCGGGCCCTCCTGCGAGCTTGGTGTGCCCCCTGCGCCTTATTCCCTCATCCCTGTGATTTTGTTATGCCTCCTCTTCCATGAATGTGCTTGTTCTTCTTCCTTGCCCTTACCAAGCTGCAGCCGTGGGATCTTAGCACCCAGGGGTGACCAGCACGGGCGCAGAGCTGTGCTGGCTTCCCTCCAGACTCCTCCGCAGCACTAACTGCAGCATCATGTTGGGCCATTAGGACCTTCCAGCTCCACTAGCGTTGTCTCGCATCACAGGGCTTCTGTCCCAGCTTCCCTGCTGTATGAGTGTAGGATTTCATTTTATTTCACTGCCTGGAGGAAAATATTTTATTTTTAGAATTGAGTGTAAATGCTTCAAGTCCTTGCTGGAGGGAAGGAAGAAGAACAGCGAGATCTGTGGGCTCCTGCACATACATGCTGGCAGAGGGGAGGCATTCAATGGGAAGAGCCGGCCGGGTGGATGATGCCGAGCATCCCTGTCTGCCGGGGCTCCCGCGTGGCTCCGGGGGGGGCTTTACTGGGTGTGCTCCGATGGGAAGCGCGGGAGCGGGGCCCTTGGACATCAGGATCAGCCCCAGGGCTTGGGGAGCACGGAGCAGAGCACCTCTTTGGTCTCCTCTGTGTGAAGGGTCTTTTGTTTTTTGTTTTTTGTTTTTTTTCTTATTTGCTCATCCTTTGGGCAGCTTTTCCATCAGCATTTCCTGGAGGTGGGAGAGCGCTGGAGATATGTATAGTTGAGGGAGGTGGGTGTTTTGAATGGTTTCCATCAGTGAATCAGATTCCACAAAATACCAGGACGATTCGGGGATGGTCAGGGAGGGGGGTGTTGATTTTTTTTTAGCAAACCCAAGCAGAAATTTCTGACTGTGGGCTGACACGTGCCCAGTGTGCAGCAGCACAGGGGGCCAGGCTCCATCAGGACAGACAGACGGACCCCGGCTGTGGCCGCTGAGTGCTGTTCACTCAGGCGGAGGCACCACCTTGGCTTGGTTTTCGGCAGCAGCCCTGGTTCTGGGAGCAGCACGATGCTGCAGAAGGAGATGCTGTGGGCTAGATTTGAAGGCTGTTAGAAGAAATGGGAGATTTTCCCTTGTTTTCAGGAAGCGCAGTCAGGTCTGAAGCCCACTGCCCGCCCGGGGATCCCCTCTCTGCCCCGATGTACGCTCAAAGCCACGAAGTGCAGAGCCGCAGATCAGAGGAAGGGCCACGCTCAGACACTCCTGCTGGGGTTGTGGTGCTGGAAGGGATCGCCGTGATCATCTAATCTGCATAACACAAGCCCTGAGACTTGCTATTAATTAATTCTTACGAAGCGTATCTTTTAGAAAACACATGCAATCTTCATTTAAAATTTTTCAGTGAGGAGGAATCTTCCCCCCGCTGTTAAATTGTTCTGGTTCATTGCTCTCGCGGTGGAAATGTCGCACTTCTGTCGAGCGTGGAAATGATCCATCTCCAGCGCGGTCCCGTAGCAGCCACCAAATTCCCATTCCCTGGCATGGGGCCACGGCTGCGCCCTCCCCGTTGCAGGACCCGCACCAAGCTGCGCGTGGCTCTGCTCTGCGTCCTCCCTGGCTTTTGGGCATCCCGCCCGGCGTGCCAGGCGCGTGCCCTCCTCCGTGACGCTGCACCCGTGACAGGCACGGGATAAAAATAGTGGCTCTGCTCCTGCTCGCATCGGCTCCGTGTTCCCCGAGCACCTTCTGGCTGGGGTTCGCCTGCGAGAGCGTGGGTAGCACATAGCCCCCTCATTTCCAGAGCCACGCGTTCCCCAGGATAGCAGCCCTGCAGTGTTTGCTCCTAGGAGCACAGCTTCGGCTGCTCTGAACCCTGTGTGGGTAAATAACAGAGAGCCAAGACTCTGCTAGAGATGCGTACACGGTGATAATTCCTGCCTACCCCTGTGTTGTGAGATCGGTCTGCCGCGTTATTCTCCTGGCAGTACGTACCAGGCTGGTTTTGTCTGGTACCAGATCAGGTGTTTTATAAAAATCTGTTGCAGAAATGATTTTTCTGTCCAATTGGAGGTGCTGTGAAACACACAGTTAAGTCTCTGTGAACCACGTAGACCTGCAGCAATCAGGTTACCTCCTTTAATTCTTTGTTTTCCCAATAATCTGTTCACAAAGTGACTTTTTCCCTTTGGAAATCACTACTATCAGAGTCCACTTATGCTTTGAGGAAACCCAAAGTCATGTTCCAAGGTCTCTCCTTGGCCGTGACGACTGAGCACGCACTGTTCCCACGCTCACGCACCTCCCCGTACCCCTCGGTGTCATCCCTGCCGGCAACACAGGCAGAAACGCGGTGACAGTGCCCTGCAGCAGCAGGACGAAAAGCTGTTCTTTTTTAGGGTAGACTTCAAAAAGTGGAGTTGACAAGTGTGAGGGGGAATTCACAGCCAGCGCAGTAGAGTGGTGAGGGTCCTTATCAGCACTGCCTGTTTTCCTTCTGGATGGGCATCAGAGCAGCCACATCTAGAATGAATTACATCACCTCTCTTAAAATAGTGACACAGGCATGAGCTTCTCCACTGCTCTCAGAAACCCTCGGTGCTGTAAGACTTCCAGCAGCCCCTTGTTAGTGGCCAAGGCAGTTGTCTGCCTCCCTTTTAAAACTCTTTAAGTGCAAGTTATGGGGACCTGCCAGCTAAAGACTGTCTAGTTTTAGTGGTAGCTCTTTAATACAGTTGTAAGTTACTGCTGAAGTGGAAAGTATTTTATCATCATCGTTACATGATACAGCTTATCATCTGGCTCTTCCCCAAGTAGGGAAGAGAAATATTTATTAAGCCCTTTGGCTTGTCTGTGCTCTGCATTATCGCAGCAGGTCTGGTGGCTCCGCGGGCAACCAGGACGATTGTCAGAGTCCTTTTGTTCTCTTCTGCTTCCCACTCTCTTGGCCATAGATTCGTCCTTGTGTCCTTTGGCTTTATCCGTCCTTTATGGCTCCTCCCTTCTGATTTATATTCATTACTGTCAGTTTCTCCTTTTTACCTTTACGCAGTTATTTTCACTTCCCCTTTGGTCTGTGCTGGGTTTTTAACCAGTGTGGCCATCTTTCTCAATCATGGGGTTGTGGCTTCACAGCCCTCATCGACCCACAAGGTTTTCTCCACCCAGCATTCATCCTCCCGTGCCGCGCGGGACGGGTCGGTTAAAGTCCTGTCTGTGCTCCCGCTTGTGCTGGTCTGACATTATCACTGTCCACCTTGTGCCTGCGGAGAGCTGCTAACGCAGACCTTGTGTCTCTGGGTCACTGGACCAAATCCCACCCTGGCCGGTGGGACTGTGAATCACCGGGATTTTGGAAGTTGTTCAGAAACGAGTGGGCAGATTTCTGTATCGTGGAGCTGCCCTCGTGGGCTCTGCTGCTGATTGCAGCCTGGTTAACCCCCCTGTTTGCCGGCACTGCCGCTGCTTGGCAGGATATAAAGCACGTTTGTGTACTTAGCATTTAATTAAAACCCAGGACATATTGGTACGGCATGAGTATCCATGTGAAAATAAGGAAGGTAGCAAGGAAGGAAGAATTTAAACTAGCTGCTTTGATTGTGGAGCTGCTTTGTGTCTGCTTTTTATTATTAGGATGCCCAGATGCCGTGGCGATAAGCCAGTGGTAGTTAAAAACGTGCAAGGGAAGGAGCGGGTCCGGCCGTGCCGCTGGAGGATGCTCGGCCCGGGACAGCCGGATTAACCATTTCCTCCCATCTGTGCAGGCGTGCTACGGCATCCTGAAGGTCCCCATCGGCAGCTGGCTGTGCCGGACCTGCGCCCTTGGGGTGCAGCCCAAGTGTCTGCTGTGCCCGAAGAGAGGGGGAGCGCTGAAGCCCACCCGGAGCGGGACAAAATGGGTCCACGTTAGCTGTGCCTTATGGATACCTGAAGTAAGTAAGATGTTTTCCAGCCTCCTCTTGAAACACGGGTGTTCCCCGTCTCAGCCCAGAATATTCGTGAATGATCTTGAATAGCAAGTTCGGCTCGTCAAGCCCTGCTGAGGTCAGAGCCGCGATGCCCGTCAGTCACCAGGCTGTGTGTTTAATTAGCAGCTAAGTGGCACCCCGTTAAGGGAGGACACGGGGGGGGGGGGTGCAAGCTGCTGCCCTGCTCACGGGAAGCACCCGTGTTCCCCAAGGAGAGGTGACGTTGGAACAATTTGTAAAGTGTCACTTTATCCTCCCCTGATGGGAAGTGCAAAGAGGAGTACTGGGAGGCAAGGACATACCAGCATTCAAAACAACAGTAAAGATAAAATACAAGCTCAAATTGACAGGCAGGTGGATACAAGGGAAGGGCCAGAGCATCGTGCTGCTCGCCAGCATCCTCAGAGCCTGGCACTGTGGGAGAGCAGAGGGGCCTCAGTGCCCAGCCAGGGGTCAGGGGCACCCACGGGACCTGCCTGGGCAGGATAATGCAAATTTCCTCTGCCTGTCTGAGATACACAGCAACATCCAAATGAGGAGTCAGTTGAGAGGAAACATCAGCATAAATGTTTCCTTCCATTTCCTCCGTATTTGTTTCTGATTTTCTCCCCCCAAATTACAAGTGAGCTGAAAAATAACAAATAAAAAAATCCAGCCCTTATTCTGACTGTCATGAATATCCCCTATTCGAGATTTGGGATAGAAATGGGTATTGACTTTGTCTTCTCTTTTGTGACCAGGTTAGCATTGGATGTCCTGAAAAAATGGAACCCATTACGAAGATCTCACATATCCCAGCAAGCAGATGGGCTTTGTCCTGCAGCCTCTGCAAGGAGTGCACTGGGACCTGTATTCAGGTATGTGAATCAGCACCGAGGAAACTCAGACCCCCGGTTGTGCCTGTAGTAGCTACCAGAGATTCCCGAGCTGTTGGTGGATGAGATCCAGCCGAGGCTCATTCCTGTTCTAAGAGGGAGCACAAGCACCAATCAGACATCATCAGGTGGTGTTGTTTGCAATCATTTAATGTACTCAGTGCTAGGAATCTAGATTAACTTTCTTTGCATAACACAGTGATGTTGCTGTAGTGACACTAATTACCGGGACTACGGGTGACCTTGGTTTGAAATCAGAAACTTCCAGCGAAAGGGCTTGGCATAGCTGCCAGGAACGTGCGATACTCACAAGATTTAAAGCCCGAGCATTTCACAAGCCAGCGGGGGCTGTATGTGAAGCCTTTCGGTGTGGGGGAAGCCCCAGGATTAGGCAGCCCCCCCAAGCCTGCCAGCTTTCAAAATAGAGTATTTACCGCATACTACATTCCCACATGTCCTCCTGTTTTGCCACACCTAAGCAAACCACCGCAGACATCTGATTTCCTGCTCTTCCCACAGCAGCAGCATGCTGACAAGGGGGCGAGGCTTTCACATTTGAGACTAAAAGCAGGACGCTCCAGACTCTCTTGTTGCAAAGTGGGAAAGAGCTTTCAGGGCCACGCTCTCCTGTTGAGGAGCAAAGAGCAAAGCTCCAGTTCACGGTGCAGCACACTCGGTGTGGGAGCACACGGGGAGCTTTGCTGGGTCGCTCAGCAAATCATTCCCTGCTTCACCCTGCTCTGCCAGCGTGACATCCCGCAGTCCCTGGGGACGGGCGGGGGATCTGCAGCTGTACGGTGCCGGTGCCTCGTGCTTTCGTTGGCAGACCAGACGTGGAAGCAGTCTTGGCATGCAGAGGGAGCATGGAATAGCCATTAAGCTTTGAAAAATTGGGAGAAAGTTTTGGATGCGTACCAATCCAGGCTAATCAGCTCCCGTACAGCACCGGGAGCTGCACTGCAGAGGTGGGTGCATGTGGCAGTGAATAGTGGGGACCAGAGCAGCTGGCTGGTGGCAGGAGGGTGATAGGAATAGGTCTGCGGGCTCCACTGTGTTGGTGCGAGTGCCTCAGGTTTAATACTTGAAAGGGAGCTATTTAAAAGCAATCCCCCTAGCTCGAAATGAAACCTCACAATACTTCTTTAAATCTCTAGCGTTGACTCACTTCTTTTTTGATGGTTCTGGGTGGATCTGCTTATTCACCCTGCCAGATGGAGATACTGTGTCATAGCAGCAACTGCTTTCAAAGAACGGAAGGGCAGGGAGAGGAGGCAAACAGGCTTGGCAGCATCAAAGAGAATTCTGCTTCTCCGAGGCTTCATCCTCTCAGCGCCAGCATCACACGTTAGCGGTGCAGTCCCTGGGACTGAATGGATTTGCATTAAAGATCACCTGAAATGGAACAGGAGCTTTATTGTCCGGTGTGCCGGCAGCTAACAGTCTGTAAGTCTTCATGAGGTTGTCTCCACAGTGTCCGCCAATGCCACCTGAGTGCTCTCAGGATGGTTTTACTTCAAGGAAAAGGGAAAAAAAAAGCAGGCAGTGCCTTTGTTTAAGGATTTATGGAGTAAATCAGCAAGCTCACCCATAGATAAATAAACACGCTTCATACTCATCAGAGGTAGAGAGCTCTGTTTTGAGAGCTTATGTTTATGGAGCATATTTTTGATTAGTGCCTGTTTATACAGGTGTAATCTAACTACCTTTGTCAGCGTTTTAGTTTTATGACACAGCTCTGAAAGGAGAGGGTTGTTTCCTGTTAAAGCACTTAGCTTTCGCTCTTGGCAGCAGGAGTTGATGCTCCAGGTGCTCGGGGGCTGGGGAAGGTTGTCCGCTGCTTCCAGGACAGGTTTTTCCGAGTGGCCGGGTAGAACTGGGCTTTGCCAAAATGGGAGGTGGTATCCCTGGCAGGCAAGCTGGAGGAGCAGGAGCCTGTCATCCCCGACAGGCACAGGGGTGCTCACAGACAGAACCACAGCTTCAGAAAAGCCGTCACTTCGGCAGAGACAAATGTGAGGCATTTCTGCGTAGGCACCGAGGTTCTGTGTGTCAAGGTATTTTTCCCCATCCAGATTTGACCACCAAAATGTAAGCAAACCCATGAAGGGTTCCCTGCACCTCTCCATGCCTCTGACATTGCTGCTTGCACATCATGACCTCCCTTGGTTTTTTGGTGCAGAGCTGTGAACCTGCGGTCACCTGGTGCAGCCGTAATCAAGCCAGTGCTCCCCTGTGCTGGACATAAGGGATACAGCCCTGAAAGCACACTTTTCCCATCTCCTCTTAAGGGGAAATAATGACTTCATGGTGGTTCTTGTGGTCAGACATCATGAGATGCCAAAGAGCGTTCAGTATCCAGCAGGAATTTTCTTGTTTGCATTTCTGAACTGCAAAAGAGAGTGCCAGGAGCTGGGATCCTGTGCAGCCCAAGTCCCGACGTGCTCACGGCGAGAGGGACCCAACACCCTCCTTGTTGGGAAAGGCACCTGGCTCTTGCTAGCAGAGCTTACCGCGGCCTTTCAGTACAGCACAACATGCCACGTCTCTCTTAGCTGCTGGCAGTCTTCTCCAAAGGACGTAAGTTTTGCTGACATTATCTTCCAACTTTCTTTTTTTTTTTGGAGAAAAATCCCTGGGAAGTGTCCTCCACTGCTCAGTTGCTCATGATGGCTCCTGTGCCAGCGATCCTTGGAGCTGCTGGTGCCGCTGCTCCTGACCCACGCCTGTGCGGAGCGGAGCAGCCTGGGTGGCCCTGCCTCCGGTCAGCTCCGAAAACTTGAATCTTCAGAGCGGGGGAAGAGCAGCGTGGGTACACTGTGCACCCCCAGTGCCCTCTGCCCCAGCGTGAAGTGGGGCCCCAGCATCCTCCAAGGATCTTTGCGACGCTGAAATTGCGTGTTTCAGCTGAAAAGCACCACCAGGATCCAGACCATCTGTGGTCACTAAAAATCATATGGTAGTTTTTGTGAGGATGCAGGAATGTCATGTCTGATGGCTTGGCCAGGGTTCAGCACTGGCAATTAGTTTTTCCTTCCTAAATTTCCCCTGCAGTTCTGTTGGAGTAGCCACTTCCTTCCACTTCTGCCCCAAAACTGCAGCATTGCACCACTGTAAGCTGTTAAAACAGCAGTTGGGTTTCATGGTTAGCGGTGTTTGAATTTCACTGGCCAATAAAATCTTCCCTCTATTTCTTCCGAGTAAGAGTGGTTTAGGATTAATTAACAGCCCACATTAATCTCTGGTGATGTTTTCACCATCTCAGAATTGTGTTTGGGAATGGATTTGCTTCTGCCTGGCTGGATCAGCAGAGCGTTTTGAAATTCTTGGGTGAAAGGCGCTGCGAGACGAGGAGGCTCGACGGATGGCGGGGCAGTTCAGGGACTGCACCCGTCGGTAAGCCCGGTTTGTTCTGCGTGCCAGAGCCCTCCCTCCCACCCACCAGCACCGGCTCCATTCCAGCGCCGTTCTGTGCTCCCCGGAGCTGGGATGGATCAATCTGTTTTTACCGTCGGCTCAGGCATGGTCCTTGGGTAGCTGCTGCTGACCAGGTACCTTCCTTTGTTGCCCTGTTAGCCGAGCTGCCTAATTATTTTCTATTTGCATTTCGGGCACGGTTTCTGACAACTGCTGCTTGCCATCTGTCGGAGGAGGAATCCAGGCCGGGTGCCGTTCGGTTTGCTTTATTCCTGAGGTGGTGTGATCGTCGCTGCTGCTGGCGTTGCTGTGGCAGGGAGCGCGGGCGCGCTGCTGACACCGTCACCCCGCGAGCGCCGCCGCCGCGTGGCTGTCCCCAGCTCAGCTCCCCGCGGCCGCGAGGTGCCGGTCTCCACTTTCTCTGTAGGTATTTATGCGCATAGCAACACAAAAGGACCTTCCCGATTATTTAGTTTAAAGTACCCCTAGCTGTTATGCCAAAATAGACACAACTGAGTACATCAGTTGCTATACAGCTCTGCGCGGTAAAATTACCATCTTGGCTAGCAGACAAGAAAACTCAATCAGGGGAACTTACAGCTGGCAAAGGCCTCCAACCTTAACGTGTCATTAAAGTGAGAAAGAGGGACTCCATCAAATGACACTGCATCTCCTTCTTACAGTAAATCATTCTCCGTGACTGCAAGAGCAAGCATGTGCACTTTAAAAGCCAGCACATGATATACTGGCTCCACTGAAAGCTATCAGCTGCCTTCACAAGCAATTCCAGGCTGAAATTAGGAACAAATGGACATATTTAAGTAGGGTGAGTGGAGATAGGAGTTAATAATCCGCTTGCATTTCGTGCCTGCAGACAGGGATGCAAACATGGTTGGACACGGCTGGAGGAGGCAGTGCTTGCAGGACAGTCCCGCGGATGCTGAGTCCCATCCCTGGTGGCAGCCAGGTGCCACCGTCACCGCCACCCCTGGCTGCACCAGCAGCCTGTTAGTGCCGGGGGGAATTGGTGCCCGGCACCCAGGGCTGTGCTAATGGAGCTCAGGAGCTGGTCCAGCTCTTCCTGCTGGTTTCGGAGGCTTTGGAGCAGGCCATGAAAGCAGAGGACTTGGATACCACTTGCCAATGCTTTTCTTGGCCCCAGCAGCTGTGCGAGTCTCCTGCTTTCATAAGCACCAGCAAATTCATAAACAAAGTCGAGGGAAAATATCTAAAAGCAGCCGTGTCAAAAGTTCACGCGCTCGGTGACTGAACAGCAGAGGGATTTAGGGCTGATGGGACCAAGATAAAAAGCAATCAAACTTCTGTTCCTCAACTACTACCAGCATTTTTTTCCCTTTTCTTTTTGAGAATTAAAGTGCAGAAGAGTCCCAGTAAAACTCTGCAGCATCCTGGATGGTTTGTCATCGACGTGCGGGGAAGTTCCCGTGCCCCGGCACGGTCGGCCAGGCCAGGGCTGCGCCCTGCTTCCCCGCGAGGACAATCGCTGTATAAATGCCGAAACGCGGTGCCTGCAGTAATAGACCACTTAAAATGTCTCATTATTGCAATTTAACTGGTCATTAGGAGCTGGAATAGACTGATTTCTTATGGGTTATGGTTGAAATAATTACGTGACACTCTGAGCCATTAAAATCCAGTTAATGAACAGAGGGGGAGAACCTGCTGAGGTGGGTACGGGCACTGTGCTGGCTGTAGGTGGCTTTTCGTCTGTAGGAAACCAGGCTGAGTTCTGTTGTCTGTGGGATCCAAATGACCTAAGCATAAGGTAAGTTAGGGAAGTTGTTAAAAACCTCATCTGATACAAGTGTGACAACAGTCTAGCCACTGTACCCATTCTAAAAGTTCATTTCGTGAACGTACAGAGCGTGTTTTACTCTGTATATGGTGAATTTGCCTTTTTCTTTTTTTTTTCTTTTTTTTTCCTTTTAATGGGGCTAATTAGAGTCTGTGTAATTTCCAGAAGAGAAAGGCATCGTGCTCCAGGAGCATCGGCTGCTTCTGGCCTACCACATTCACTTACAAACCTTGACGTCTGTACGCTCCCATTAAAGGTGGCGTATTAGCTTTAGACGCGGTAAAAGAGTGGAGTAGGTTAAGGAACAGGGTGAAATAGAGATGGAAAAATTTCTCAGCCGGGATAAATCGACTGACAGTCTTTGAGCATCCCATTGGCCCATGTGTTGTCTGTGGCTGTTGACATGTGTTGTTGGAAGAGCTGTTGGAAGCTCCTCTGTATGGTAGGTGAAAGATAACAGGGCCCGTCACAGAGTGCTGTAGCAGGTAAGGTGGGAAGGCGCCCGGTGATGTCTCGTGAGCCCTGGGTTTCTTCTGCTTGGGATTCTGGTGTCCAGCTTCATGTGTGTGCAGGACTTGGGCAATACAGCCGTTCCCCCACAGGCAATGTCCTTTATGGAGCATCCATCACTTCGTGGTAGGTGTTGGCACTCAGACGGGTGTCACTCCTTCTGCGGTAAGCTGGGCTAACGCGGTCATGGTCCCGTCGCACCCCTGCCCTCTCCCTCAGCCCTGTCCTTCTCCCCGCAGTGCTCCATGCCCGCCTGCGTCACCGCGTTCCACGTCACCTGCGCCTTCGACCACAACCTCGACATGCGGACTATTTTAGCAGACAATGACGAAGTGAAGTTCAAGTCTTTCTGCCTTGAGCACAGCACCGGTGCCACCAAACTGCCCGAGGAGGCACGGACAGAGCCCGACCAAGCCCAGCTGGACTTGGAGAAGGTCACGCTGCGGAAGCAGAAGCTCCAGCAGCTGGAGGAGGACTTCTATGAACTCGTGAAGCCTTCGGAGGTGGCAGAGAACCTTGACTTAAGCGAATCGCTGGTGGATTTCGTCTATCAGTACTGGAAGCTGAAGAGGAAAGCAAACTCCAACAAACCGCTGCTGACACCAAAAACAGATGAGGTGGACAACTTGGCTCAACAGGAACAGGATGTCCTCTACCGACGCTTGAAGCTCTTCACACACCTCAGGCAAGACCTGGAGAGGGTGAGTACAGCTTTCCCTGCAATGGCATACCTATACGCTCCGTCAGGGCTGCTTTGATGTGCACCGGTGCCTATAGGCAGACTGAGCCCTGTTCCCTGCTGCCCCAGTCCGACTGCCCTAACAATTGCTTCCCTTCATCTAGAGCGTTGTTCGGAAGCGAGGAGCACACACTCCTCTCCCCACTGCTTATCCCCAGGCCAGCCTTTTGAAATGGGATGAAACAGCAGAATCACACAGACCATCTAGTCCGCTGTCGTGCTCAGCACGCATGTATCATCGCTGCCAAAACGCTGGCGGTGGTGAAATAAGCTTGCGGCAGTCTCAGCTCTGAGTTCAAAAGGAGCAAATGTCTGTGGGGTCTGAGCTCGGCCAGTGCCTCTGCAGGGAGAGGAGCGCTGGCGGGGCCGGGTGCGTGGGGCGGGTGCTGCTGCTCCGCTGGGCAGGGGCTCGCCGTGCTCTTTGTAGCCTCGACAAGGAGTCACTGCCCTCACAGCACAAAATCACCCTCTGCTGCCCCTCAGATGCTTTCCAGCAGCGAGGCACGGGAACACGTCATTTGTTTACTTGCAAAGCGAGGTGAACGGTAGGAGCAAACGGCAGGGCCAGCAGGACCGGGCATACCCTGCCCTGCGCGGCCGAAAGTGGGTCGGCTCCGCAGGGAGACGCCGGCAGAGGCAGAGCCGTGCCGGAGGATGCAGCATCCTGGTGCGGGGGGGGGAGCAGCAGCTTTTTGGGCGAGAGCACGCGCCAGCAAAGCAGCAGCAGCAGCAGCAGCAGGCCCCGGGTGCCGGAGCCGTGGGGCTGAGCGCTGCTGGTGGCACCGCGTCCCCTCGCTGCCGGCACGAGGGAGGTTCGGCTGTCGTGGCTGCGCCCGGGGAAGGAGCAGGGATGGGGCAGAGGCAGCCTGGAGAAGAGGAGGGGCGAAGAAGGCGAGAGGCAGCGCGGGGAAGAAACGCAGCACGGAGTGAGACAGCAGAAAGGAGCNGCAGGCAGGGCAGGGCTGCCAGGGTTGGGACACTGGGGCCAAGTTCCCTTTCCTCCTCTGCTTTAAACCCAAGCCCTGCCTGGTCCTCCCTCCTCCTGCTCCTGCTGGTGAGGTGAATCTGTGGCCCCCGCCCGGGCCCCCGCCTGACAAAAGCGGGTGCAGAAGCCATGGAAGGGCTCGGGAGGTTGCTGGGAGCGGACAGGGAAGGAGGAAAGCAGGGAAATAGCATTGCTGCTTTGCAGGTAGGTGGTGCTGCCGTGCCCTTAGCCGGGGGGCAGAGGATGCTGCAGGGCAGGACCGGGTGCTGCAGGGACAAGGGTGCTGCTGGGGGGCACAGGGTGCTGCAGGGACGAGGGTCTGCAGGGTACGTGCTGCTCTCTGGGAAGCGAAGGGGGCAGTGATGCTCTCCCTGCTTATCCTGAGCCCTTTCTCCAAGCTGCAGTGGGTTTGTGACACAATTTAACCGACTGGTGCAGCTTTGGGGGAACATGGGGATGCTCACAGCATGCCCCAGCGCAGCTCTGGCTCGTGCCATCCTGACGCCATCTCATCTCCTTTCTCTCTGCCCATTTTTACCTCACCTGAGAGCCTTCTGTTTAAAAGCAATTGGATTTCAAGCTATCGGTCTCTCTTCTGCAGCAGTATCGACCTTCATCCCTGAATACATCATTGCCATCGCTCTGCTCGTCTGCCCCTCCTTTGCTCCTGCCTTCACGGCATCGTGTTTCGGTCTCTGTGTTGGGCTGGGCTGGTCCCACCTGTAATGGGACCAGTAATGGGACCAGAAATGGGACCAGTAATGGGACCAGTGCAGTGTCCCCATGCTTGGGTCAGACCTGGCTGCAGCGGGAGCCAGCAGTGTTTGTGCAGAGCCCACAGCAGCAAAACAGGGCCGGGGCTGGCACAGACACCACTGCTGCTCCCACATGTACAGCGTGTCCCCAAAGTCCCCCCATGCCTCACGGTGGGGATGTCACAGTTGGGAGCTTCTGAAGATACAGAGCACCTCAAACAGGGCCTGAGAAAATTGGGTACTTGGGATATTTTGTGCATCCCTGTACAGACCGCTGTGCTGAGCTGTCCCGGATGGATCTCACCTGGCCAGGGTGGGTTTTGGCCGAGGGCAGCCCCCAGCACCTCTCCGGGCAATATTTGGAAATGAGCCGAGGGCTGAGGTTAGCTCTGCACATGTGCTCGTGCCTCCGCAGCGCCCGGAGAGTGCCCTGGCTGCACTGAGCTGTATGTCGGGGTGCAGCCCCTGGCCCTGGGAGCTGCTTCGCCCAGAGGTGCCACACGGCCGCTTCTGCTTGATTTCCGTGTGTCAAAACCACGACTTTTACCATAGGTCTCATTTTCCAGAGCTGCCTTCAGGCTTCGCAGGGTTATTCCCCATCAGCGTTCAGCCTCCGCTCAGCAGCTCCCTGGAGGATCTGTTCGCTTGCTCTTCTTCCGAGGGGAGAACCACGAACGCTGGCCAGATGGAAGCCCGGCGCTCAGAAGGGGGCCTGGGTTCCGTCCTGTTCCCACCCGCACGCCCCAGGTCTGTGCCTTGCGGGGTGTCGGGGCCTTGCAGGGCGGCGCTGCCTCGCCTGCACCGCGCGGCTTGGCACCGGACGGGGCTCGGAGAGCAGCAGCCTGCGTGGGTGGCTTTCAGAGAGCATCCACACGGCCGTGGCGTGTGGCATCGCCTTGCTGGTGTAGCGTTTACAGCAACACATGTGGCGGAAATGATTGTGATGGCAGGGCTGATAACGGTATCTCGATCCGGGAGCTGGGTAAGCAGAATCAGCAGGACAGGTAGCTCGGAGGCAGGCGGGGCGATTGCATTGCCCTCTGCTAGCCCTTACCCATCCCTTACCCGCTGGCATTTTGCACTTCACAAAGTCAGCAAATTAAATCTATAGGAACTCCCAGTTTCCTGGGAATCCTAACACAGTCCCCCTGGCTTTTCTTTTTGGCCCTTTTTAACCCTCTTTGCTTCTTTTGTATTTTTTTAAGCCTTTTCCAGTAACTGGTTGTCTAAATTAGCTTTAACAAAACGCTATATGGTTTCCAGGCTTTCCTACCAGCATCTCAGCTTGGCTGGGGGAAGCAGCGCGGGGTGGTGTTTAGCTGTCTAAGTGTGTGTAAATACCAGCAGTCTCTAAGCAGAGCACAAGCGATGTTTTCTTCCAGGAATATAAAATCATAAAGAAGCGATACCGCCAAACACTTTGATATACCGGCTGCCAGAGGCAGTTGTTTTCCTCATAAAGAAATTTTAGTTTGATGTTTTCTTCCATCCAGAACAAAAAAGAGAACATAGTAAAATATACAGCATGTTGCTTGCTTCTCGATATTTACAGCTAGGGGACTGGAAAAAAAAAATAAAAAAAGAGCTTTTCTCCCCTCTATGTGTAAGTGCTTCCAAATTGTCCCCAAGCAGCAGCGAGGTCCCCGGGGGTTTGGATGGCCGCGTGCAGGTGACAGCTCGCCACGCCAGGGTCTGGCAGGAAGGCTCCCAGCACCGCAGCCCGCAGAGAAGCGGGCGTTGTGGACAAGTGCCCCGGAGCACTTCGTGCCTTGCCTTCCAGGGTGCCAGGAAGCCGAGCAAACGCTCACGGTCACATCGCCGTAGCTACCAGCAGCATCTTCCATCTCGCAGCCGAAACCAGCCATTTCCTCTGAAAACGCCGGCGCCGCCGCAGTCGCGGTGACGGAGCCGGGCTGTCCCTCCAGCCGCCGCCACTTCTGGGGCTGCGCAGCCTGCGGCACTGAGCCGCATCGCCGGGCCAGCGCCGCCGGTGCCACGCCGGAGCTGTGCCTGCGGCTGCTGGGGCAGCTCTGAGCCGCGAGCCCAGGTGACGGCCGGGCCATAATGTTGCTGCGCTTGTTCGCACGAGCGCTTCCCGTGCTGGAAGCCGAATCCTGCCCCGTGCTGGGCAAGCAGGCAGCTGCTGGCAGGGGCTTGCCCTGGGGGTGCTGCGGTCTGGAGCTGGAGAAGGGGGCCAAGATGTGCATTTTGCTAAGGAAGAGCTTATTTCTTGTGCTTCCTCATTTGCACTTAGGGCTTCCCTCTTGGTTGATAGAATTTCCTGAACTAGGACAAAATGAAGCATGTTGTAGGTAAATTTGGAGCAAACATGAATAAACAGGCAGAGAGGAGGATGCTGGCCAGATTCAAGGCAGGGCAGCTACACTGGTGCATGGCTGCTGACCTGGCCAAGGACCACTGGGTATTTTATAAATTTTCAATTTTAAATTAAATTTTAATTTTTAATTTATTTTAAAATACTCAGCTGGGTATTTTACTGTATTTCTACACCATCAGCACTTGCTGTAGGGCAGCAGGCAGTTCTGCAGTTCTCTCACCCTCGGTAGCTCGGTAAGCTCCCACGTGCAGTCAGTGCCAGCCGTGCCTGCTGCCCCGCGCTGCTGGACAAGGGTCTCCCCTCCCTGCCCACCTCCTCACGAAATACAGACGGAGAATTTGTGGATGAGAACTGACGTGCTGTCCCAATATACTTGCAGCATTTGACATTTTTTGGTGCAACCGCCTATGTCACGTGTGAGCGGGGCTTGTGTGTGGCTGGGGCTCAGTGCGAGGGGCAGCTGCCTGCATCCCCTCCCATCTGTGTCAGTGCTCCTTCTCCTTCTGAGACCTTCAAAATCCTCTAGAGACATTAACTTCTTCATTAGGCCTGTGAACAATTAATGGGAGGTTGCAACAGTCTGTGCATCTGCACCATTGCAGTGCCCGAGTACAATTTCTGGGTAAGGTACCTGGGCTTCTCCTGGCTCTGTTCCCGTTTTGTGAATGCTGGTCCCTTTATGCACGGGTGCTTATCGACAGCACAGCTCGAAGGATGCACTGCAACAGACACTGGAAGTTAATCCTGACTGCTCGGAGCAGCCTACCAGCGCACTTGGCCCTTTTGGCCAGCCTGTGTGCTGTGTTATTCGGGCTGAGTTTGTGCCCTTGAGAGCACGGATCCTGCTTGTGAATTCAGGCCTGTGAAGGAGAGGTTAAAGATTAACTCGCTTGTTGTTTGTGTTCAGAAGAAGGTAGGAGAGAGCGACAGCCCTGATGTGTGGCAGGTTGGGCCCGGCACAGCAGAAGGGTGGGCGTCCTGCTCGGAGCAGGGCGGTGCCGAGCACCCCGCGCACACCCCTGCACGGGGGAGTTGTGTCGTGTTCCCCAAGGTGGCTGCTCCAGCTTGGGGGTGGGTGCCCCCAGACCTCCTCCTCCCTGCAAAACACTGGCAGGATCCGCAGGGCTCTGCAGAGAGATTTGCTGCTACAGCTGGCTTGCTTTCTGCCCTCTCCTAAAGCCCTGGCATAGCCAGAGAGCCCCGGTAGGAGCTGCTGGTGCAGCCCGGGTGAGGCTGAGATGAAGAGGATGGAAACCCTGGGAGCGGAGCTTTCCCTGGGCAGCAGGAGCAGCAACACAGCTTCAGGGGACCTGCTTCGAGCCCTGTTTAAAATGGACGCTGTTTCTTGTGTTTCCCTAGGTTAGAAATCTCTGTTACATGGTGACGAGACGGGAGAAAATGAAACACACCATTTGTAAACTCCAGGAGCAGATCTTCCATCTCCAGATGAAACTTATTGAGAAAGATCTTTACCCAGGTCAGTACCACTTGCAAGAGCTTGTTCTCACAGACGCTGTCAGTGCCCTGCTCTGAAGCCCAAGCCTCTGTCCCCCACCCAAAGGAAGCCAGAACTGCCCCTGCCCTGCTGGGTTGTTTCAGCACGGTTCGTATGTTGACTCTTCAGACATTTACAGTTTTGTTCAGAAGCGCACAATAAAGCCATACCCTGGGTGACCGGAGTGCCGGAGGTCCTTGCTTTCACACATGCCCCCCAGTCCCCCTCTCCACGGGCAGCACTCTGACGAATCGTGTGGCTAGGTGCTGCTGCTAAAACAGCAGCTCGGGGCTGTCGTGGAGATGCTGCCGCAGGAGCGCTTTGTTCTGCACCCTCCTTTTTGGAAGCGGACTGCAAGTCCTGGGCATGGGGCTGCTGATGCTGGGGCTGCTCCGCGGCATCTGCCTGGCTCGGTTCAGCAGCTGGCGCTCTGGGGTCTGTGCAGTTGCCTCTGGCTCTGTCTGGAGTCGAAAGTTAAGCTGCTGACAGAATGGCTTTTACCTCTAACTCTGGCAGCCTGTAGTTTTCCCTGCTCCCCATACTGGTTAGTGGGGAACGTCACGCATACTTCAATGCAAAGCCTCTGGCACCTTTTTGTTAAGGAACTGAAATAAAGTTGCTTTCGTTCTGTCCTTTTTTTTTTTCCTTTTTAACGAGCAGTGCCCAAGCCCACAGCTCCTCATCCCTCCTCCTTTTTTCAATGGCAGCGCAGGACCCAAGCACCATGGCTGCAGAACAATTTTTCCAGAAGCAGCATCTGGCGCTTTGGCAGACTCTTCCGACGCTTGTTGTGTTTGTGGCTTTGGAGTTGCATTTGAAGCCATCACATGTTTGGGGTTTCTTCAGGAACTGTCTGGGCTGAGCTTTCCTTTACAAAAGTTTCCTTTGACTAAAGTTTTGGAGGCCGAGACGTGTGCGTGTTGAGACGTGTGGGGCTTGGATCCTGTGCAGATCCCTCTCCGTGGCCGGAGCTGGGCGGTGCGGGGCTCAGAGGCACGCCATGAGGAGATGGGAGTCCCCTGGGTCCCCTGGGTCCCCTGGGGCCGCGCCGCTTCGCAGGAGCACTGCAGGTCTGCGTCCCCGCCACGCAGGTCCGCGCGGTGCCCGTCGCTCCCTGCGCCCACCAGCGCCCGCACTGAATCTGCATCCTGGGCGCAGCCTGGGCACACAGAAAATTGTGTTCCCAGCTGTTGCCACAAACTGGAGACCCCAGGTTTTGTGTCCTGAAAGCCATTCCCGGGCACACGGGGATGTCTGTGCCGATTACTCCAGGTGACCTAGGCCAATGCTCAAAAATTTCCATCCCGTGGCAGCAAGGAGGCAATGGCCTCTTCCGTGGGCGGATAAAAGACAACAGCCACAAACTTAGATCCTGATGACAGATGCCACGTGCCACTGCCGCTGGGCTCTGCGGGAGCGGGGCAGGACGCGGGCACGGAGAGCACTGGGTGTTGTGCTGATTGCAGGGGACAGGACGCTGCTCTCCACTTCAGCAGGTTTTACCAAAAGGGCTGCCTCAGGAACCCAGCCGCGCTGTCACGTCAGCTGTGCTGGGGCAGCTGGCTGAACCCGATTTTGCATTTGCAGCTCTCAGAAGGAGACGCTCAGTAGTTTTCCAGGAAGGCTTTTGGCAGGGGGGAAGCTCGCTGCCCAGCACAGGACCGAAGCTCTGGGACGCAGCAATGCAGTGGGAACCAGCAGCTCCCTCCTGGGGCTGGAGCACCGGAGCTGGGGGTGGCAGCGGGGTGACCGCTGCTGGCAGTGTTAGGCATGCACTGGGGGAAGACAGGGCTCCTGCTAATGTGGAGTTTGTCCTGCCTAGAGGTGAGTTACCAGAGACAGAACTGTAGTTACGGGGCGATTCATGCAGCACATTGGTATGCAGGCTTTGTAATTGTGTTATGATGCAAATGTTATTTTCTCGTAACCCCAAACGGTTCACGTTTGCCCATCAGCTTTACGCTCTGAACCAGCCGAGCTGAGCTGCCGGTCTCTCCCAGGACAGGCTTTTTGGTTAAGCCTGGGAGTTGGCTGCTGGCCTCCAGGGCAGCCACTGAAGCATCCCTGCTGCAGGAAGTGCAGGAGTTCGGTCCCACAGTCCCCAGTGGTTTGGGCACCGGGGCCCCAGGACGCCAGCAGGCGTCAGGCTCCCGTGCTTCTCTCTGTGTCGGTGCATAGCGGCTCCTCGGTTCCCTTGCCCGGAGCTAACACCAGGCCATTCATTGCAATCCCAAATGTGGGGAGGGAATGCTGGCCCTGCTAGCAGCGACACAGCGTTCAGGTAAGAGCACGGCACCAGCCTGTGCCTTCCCCTGCTGCAGCGCGCGAGTCGAGTGCTCATCCCCCAGTGCTGCCCTAAGCTGGGAGCAAGCACTGGGGTGGCCTCCCTGTTGCTCTGTCCATGGATAAAAGAGCGTTGTGGTGTTTATTTTCTGTTGGCGCAGCGGCTCCCTGCTATGGGGTGGCACATCCCACCCCTCGGTCTGCACCCTTCCTCCCGGGCTCCAGCAGCATCCCGGCGCAGGGCAGCGCCCGCTGCTGCCCTCATCCCGCAGGGTGCTCCCAACGTCCACACGTTTGCTAAGCCTCCCCAGCTCCAGGTGGCGATACCCAGAGCTACAGATGCTGAGCAGCTTGCGGGACCAAACCTATGGATCCCTTGCTGCCATGTTCTGCATCGTTACACAGCGCTAAATGATTTGAAATCAATGGGGAACGGTCCCTGTAGCAACCTCCCTGCACTGCTCCTGCCTGGATTGCTCTGCACACCTGTGGTTTCTTGGAGAAAGGAGGAAGTCTGCGTTATTTTGCCTGGATGAGGCCAGTTTTTAACTGCTGTTAACAGTACTTATTGACCAAAATCTGTTGGGGTTATTCTAGAGATGGTTTTGGCACAGCTTTTTTTGGAATGGCTCCCACATAAAGCTCCAAACTTGAGGGGTTTATTTTTCCCACTGATAGATGATGATTTCAGCAGGAGATTTTTAATAAAATCAGTGAGAACTGCTCATGTAAAATGAACCCACCTCTCCCATATTTTTCTTGCATGAAGTGGAAAGTAAACACTGGCTTTGAAACATGGCTACTATTTTGACAGGTTCCTCTTCAAAAAGTAATGTTCGTGTTTCTCTTTAGATCCATTGTGCTGTCTAAACAAAGTTACATTTTTATTTTGCAAGTGAAGTGAAAAATGTGTCTGCGTTTCTCCTGTTATTTGCCAGGAATGTAGCACATACCGATTTTGCTTTTGCTTTTCTTTCTTGTGGCGAGCCCTTTGCTCCTGCGGGGCTCCTGGACGGTGGCTCCTCCGTGCCTCCAGCGCAGGCAGGTGCAGCGCCGGTGCCCTCCCCTGCTCACCCCAGATGTTTCCCTGCAGCTGGCAGGGCAGGGGGGAGGCTGTCCTCTGCGGCCTCTCCCATTCACGGCCTCTCTGCCGAGGCCAGCGCGATGAACTGATGCGTTTCCATCGGGAGCAGCAGCGAATTGTTAAAACCATTGCTCTGGTAGTTGCACAGCTCGTGCAGGTTCAAGCTGTTGGCCGAACTGTGAAAAGCTGCAGGTCTCACCGCCAGTCCCATCAGCTGCCCAAATCCTGCTTTAAGGGCACTGTCCTTTCCCCTCCAAAAGTTAGTAGCATGGACTTCTGTGGGAGAGCGACCTAACAGAGTAAGTAAAAACCCTTGGAGTATTTCACTTGGCAATACAAGTTGTACTTTTATAGGGTATGTATTTGTCCTGTTTACCCAAGAAGAATAAATCCAGTAGAAATTCAAAGCCATTTAGGAAATATTGATCTCTAGCTGAACGTCTGCATAGCTAGGAGTTATATTCCTGGCTTTCCATAGGCAATGGTGCTCATCTTTCCTATGCCGTTTAGTTATGTTCAATATACCACTTACGTTTTATATCTTTGTTTTTTTCCACCACTGCATGGTATGAGAGTGAGCTATTGCTATAGCTGAAAGGTAAAATCCTATCGAGGTCTGCTTTAAAGCGCTGCCGGTGCCATTTCTGCCACGCTCTCTTTGCAGCTCAGTCCCTCCAGCAGCAGGCTGGGTCCACAGCAGGTCTGGGGCGCACACAGGCGCTTTCCATGACACTCGGGCAGGTTTGGAGGGTTCCTGGTCTCCTGGAGGGTTTCTGAGCAGGGTTTGGGGTTATTCCCTCTGTTTCTCCCCGCAGCCCCAAAACCCTGGTCCAGGAGGGTGTCTTGGTGCGGTTTCCAGCGAGTGCTTCCTTCAGTGGCACTGCTCCTGTGGCCGTGCCAAGCTCATATCTGAGGCCCAAGCCTCTTTTTTTATGTAGCCTGCAGAATTCACATTTTCTTAACCTATAGAGACTTTAACCTGCGTTTGGCCAAAAGATGGCCCAGCCTTCGTCCCTGCAAGGGTGTGCCCCGGGGAGCTTGCTCGCCGCAGAGTCCCTGGTGCCTCGTCTCACATGGAGTTTTCCTTTTTTTCTAAAAAATGCCAGAACAAACTGGGAAGAAGACAAAGGGTAAGAAAAGTGACCCGAGAAGGAAAGGAAGAGATGGTAGAAAAAATAGTCCTGAGAAGAAAGAGAAAAGGAAATCAGTCAACGAAACTGTGTTGGGACAACTGGGTAAGTCTGATTTTATGGGCGCAGAGCTGCCCTGTGAGCTGGCGGCTCTCCGGAGGCTCCCGTTTTTGGGGAGCAGCGTTGAGGAGCGCGGCGCGCAGCAGTCCCAGCCCCTAACCCGTCCCATGCAGCCGTGGTGGCTGCGTGGGATCAGCCTGGACACCCCACGGCTGCGGTCCTGCGGCAGGGACCACGGCAGAGATGTCACCCTGGTGGGTCAGGGGTGCAAAACAGCCTCAGGGTTGCACCCAGACTGGGAGAACGTGCAAGAAAAGCTGTGATTGCACTTGCTGGTGATAAAATCAGACTTACCCACTTCGGAGCAGGGCGAATCCCATGCGTCTTCTGTGCCGTCTCCCCAGCACTGATGGTGAATCGGGCGCTGGGCCATGCATGTTGCTCGCGTGCACCTCCAGCACAATCAGTCCCGCTGGACATGTCTGGGTCAGCCCAGGAGGTGGCTGCAAGGCGACGATTTCTTGCATTTCTTCGAAGGGCGAGGAGACGCAGCCTGGCCCTGCTGCGCTGCTCTGCTCCCGTGTGCTGCAGCGGATGCTTCTCCCACCTCCAGCTCTTCCCCGTCAGCTGCAACCTCACCAGCAGAGGAGGGGGGAATTTTCTGGGGCAAATTCTTTCAAATTGGATGGGGGGGCTAGTGGGTCTCTGAGAGAAACTGCCCTTCTGTCAGCCTGTAAAACCATGCAGTGAAGAGGAGTGAGGTCTTGCAGAGCTTCACTGGGGTCTTGTAATGTCCTGAATTTCATAAGGAGCTTGAAGCATCTCTTGGGGCTGCAGTGATGGGGGAAGGCAAGTTCGGGGATGCCTTTGCCAGTGCCCTGAGCTCATCCCTGCCCCTGGGTCCCCTGCCCTGCACTTGGGTAGCACCAGGGAGGGGGCTGTGTTCTCCAGAAGGACCATGGGGACACGCCGGGAGGTGTGGGACGGGACCTCCCCAGCCAGCGTCACCTCTGTGGGTGATCAGCCCTGATCTCGTCTCCCCCCTGCCACCCATGCGCTGGCATTGCACAGGGCGTTGCGCTTTGGCAAAGCCGGCAGGGCGCACGGCTAATTCCCTTCAGCTGTGTGTCATAAAAACAGGCAGGTGGAAAGGTGAGGAACCGGGCTCCAGACATTTGCCAGTTTGCCCCCAATGGGAGATGGGGCAGGAGGAGCCGTGGCTTAGCTCAGCTCCGGCTGCGTGGGGAGAGGCGTTGACGCCAGGCACCCCGCTGCGCCATGGCACTGCCCGCACTCGCACGCTGCCTTGTGCCGCATGAGGAACCCGCTGCCAAGCGCAGTCAGTGTTTGCAGCGTGCGCTCGGGATTTCCTCTGGGTGACATCCCCCGGGCTGGGCTTACTGCAGCTTCACGCAAGCGGGTAACCCGCAGGGCTTGCTCGCCCGTGCAGAACGGCGGCACCGGGTTGTGTACTGCGTGGGTGCTGGCAGGGGAGGTGATGCAAAGCTGCGATCAAACGGCAAACACCGTGCCGTGAGTCACAGTGCCTCTGCGGCTGCTCGGGCCCTGTGCTGCCGCTGGGCTGGCTGCTCGGACAGGCAAGCGCTCACCTTACATCAGAAGTCAGATCTCATTCTTCCTCCATCCATAAAGCCAGCTGTAATGCTGAACCGATGGGTTTCTGTCACGGGGATTAAAGCTGGTTGTGCTTACGTGGGTCTGTGCCTTTGGCATTGCTTCTCGGTCTGCTTATTTGGCACATCCCAGCCCATAATGCTTGTTCTTGCTCTCAGACAAAATTACTAGGACATTTTTCAGCTTTTCCCATTCCAGCCTGTCATCCTTGCTCCTGCTCTTTGGTTCTCACTCCTTTCAAGTATTTGGAGAGGGTTCTCAGACCTGCCTTCCCCCTGCACCGCCTTTGCACACAGCTTCGGCTGGTCCCAAATTGTTGGGCAGCCGGTCCCACCGGCCGCGCTCCTCCTCACTCCGCTTCTGCCCGGGGTTTGGCACGGCTGCCCTGCGGGACACGCATCCCATGCCGGGGCGGGCACATGTGGTGCAGACAGCACTTGGCAGCAGCTGTTGGCCTGCCGCTCCTGGTCCTTGGCCGTTACCTACGTTATTTGGGACCTGCATCTGGGCGCGAGCCTTGCTGGGCTAGGATTCGCTGAATTTTTAGGAGCTTGGTGGAGAGCTGGGTTAGTGCAGCGTGCTGCAGGCGGCTGAGCAGCAGATGGGTGTCTGACAGGACGTGTCCCTGTGCAGGACCCTCTGCTGGCTCCTCGGGAGGGGATGCTGACCGGGCTGTCTGTCCTGCTGCCTCTGCATGTCAGCGTGCGGTCCTACCATGCCGGAGGTGAGCTGGGCTGGGTTTCTTCACTGCAGAAAGATGCTCTGCTCGGCTCTGCAGAGCGCAGCAGCAAGCATCACAGGGTGTTGTATGTGGTGTGACCCCAGTGAGTCTCAAATTCACCATTAGTGCTGGAGCAAACCCCCTCCTGGTTCCCCACGTGGCACGTTACGCTTGACACTTTGAGTTTCTCCAGTGCCAGGGAGCTTCGCTGAGGTCTGTGTGTCTCTGGTTGCACGGTCAAAGGGAAGAGCAGCTGTTTCTGGTTTCTGAGCCAGTTCTCCACTTTTGTTTTCCCAGGCTTGTCAACTTCCTTCCCCATCGACGGGACCTTCTTCAACAGCTGGCTGGCGCAGTCGGTGCAGATCACTGCCGAGAACATGGCCATGAGCGAGTGGTCCCTGAACAACGCGCACCACGAGGACAGCACCCCCGGCCTCTCCGAGGAGCTCCTCCAGGACGAGGAGACCTTGCTCAGCTTCATGATGGACCACTCTCTGAGGTCCCCGTTCAAGCAGAGCGAGGCTGCAAAGAAGGTGAAAAGCAAAACGAGAACGAACACTAAGAAAAAGCTGCCCAAGAGCAGCCTGAACGCCGTCTTCAGGAGCCAGCAGGAGGGCTCGGAGCGGTGGACTAACCACGCCAGCGACTTGTCGGATGATGCCGCCAAGCCCTTTGCCCACGACTCGAGACCTGGCAAGTCAGAGAAAGGGGCGGCGAAGCTGCCCACGGACCGCAGAGGATCGGGCGAGACAAAAAAGGCAGCGAAGAAGGGGTCTGTCCCCAAAATGAATGACCCGCAGGTCCCATCGGGCGCGAGAGGCTGCGTCAGCAAGGAGGAGGCGGCGGTGAATTGCGCTCAGCCCGAGCCCAGCCCCGCGGCTCAAGTGCCTGACCCCGTAGGTAGCCCGAAAACCGTCGTGCGGTTCAAATTACCAAAGGAGAGCCGAGGGACTCGGCGGTCGCAGCCCCCCAAGCCCGACAGTGCCGGCGGGCCCCCCCTGCGCCGTTTCGAGGCCGAGACGGACGGCTACTTCTCCGACGCAGAGATGAGCGACTCGGACGGGGAGCCGCGGGGCGGCAGGGCGCAGCGGGGCCAGCTGGAGGCGGGCGGCGAGGAGATCGTCCGGATGAGCATCTTGGCATCCTAACGCGCCCGGCCGCCCGACTCAGCCCAGTCACAACTGCCATGTCCGATTTCTGCCTGGTATCACAGCAAAAGGGGGATTTTTAATATGTATATATAGTTGGAAGTTCGGCACCGTTGTCTTTCTCTTCTCTTTATGCCTGAGATACAGCTTCAGCTTCACCAACGTAGATTGCCGTGACAGTAGTTGTCCCTTCCCGGCGCGCCCCGCTCCCGGGGACGCCAGCGCGCGGGCAGGGGTCCGGCGGCGCCGGNGGGGTGAGCGCGCAATGGGCATTATTGCAGAGGGGAAGATCTCTCCCCTTGGGCCGGATCGGGGGTGAGGGCAGGGCCTGAGAGCGGCCGCCTGCGTGCGCAGAGCTGAGCGGGGAAGGAAATACCCATTGGCGCGCGCATCGACGGGGGAGTAAAGCGAGCGATGCTAAAATAAATAACGACAAAAGCACAAAAAGCTTGTTGGAGGAAAGCGCTCGGGGTAGGCGAGAGCGACATTATGTTTCTGTTTTTAGAAAAACCTCGGTCATTGTTTTTTCCCCTCTGATCTGAAGCCGTCCAGGGGCCACGGAGCAGGATTTGGCCCCGGAGGGAGGCTGGCGGGAGGTGCCCGCCTCTCCCCAGCCCCACGCCTCCAGCCCCCCGAGCAGCCGTAAATCCCGGAGGTTGCTCGACCGCGCTGAGGTCACTGGAAAAACTGAAGTGAACCGCTCAGGTTAATTGATCAGTGCTTAGCAGGCCGAAATGGAGATGTGGGGAAGGACAGAGGAGAAAAAAGAATCCCATAAAAATACCAGGGGGAGCCGCGATTGCCGCAGCCCCGCGAGGTCGGGTGAAGTTTTTCTGCCGGCGCTGATCTCCGATGGCTGACATGGTCCCACCCTGCTGGGGCTGCGCATCTGAACCCCCCTCCGCACAACTGAGCGTTCGGCCCCGAGGCTAAATGTACCATCAGCGAGAGGGAATGAAAGTGTTTGCCTTGACCGTTTTGTTTTCCTACGAAACGCTACAATGGAAATGGTGAATTTATTCCTCCCCATCCTTTTTTTTTTTAATTCCTTAAATCCTGGTTACGAGCTGTTGACTCCTTGTGGGAGGGTGATTCACAGAAGCTGACATTATAAATATTACAATAATTTAATGCATAAAATGTCCCCAATAAGCCTTAAATGTTGTTTAAAAGCCCATGTTACCTATAAGTCAGGCGAATTTCCATGTTTGCACTTAATTGCACCATTACTTCGGTTTTGGCTTCAAAGGTCACAGTTAAGTCGTGCTACATGTTTTATTGGAGTGACCCCAGTGTGAGCTCAGGGAACAAAAAAAGGAATTCACTGAAACTTTTGTTGTTGTTGTTTTTTAAAAATAAAAAATGTTTAAAAAAAAAAACTAAAAAAAAACCTGGGACACTTCCGCAACTGGTTAAACCCATCACTTTAAACAGAAAACCTTACAATTGTCAAACAGATCAGTCAAATAATTTTGTGGATGCCAAAGAATACTTTGACAGTCAAGCAGCACAGCCAGAAACCGGAAACTTGTCACTCTGAAAAATTGGAAGTTATTTAGCAACAAAGGACTAAAGATACACTCATAACACACTGCTGCGGCATTAGGTTCCAAGCTTGCTCGAAGGGATGCTGCTGCTCCTGAGACCGCATCCTGCCGTTTTGATTTCCAGTGCTTTTTGCTCATTTCACTGTGAGCTTTCTTTTGAAACTCTGAGACTCCTTTAATTGACTGTCCTGGTGTTTTAGAGTAGATCATCTTTATCAGCCTTCAAAAGTCCTTACTATCGGTAAAATTGCAGCAAAGTAAACCGAGTACAGCCTAGCTCATCCCAGGCGGGGGGACCGCAGCGGGTGCCGAGCGCCTGCACCCCTGGATAACCCCAGCACTAAAGGAACTGAGACTGGACATGCCTGGGAGTGCATCTTCCTCATGGGAGAAACGTTACACGAGTTATTAGCAGGAAAAAAAAAATAAAAAAATAAATCAGCAAAACAGGAACCACCTTTGTTATAAATTAGCATAATCCATTGAGGTTGGAAATGAAAATCTGCTCATTAATTAAGGCTCAGTATGTTCAGATAATGTTAAATACAGTAAATAGGACTTAGTTTATCTTATCAGGCTTGCTAGCTTTAGCTACAGTATCCTAGTATAAGAGTCATAACAATAATCAATATGCTGCCTTTTAATGAATCTTGCTTCCGTGTGCTTCACTCAGTTATGGTTAAAAAAAAAAAGCAATCCACAACTTTCACTGTACACAGCTTCACTCATCAGCTTCCGCACTACTTGTCTTCTCAGTACAGGAAAGCAAAAAGGGGGAGACCCTAAAGAACAACCACGCTGGCACCGCCGGGGCTGCGCCACGCCGAGCAGCCCCCGCTCCAGTGCCCGACAGTAAAACGGTTTGCGCGAAACGCTCCCAAAACTGCAGGCGTCGTGGTTTGCCATCAGGATGGGTGGGGAGAGCCGGCCGGGGAGGTCCGGCGGGAGAAACTCGGGAGCGGGCAGCGGGCAGGAACGGGGCTGCGGCGAGGGGCTGGGGTGCGGGGGGACCGCAGGGCCGGGCGGTCGGGAGGGACGATGCACAAGGATGATATTTTTGATGATGCTGTAAATGTATTTTGAAATGAATAGAAAGAAAAAAATATAACGGTTTATTTTGTTAGAGAAATGTTGTCTTTTAAGATGTATAAACTGCAGGAATCGACATTTGCACTGTAAGAGCACCCGTTTCCTTGGAGAAGCAGCTCAGAGGCCGATGCAGAAAGCATCGGCACCACGTGCCCCGGCCACGGAGAGCAGCCCCGTCACTAACCCAAACCCAGCGCCCAAGGGGCTTTCCTGAGGACAGTCCCGATCTCACACACCGCCCTTCCCCACGCCCGTTTATTCTTTTGCACCTCCTTTATGGTTTTTACCGCCTGCCACCCAAGGGAGCATCCCCGCAGCGCGAGGCGGGGAGCGGGCGCGGGCGGCGGGGCCGCGGCAGGGCAGGGCGCAAGCGCTGGTTGTTCTTTACGGAAATTCCCCGCGGTTTGCTCCATTCCACATACAGACCAGACCCACTCCACATCAGTTACAGGAAACGATATGAATGTCGCAGGAGGAGAAACCCTTCTGTTTTCTTTGTTTCAAAGAACGTGATGTGCCATTTGTTAATATAAAAGAGAAATATTGAAAATATATTGAAAAGAGCAATTTTAAATTATTTTTGGCTTATGTTGCAATATTTATTTTCTTGTATTAGAAATTCCTTTGTAGAGAAAAAATGTATTTTTCATTAATGCAAAAACCTATTTCTCCTTTTTGTACATTTTCCATGTTAGTTAATCCTTAAAGCAATATAATGTTATCAAACTTGTTCTGTGTGAGACTGTATTATGCATGCTATTTGTGTTGCCTTGGAATAGCTCTGTCTGCCATTATTTTCATCCTGTTTAGATACAGTGTATGCTTTAATACACATTGGGACCATGGCCCATTGCTTATGAAAGAAAAAAAAAAACGAAACCTTTGCATTCCTCAATGTGTTGGCAAATGCAGTCAATAAAGCAGTGTTTTATGTGTACGTGCGTGTCGGCGTGGTCTGTGGCGCACAAGTTCAAGCGGTGCAGATCCAGCGGGGGACCGAGGGCGCGTTGCGGGAGCAGCCGCGGGTGCCGGCTCCGTGCTGCTGTGCCGCTGCCCCGTGTCCTGCACTGAGCATGGATCCCATTGACTTCCCATCGCCAGCCGTCGGTGAGCCGTTGGAGAGCTCGGCTGGAAATGCGTTTGCCCGTGCCCACGATTCCTGCGTTTCTGGGAGCTCTGTGATGCAGGGTGACCTCCTTCCCCTTGGAGGCTCACGGGTTGTTCACAGATTTGACGCAGAAGAAATGGGAGGACCCGGGGCAGGGAGAGGCTGGGAGGCCGTCCTGGCAGATGAGCGCTGGGCAGAGCAGGTTCTTGCAGCAGGAGGTGGTGCAGCGTTCAGGGAAAGACGCGCTGCACTTGCTGTCCCTCGGGGCAAAAGCCAAGTTGTGGAATACAAAATACTACAGCAACGTGTTGCAGTTCGTAACCTGCTGCTTGCTTTCCTGCTGGGGTGAGGCGAACGGTCCCGGCAAGAGGAGCCTGGGTGGATGTGTAGGCCTCCATTGGGCAGGCCTCCGTCGGGCAGGCCTCCGTCGGGCAGGCCTCCGTCATGCGGGCCTCCATCTCTGCTCAGCACAGTGAGAGCCGGCCGTCATCCTAACAGCTTTGAACGCTGCCGCTTGGATGGGAAACATCTCCTGAGCGCACATGGTGGCTCCGAGGCCTTGGGCAAGGGCGTGAGGTTGTTCCAGCAACCACAACGGGCGGCGGGGCCGGGCGCCAGGAAGCGCCCTGAGATGTGTCCTCAGCGCTGGCCAGTCTGCCTGGCCGGGCCATTAGTCTCCAGGGAATCGCTGGCCACCTCTTCGGTTTGACATTTTTGGCATTTTCTTGTGCATTATTTTCTGCAAAATCGCCAGAGCACCCAGGCTGCTGAAGGAAAACGAGGCCTGTTTAATGGACACGCTTTGTTCAGTTCATTACCAAAGTGGTTAATCGAAGCAACCGTGGTGCATGGAGAAGGCGCTGAAACGTTAGAACTAAGATGGGTCTTCGGTGGGTGTGGGGAGGAGAAATAGAAATCTGCCTTTTACCATGTCCTTATGTTTTGCTCTCGAATGAAAAGGCGAGAGATGGGTTTATTGCGAAGCCAGGGTTTGATTGCTTTGCTGCTCACGGTGCCCGAGGCACCCCGTTACGAACTCCAGCTGCCGCCCGGCTGCGGCCCCGCGATGCACGCCCGAGGCACCCAGCGTGAGCCCTGCTCCCAGCTCCCGTTCCGAATCCGTCTTCTCTAATAAGTTTTCCACCTGCTCTGCACAAGGAGATATTAGAGAGTTCGATTTCATAAAGCAAGCTGAGCGATGCCGGGGGCCTTCAAGATGCCAAGGGAGGTTCACACCAAGCCCTCGGCCCCCACCAAAGCCCCCGGGCACATACGATGGAGCTTATGAAAGCGTCACAGTCGTTGGCCAGGCTTTGTCACCTGCCCCAGTGCAGCGGGCATTCCCTCCTTCATCTCCCTTGGAGAAACCCCCTTGGCTGGGTGCCCCCGATGCCCTCAAGCCCTGGAGACCCCCCTGGCCCTGGGATACTCCCCAAATGTCCCAGGGGGAGAAAATTTCAGGAGTGACAAAACCCATGACAGCGATGAAAACAACCCAGCGAGACCAGCTTGGCTCCTTATTTCTGGCTTCCTTCTTTTCAGAAAGACACCCATGCTCAGCAGCCCACGGCGCACGGGGGCTGCAAGAGGCAGGGGCAGGACCCCTGGGGCCGGGGCCAGTGCTGGGTGCCCCCCTGAGCCCCACCTGCCACCGGCCCATGGGCACCATCACTGCCACAGGCACCCAGTGGAGCAGGGGCACCATCCTTCTTCTGCAGCCCAGCCTTAGAAAGGCTCCCACAGGGATGTTACAGAAAGCCCTGCTTGGCATTAACAAAATGAATGTATCTATAGCCCCCTGTAACACACGGCATTTCCCTGCCTGCAGCACCCTCGTCCCAGACAGAGCTGAACGCTGCGACTGGGAGGGAGCCGGGGAAGAAGCATTTCAGTTTAATTGCAAAATAAATGTTAGGCTACCCCGCTATATGTTTTGCGTAAAGACTGCAAGTGCTGCCATAAATACTAATGGGGCAAACATGCCCCAGTGTCAGTAAATCAGCGGCGATGGATGTGAAAGTGAATTAATTTCCCCTCAACCTATCCTGAAAGAATTGCAGCAGGATCCCTTTTTATTGTGTTTGATTAAGTGCTAGTGGCATAACATAATTTTCCCTAACCATTAAAACCGCTGGTGCTGTACTTCGGCATAAACGCCTCAATGTGATGAGAGCGTATTTAATATTTACTCTTCCAAAGTTAATACATTTAGGGGAGGCATTTTGTGCTCTAAAAATAGTTTCTTGGTCTTGGATTTCCATGTAGGGCTGTGAAATTATGCGTCTGCTGTGATTGCAACAGATGAATAATAAAAAAAAAAAAAAAAAAAAAAAAAAAAAAAAAAAAAAAACTCTAAAAAAATAAACAAACCTATGACTAACCCACAAAACAAGGGAAAAATCCCACTGCAGCCAAGGACGACCCTGGCTGAATTTGCTGTTTCAGAAGCGCTCAGCGCTGCTGAGGCAGCTCCAGGAGGCGGCTGACATCTCGCCCATCCCGATCCCCGCTCTCCAAACTCGTTCCCCGTTCCTGCAAAGCAAACGCTAAAAATCTCCCGCATGCGATGTGGACGGCTTAACCACGGCCTCGCCGTGCCCATTGCCCACCCGCGGGAGGGAGCGCGGGCTGCCAGGAGGGGCTGATCCTGCACCTTTCCCGCGCAGGGGCACAAAACAAGCCAGCAGCAGCCAGGTTGCAGGGGGATTACGGGGCGGCAGGGGGACCGCAGCCACCTCCGAACCGGGGGCCATGCGCTGCGGCTGCCCTCAGGATGTGCCCCGCGGGGGCAGCCGGCGCGGCCGGGCTGTGCGAGTGCCGGGACGCGGCTTGCTGGCAAACCAGCTCCGCCGGGCATCGGACGTGGCGGTTTTGTACGGGAGTCACCGCTGTAGGTTTGGATGCAATAAAGATTAAAATAATTGACTGCTTGTGCTTATGTTTTAAGTGGTACTTTATAATGCTGATACTGAACTCAAGGAGAAAATGCAGAGGTTAAAATACTGCTGTTACAGCTCGGTCATTAGCAGCCCTGCAATGAGTTTGAAATTGTCTGATCAATAAAATGGTGTTTTTCCTGGGAGGCAGGCAGGTCGAAAAGCGAAATAACACATCTGCAGCAGTGACTCCCGGGAACACGATTCGCAGAGGGCTGCTGTGCGTGTTTAGGATGGCAGTGCCACCAGAGCAGGACGTCCCCGCAGGTCTGGACCTGCCGCGTGCCCTGAGCCATCCGAGCATCTCCCTTTGCAGGCAGGAGCAGCCGCCGGGCTGCCTGCCAGCCGGGCACCCGCACGCAGAAAACAAGGTACCACGGCCCTTCCAAGAATGCTTTGCTAAAAATAGGTGTTTGTTGTAGGGGATGCCACAAATAACACTCGTGCTGCGCTGAGGGACAAGCAGGCGGGGGATAAATTCCTGCCCTTAATAAGCAAGCAGGATCAATAAAGCACTTCTAAAAGAGGGAAGTCAGCAATTTATGCAGCTCCAGCTTAAAAATTACTTGAGTCTGGGGGATAAGGCATAGCTGGAAGGATGCTGGTCCTTGTGCCACACATTCCCAGAGACAGCTCAAGCCTGGTGGCAGCCTGGGGGACACGGGATCCCCAGCACCCTGAGAGACCAGTGCACAAACGTGGTGCGGGGCAGCCCCTCTGAAGGGTTTGGAGACCCGCAGGACTGATCTGGTCCCAATCAACTTTTTAAATACAGGATGCAGGGAGCACCCCCAGCCAGCACGGAGCCAAGCAGCATCGCTGTGCGGCCAGAGGCGAGCAGAGGACGCACATCCCTGCGCCCCGAGCATCACCCCCTGTGCACCAGCTCCTCTCTGGCAGCAGCAGGCACCCGTCACTGATTTGTGCACATCTGAGGTGCGGGGATGCAGAGGCACGTGGCTGGGTGCGAGGCAGAACCATGACGTGTGCTGAGCCGCGAGGGCTTTGGTCGCTCCTCCGGCCTGAAGCTTGCAGATGTCTCCCCAAACCTCTGTGTGCGTCAGACAGCAGCTATAAAGCTGGCTCATGTAAACACGCCAGCAGCAAGAAGCACCAAAAGCAGCCAATCTCTGGGAGCGGAGGGGGTGCCGAAAGCAGCTGTGCCTCCCCCAGACCGGCAGCAAACACAGCCACGTCACGGCATCCCACCAACCAGCCCGGCCCATGCGTGCAATATTTTCCACCCCGAGCATCAGAAACCAGCCCGTGCGGCTGAACCAACTGCCCCGCAGGGCGGTGTCGCTGCCTCCCCCGGCTCCCAGCTGCCTCCGAGTCTGGAGAGCATGATCTGAGCTTTGAAACTCAGCAAGCCTGCTGCTGCCGCCCCTACCAGGAGGAGCAGCTCTGGTGGGAAATGCCCTGCTGAGACCAAGATTAAAAAGAAATTCCCTTGGGCTTGCTGGCATGCCCAGCCCCAGGAGGCTCCAGAGCGCAGTGCCCAGCTTGCACAGCTATCTCCCATGGGCTGCGTAATTCCAGGCTCCAGAAGGTAGCTGGGGTTAGGCAAGGTCTTCTGCATCTCTTACCAGCCTGAATCCTCAGCAGACCGGGACTGTCTCTGATTTTCCACCTTGCAGGCATGTTTGCTTCCCAGGAAGCAGGGAGCTGTGGCACGGCTCTGCTCAGCCCTGCCCAGCGCTGAATCCAAGGAGCCAGCGGCTCGGGGAGCAGCCGGCCACAAGCCCGCAGTGCAGCAGTGACGAGGTATAATTACCGATGGGAGACACCCTCAGCTTGGAAAGGACACAGCTGAAGGGCTGAAATGGATTATTATCAGCATTGATGAGCGGCTTTGGGCAAACTGAAAATCTCTTTGGAGCATTTGGTATTTGCCCAGCTTTAAACTTGAGAGGGACAATTTCCTGGCCCAGCCGGATCAGACTGAGCTCTGCATCCTTTCCGAAACTTTGCAATGAAGTTAGATTAGGTTGTCTATCTCAGGCCTTTCAAAGTTTCTCAGATTGAGCAGAGATGCAAAATGCACAGATACTGTACACTGTATTGTTCGTGTGCCTGCAGATTTTGTTGTCTTTTACCTAATATTTAGATGTTGAGTGATTCCTTATTTAACCATACCATCTTATCTGTGTGATACAAATCTGCAGCTGTGACATTTCAGGGTTATTGCCTTTGCAGCATCTGTAATAACAGAAGGATGAAAAATGTCAACGTGTACGGGATTCGCACAAAGCAAATATGCACTGAGTATTCAGGATTGTTTTACATGGAGAAAAAAGATAACAGATCGTTTCCCATGTGACAAGTATAGCAGTCACAAGGAGAAAAAAAAAAAGGTGGGCTCTGGGTGATTTTTTTCCTCTGGTTTTCCCTGGGTCAGGCCTCCAGCGGGCAGAGGAAATAATGGAGCACAGCTGACCCGTAGGTAAAATAACACCGTTACCTCGAGGTCAGCAGACGCAGCATTAGGTGGCTGGAGCAGTCCCGGCGTGGTGCAGGGAGAGATCCTGGATGTGTCCTGGGGGGGACCACAGCCACCCTTGGCTGCCTGGCCAGCGTCTGCCCGCCCCCCCCCC
>VXAA01006376.1:81441-111838 GCA_013399115.1 Anseranas semipalmata
GCAGCAGGAAAGCTGGAAAAGAGCCCCTGAAGTGCCGGGCTCGATATGCCAAATCACCAGCACAGCCTGCATCTAAACATGCCTTTTGCAGCTGCACGTGAAAGGCAGTGTTGGGTTTGGTGCTGGGTAACAGGAGAGTAATGGCATCTTTCATGGTGTTTTCCTCTGAACCTAAGAGCTGGCTTATTTCCCGAATGAAAAACCAACCTCGGCATAACACTCTGCTTTCTAATTGGGGCGCACTGGATGTCCTTTACTGGCCCCAGCTGCAGTGGCTGTGCCGGGCTGGGGTGGCCCCAGCCCAGAAATGCTCAGCTGGGCATGGCCAGGCGCTTGCAGGAACACAAACCCCTGCACCTCGCTTGGAGCCTTGTAAAATCCGGTCTCAGCTAATTTCCAGGGCTGAAGATGGTGTTTTGTATCTACTGAAGTATGGCACCGTGAGACGCCTGTGGCTTGCAGCAGTGAATTCACTTTGCATTTGTGAATTCATTAAGCATTTTCAGTTTCTGTACATATCGATGAAAGGGACTCCTTGGATACGAGAGAATCGGTGCACAGGGATGGAGGCTTGCCAACTGGGTCTTGAGTGGATCTGGGGGGCCGTAAAGCTGCGATAAACAGGCAAGGAATTAGCTGATCATTGAACAGCAAGAAAGAACCAGGAGAAAGCCTGCAGCTGTAGGAACAGCTCTGATCCAGGAGGATCCCACTGGCGGCTCTGAGTGTCCGTCCCTGAGGGTTTTCCACTCTCCGGACCCGGTGCGGAGCAGAGCAGGGATGTAAGAGCTGCCATGTGGTTTGAGGGTGCTGCATCTGCCTCCTGAACGCCCTCTGTCCTGGTCCTCCTGGGACTGGCAGCTCAGTGCAGGTCTGGGCCCTCACGGGAGGTTTGGCAACATGTCCAGCAGGATTCATCTGAAATCTGCCCCAAAATGAGAGATGTGGGAAATATTTGTATGCTGTACCCTTGCACCTTGTGCTCTCATTTCCTCATTAGCTGGAGCACAGTCTGAACTGAAAGCCGCTGTCCTGTGAAGAGGAGGTTGGTTTTCTATGAGGCATCGTTATCGCAGCTTTGGTGTGACCACGCGTGGCATTCCCCATGTCATCGGGCTCAGGGCTCGGCCAAGAAAGCCCAAATCACAGCCTCCCGCCTCCTCCCACCCACTCCCACCGGGGTACGTGCGAGCAGCGGAGGTCTGGTGGCAAAGCCTCCCCTCCGCTCCGTGCCTCCGTGCTGTCCCCAGGGCACAGAGGGGGGCCAGGGCACGCGTCCCTGGGGGGCACGGTGCTGGGAGCAGGGTCCCCCCCGCTGCCCCCAGGCGCTCCCCTCCCACCAGAGCACACAGACCTGCCGCAGGCAGCGCGTTCCTCTCGGTTTTGCTCTGAGCTTTTGACTCATCCCAACCTGACAGTCAGAGCGAAACTCACGGGGGGGCCCCGAAACCCCGCACCCGGGGCAGGCTCACACCCGTGCTGGGGGCTGCAGGGGGCTGGTGCTGCCGAGCTCCTGCCGAGCCTCCCGCAGGGTTGTGGGCAGCTGCGTTCAGCCCTTCTTAGGATGCTCCTGAGCCTGATCTGAGCAACGGGATTGCCAGGCTCGCCTCCTCCACGGGGGAATTTGCTTTTCATTTCGCGACACCATCAGCTCTAAAGCTAAAGGAAAACCCCAGACTGCAACACCTCCGAGGCCGGTCCAGCACCTAGCTGGACTCGCGCCCTGGCTCTGCTCCTCTGATGACTGGCCCAAATTCCCCGTGGCAGCTCGGTGCAGCTCAGCTGCCCAGGGGGGATGCCGCACCCCGGCTCCAGCATCTGCAATTATGGCCCCCAATTATCCAGGCAGGAAACGTAACATCTCCTTCCCAACCAAGACGAGGAGCCCGTGGCGCTGTGCCTTTCTGCCATCTCCCCACTTTTGGCATCTTCACCTTGGGAGGGGGCAGGCTCCGAGAGCATCGTCTTCCCCGCGTAACGCGTGACTCATCTCCGCAGCGTGCAGCCGGTGTCGGCCCCAGACCCAGCATCCCATCGCTCTGCCTACACGCTGCCAACGAGAGCCGGCCAAACTGTGCGCTCAGCTTACCGTCAGCCCGCCAGCGCCCGGCCCCCTCCTTCCTTCCTTCCTCCCCCCGCCAGCCTCAGCCGCTTTCGACAGCCATCGGCTCTGCTCGAGAGGATGCTGCCGTACAGAAGGCTGTTTTTTTGCGGTCGATCTGGGCCAGCTGGCTTCAAAAAGAACCCGGGGCTTATCTCCCCCCGCCACCTGAGCTACACGCAGCTCTCCAAGCAGTTTGTGTTGGGTCTGGTGTGGTGGAGCAGCGCTCCGCTCCAAGGGAGCTTCCCCGTGCTGCTGCACACATGCTCTGGGCTGGCAGCACGGCTCTGCTGAGCTTCTGCCCATGCCCCGGCAGTGGAGATGGGGACAGGGACAGAGCTGGGATGGGGACAGAGCAGGGACAGGGCTGGGATGGGGACAGGGCTGGGGCAGGGATAAGGACCCCCAGGGCACACCAGGATGCTCAGCATTGCCGTGGCCTGAGGACCATCAGCTTCCCTGTGCTCTGCGTGCACAGTGCTCTTCTGTTTAAAGATGAAACAGTGTGAAGATGTTCCTGCAATTATTTTATGACTTCTCAAGTCTAATTGGATGGCAAGGTGGCACTCCAGGCCTGCAGGTGGGCTGGAACGTTGCAGAGCGCGTCAGAACCATTGCTGCTCCTCTGAATGACACCGGCTTGTCCCCACACGTCCGCCCTGGTGGCACTGCGACACGGCAAGCCGGTGGGCGGGAACTGGACCTGACAAAATCCTTATGTAAAGGAACAAAACTCTCAGAAGAAGCGACACAGCCTGCTGCAGGGCGAGGCTGCCCCAGCCCACTCTAGCACTCCCCCTGCAGCCTCCCCAAGCCCCTGGCGTGGACGGGCGCAGAAAGGCTCAGAGCGGGGCAGGCACCAGGAGCAGCGGCTTCTGCCGTAGCAGCACTCGGGAACTGCTCCTTCCTTCAGGAGCCCGAGCCCCTGACCTGGCTCCCAGCAAAGCTCCCTTGGCTGCAGCGGGGCCGGTGCTGATGAGCATCAGCAATGCTGTACCCTGGTACTGCACACTTGTGGGTCCTCTGCTTGGGAGCCAGGTGCACCGAGGTCTATCTAGCACCCAGATCCTTTATTTTTTTAATGATAATTTCAGCTGGCTCTGGAGGAAACATGGAGAGCATTAGGGTAAGCAGTCATCCCGGAAAGCAGCATTGGGTGACCCCAGCAAGAGCTGACTAACCCTTAGGGGAGCTGAACCTCTGGGGAGCTGTCACATTCCCTGGTCGTTCAGTCAGGAAGGTGTGACTCGCAGTTGCAGGACAGAAGCTGCACCAAGCTTTGGCAGCAAGGCAGGACTTGTGCAGACATACAAGCCCCCAAATTACCTCCCAGAGAGGCCAGAGCTTGCTGCCAGCCAGGCGCTCCCAGCACAAGCAGCGAAACTGGGGCTGGACCCGCTCCCTGCCGTGGCCACCGCGCTCGGAGCCGGGGCTGGCAGTGGCCACGGGCACAGGTCCTGTCCCGGCCAAGCCACATCCGTGAGGCTCCCAAACCAGCAACCCCCATGCTGGGTGTCCTGCGGGAGCAGCGGCACGCCAGGTCCGAGCCTTATTTCCTGCCACCTTGGAGACCGGTGCCACGACACTCCGTCACCGCCACCTCCACCAGCGGTGCCCCTCCACCTCTGGCCAGGAAGACAAAACGGCGCGATCAGGGCTCAAAGCGCAGGCGTCTCCTTGGTCAGTGCCTTTGAGTGAGGTCGGGCTGAATGGCGGCAAGCACCCGCGGAGCAGCTTTAGGGACGCCCGTCCCCGCATCCAGCCCCGCGCCACAGCGTGCAACTCACGTACTGAGGTGCCATCTTCTGGAAGGCGAAACACGGCCGAGGGACGCGCAGCAGGGCGGCTGAGGCTCCCAGCGCTCACCGCTCGGTCCCCACGCTCCTTGGAAAGGCAGACACAGCCCAGAGACAGCACACAAGCAGGATCAAAGCAGGGGAATAAAACCCCGAGCTGGGGTGCCCTCGGAGCACAGGCTGTGGGTGCTCCTGTGACCCAGACCACCCGGCCTCTGGGGCTTTACCTCCACCAGTGCACAAGGGCCACGCTGTCCTGCACGCCTCGTGACTTGCATGCTACTTGTGCCTACATAAATGAAAGCAAAGACTCAGATACTCAGGAACGTGTGTTTAACCTTCCACGTGCTCTCACTTTGGTCTCCTGCCTTAAGGACGCTGAAGCACAGAGCGAGGTCAGCCCTTGGTGTGGCCGTTTTGGGCTCTGTGTCGGGTCCTGCCGTGCCCCGCGGGGCTGCTCTTCCTGCCGGCCCCGTGCCACACGCCTCCAGACGCGCGCCAGCAGCTCCTTTTGGATGGCAGCCGCAGCCAGAGCCAGAAGGAGATGGGTGCTTTCAGAAGAGGCTGAGTTTCTTCTGGAAGTAGTTGCAGGCACTGAGCGTACTGTGGCACCAGGCACAGATGGAGGCTGGGAATAACACAGAAATAGCCCAAGCCTGAGCAGAAGGGTTTTATACTAAGTGCTGTGCTTAACCTGGAAATTTACCACAATAACCCGCGACACTGCACTTAGGCTTTCCTAACGCAGATGTGAACAGTGCTGTGAGAAGCCTTTAAAGCATAAACACAGCCTAACACCTGTTATAACGTTTCCTACCTCTCTCTTACCAAGAGAAAAACAGTAGAAGAAGGCAGAGTGGCATCAACAGTCCCCAGAAAGCAGAGCAGTGGTGAAGTTGCTGGGTTAAAGAGCATCTAGTTAGGCAGCTCCCGCCTGTGGGTGCAGAAGCATTTCAGGCATTACAGCAGAGCATCCCACCAGCGCCAGCATCTGCACTTACCTGAGAGGGATTTTTGACCTCACATCTTCTAGGCACAACTGTATTCACAGTGCTTAAGGCTGAGAAATTCAGCCGCATCTGGGAAGCACGAGAGGCCAGGCAGGACCAGCCCTGCGGATGGCCTCTGCGTGGCAAAACCACTGTGTCCCGCTCCAACCCGTGCTTTGTGCTGTGACAGCGACACACTGCTGCTCGCGCAGCGCTCTGCGGTGTCTCTGACATGAAAATTGCTCCCCGTGAATCTCCTGGAGTCGTGAAAGGGCAAAAGCCCACAGCACACAGAGCTCGGCAGCTTTGCAGCAGAACGTGGCAGAAGCCCCCATCCCGGTGGGGCAGGACCCCGCTCCCCGTCCCCTTCTCTCCCCAGGTCACCAGCACCATTCCGTGTCCCCCATGCTGCTGGCTCCTAATAAAAGGCCACTGCAAACACAACCGAGATCACCGGCTCATTTTGTGTTAGACACTGAACAGATATAAGATGATAACGTCAACTTAATTACATAATAATTAAGCCCTCATCTTCGTGTCATCTGCAGCTGTCAAGGGCAGGCTGATAGGAGCTGCTCCTCTGTAAAAGCCGTCGCTCAGCGCTGCTGGGTTCTGAGAGGTGTCAAAATATGGGTAATTCTGCCGCGGTGCGAGCTCGCCGCCGTAAACAAGCGGTTGTGCTGCGCTTCTGAGCTGTGCCGTGGCGCAGCTTCTGGGGAACGTCGAGGTGGAGAGGTCAGGCTTACCGGCAGCACGGGGTGAAGTCGCTCGGAGCACTGCAGGGACCGGGACCCCGATCCGGGCTCAGGTTCCCTCTTCCCAGCAGTTCCACAGGCACTGTTCCACAGATCCTGGGAAATCACCTTTCTGCCCTGTGCAAGCAAACTGTATAAAACGTAGGTATTTAAGCGCATTATTGAGAAAGTTAGCTACTGTAAATTGGCACATACTTCTCCCTGCAGAATCAGAAATTAACACTAAGGAAGGAAACGCTGCTTCATTTACTGTTCAGCCAGAACAAGACAGGGTACCCAAGGTGCAGCTGAGCAAGTTACTGTGCATGCCCCTGTACAGTTTGCAAGAATACACTTAGGATTGCTTCATTCTGTCAAAAATCCCGCTACCTTCGTGGCTTCAGAACCATTACCATTGCTCCAGCAACACCATCAGCTAATGGGCAGGCAGAGAAGAGTATCTGGTTCAATAAAAGCAAGGATTCATTTTCGCACCAAGGTGCACCCAGCTTACCACGTTCCTTGGGTGACTGCTGTGACAGGCAAGCAGGCGAGCTGCCGAGGTGCAGCCAACGTGGCCGAGAGCCCTCGCTCAGCCCGGCGCAGGGCCGGGGGCTCTGCCGGAGGGATGCTGCATGCGGCACCGAGGGCAGCGGCATGCAGGGCAGCAGTGAGGGGAGCTCGGTAAGCAGGCGCTGAAACACTGCCTGAGGAACAGGCCCTGAACTTCTGTGTGGCTATACAGGAGATGCAGGTCTGGGGGAGAAACCTTCCTGGCTTGCTGTCCTTAGGGGAGCCTCTGGTTTAAGTTCTCATGGGCTGAAAGCGTTGGTTTTCTCAAAGCCGCAAAGCAGCTTAAATCGGGATCACGAACATGACTTGTTGCATCCACACACTTTTGCAAAGAAAAGCTTTTAACAACATCATTTTCCCTTGATAACTTGTCGGACAATAGCCCTGCTTTTCCCAAAGGTGTGTTGGACCAGAAGGCTCATCTCCCTTTTTATCCACCGCATTTGACTTTCTGCTATTTGTCTTCCTAGCGCAATGAAGTAAACAGCTGCAAAGGATGTTTTGTTCCCTGAAAATAATTCCTCTTGCACCAGCTTCATGCACCAAAGTTCAGGAAATCGTTGCACAACTCTCTTACTGAGCTCCTTAAAAATAAATTAAATAAATAAATAAATAAAATGCTGTAAGGTTAAAGACTTTAAAGACTGCTGCCACCTATAGATGGAAGGCAGTGAGAGCAGCCCAAGCGGCCTGGGCGAGCACACCGGCCTGAAGTGCCAGAATTTGAGATCTGAAAAGTCAGCCGAGCTTTCTCCTAGCCTGGAGCAACGCAACAAGGCGCCTGGAGGCTCTCGGGAAGTTTGGTGCCCCCTTGTAAATGCATGTAGTACAAGAAAGGAAATAAACCCTCTGGGGGGGCTTGCTTGGTTAATCTGATTACAGTGCTTTTATTGATAGGCCATAGCTTATTCTCCCCTTTACCTAGTTGTTCTGATTTAATAAAATCCTTTAAAAAAATGTACATATTTGCATTCAGAATGCAAAGGTGATAATTTCTGCAATAAAACTCTACGGAGTACCTAAAATGGTCATTTTTAGGGCCACATAAAGTGCAGAGTGGGCGTATTCCACCCTTGCCAGAAGAAACAGGGTTTTCTGATATACAGAGAGCATGTCCTTTTTATAGCATCATACCTCGTAGCGCTGTTGGTTCATGGAAGAGGCGATTTGGTCTGTATGGACACCCACAAGTGCCCGGGCAAGGGGAGAAGAGCGGCTGTATTTTCTGCAGAGGTGACACAGCCACACACACAGCCCCACGCCAACCTCGCACATTAAACTGGGCAAATAGCAGAGCATAGGGAGCATGGTACAGAAAAAATGCCACAACCCAAAGATACGTGAGGTGCTGCTATATGCGTCATATTGATGCTCATGCACACTGGTATTCAGCTCTTTTTGCTCTGGTTCCCTGCACGTGAACTCTGAAAGTGGAAAGCTAACAGAAAGCAGGCACGGACTAACCCGCTGGTTTGAGGCTTCTACCAGCAGCGCTGCATTACTCTTTGGGAAAAGGTTTAATATTTTCAACACAGGGTTAAAGATGTCCTACTGTTTTATTCCTTTTTGTAATTTCATAGGCTTCAGCTTATTGAAAAACCTGTTTTTCTTTTATCCTGAGTCATTTTGCATGAAGAAGCTATTGTTCTAAAATGTGACTCATCAGTTTGCATCACCAGTTCCCAAGCCCCCCCAGGGGGTACGCGGGCTTTGAAGCAGGCAGCAGCAGCCAGCCTTTATTTACCAAAAAGTAGGCACTTCATCGCTGCATTCACTCATCCCTATTTAAGCCTAGTTTCCTTCTCACTTCCCAGTGGTGAACCTGGAGTGATCATTCTGTTTACTTTTGTAACCTTCTTTTATGAAGAAAGCACCTCTTACTGACAGTCTGTCTGCTGTTTAAATACAAATACAAAAACTTGCAAGGTGAGACAAGTATCTGAATGCTAGTACTGAAATACCTGGGATTATCAAGTTTCTAGAAACCAGCCTTCTGTTGGGTAGAAAGCTCAGCTGCTTGTTACTAAGACCTACCTAATATACTGGAATTCATGCGGGAAGAGAGGCCACCATCCAAATTATCCCCTTTGCTGAAGCTCTTACACAGATCATAGCTGCGTCTCAAGACTCTTTGAAATCCAAGTCAAAATAAAATACTTTGGCAGTTGTTCAGGCTGAACTCCCTTTGGGAGCTAGACCCCCTGCCGCTTTGTAGAAGGGGCATAAATCATGGCTCAAATCTCCTCAGTCGCAATGCTGACTGAAGCCAGAAGGAGAGGTGTTTGGAGAGGCTGCTGCAAGCTCGGGCAGCGCACTCCCAGCAAACCCTCACCATTACGCAGCCGGGCTGAGATTCATCTCAAGGGCAGGAGGATTGCACAAGGCGCCGAGAGCAGCCCGTGACACCATCAGTAACATCTGCAGCAGAGAGAGGCACGAGAACATCACTTGAAAACCTGTGCAAAGAATAAAAAGAATGTCAAGACCTACAGCTATGATGATTTCAGTTAATTACCTCAAAAAGTGGGTTGCACACCATGATGAGCTTAAAATAGGGCATAAAATCCTGGTTTTCTTTAACAGCAAGTAGTCCATTGATGTGAAATTTTACATAGTTCAGTTTTTCATGCCTTTCGACTCTTCTGTGCTGTCCTTTCTTTTGAAAGTCATGTCTAGCCAAAATTTCCAGCAGTCACTAACCCTTCCCTGCTGACAGAGAGCTGCCCTGCTATGCAAAACAGGCATGGCTGCATTTTCATGGGGAAGTCAGCTGGATTTTGGTCCTGGGGTTTGGGGTTTCCTGGGGCTGCCAGGAACGCAGGCTGCAGCACACCAATGACCAAGACCTCCTCGCCAGGCTCGGCTTTCTGCCACCAACCTCTGCTGGGCTGCAGAAGGCTCAGGCAGTGGGGAGGTGCCCCTTCCCCTTGTTTTCCAGTCTCAGCACAAAACACACAGACTTCCCTAAGCACAGCACTGGCAGCAGATTAATTCCTAGGGAGATACAGGAATACAGCATAAGGGAGCAGGGTTGCAATACACGCCCTGTAGGCTATATTGCACAGGAAAGAGATGAAGGCATGTACGGTGCCAGGATGTTTTGTGCAAGTGGAAGGCCACCACCTGCTTTTGAAAGCACTGTCTGCACGGGTATTTGTTTTAATGAGGCTGGAGTTCAATCGCCTCTTCTGTGAAATGAGAAAACCAGGAATGAAGCCATTCCAGGATCTCACCAGTCCTTTTCCCTCCTTGTTTTTGCTCTCCCTCCTGGAATGACTTTTTCACCCAGTCCCAAGGGCTGGAGCTGGTGTTCCTGCCACCTGCCAGCACTTGCTCTGCCTGCCCAGGGAGCTGGCTTGTCCCAGCAAGCTGCCGCCTGGCGCAGCCCGGCCGCACGCCCTTCCCTTTGGCAATGGGCTCTGTGGCCCGAGATGTGGTGATGCTGCACTGGGACACCAGGGTGTGTAGCGATAGGACAAGGGGTGACAGCTTTAAACTAAAAGAGGGGAGATTTTGGTTAAATACAAGGAAGAAATCCTTCACTCTGAGGGCAGTGAGGCCCCGGCACAGGCTGCCCAGAGAAGCTGTGGGTGCCCCATCCCCGGCAGTGCCCAAGGCCAGGCTGGATGGGGCTGTGGGCAGCCTGGGCTGGTGGGAGGGGTCGTGCCCATGGCAGGGGTTGGAATGAGGTGGGCTTTAAGGTCCCCTCCAATCCAAACCATTCTGTGATTCTATGATTTCTTCCACATCTTTTTTTCCCCCCTTCTTTTGCAATCTTGAGATGCAAACACATTTTATTATTATTATTATTATTTTGCAGAAAGGATTGAAGTCTCAGCTGCACATCGGTTCTACAAAGAGTTTGTTTCAAATCTGGACCATACAAAAGAAAACATGTTTTTAGTGATTTTTTTTAGATGCTGTTTTTGTGAAGTGCTTGTATGTCCACAAGGTGTGTAAGAAATTATTACAGGACCTCACAGCGCCTTTCCTCTTATCCATTAACATGCTGGGTGGTTTCTGTGTCTTATTGCTTGACCTACTTCCTCTTCAATAAACATTTTCCAGCAGCATGATGTTCTGCAATAAGTTCAAATCCACTTTGTACTCCCCAAGATGTGCAAATCCAAGTGATAGCTGACCAGGTCAGACAAGGACTTCACCAGCACCATTGCTGTGGAGCTTATTTCGTAATTTCATGTTTACGGAGACATAAATAGAATTCACCCAGCAGTCACATGCATACGGATCTGTTACACATTCCTTGCTGCAGTCAAACTTGCAGGACCTCAGTGAACTTCAGCCATGATGACTGGAGCTTTTTGTTTTTCCCAAAATAACAGCAAACAATATGAGTAAATCTTTTCCTGATTCTCTCTTGCATTCTGTCTGACAATAGCTATGAAAATACAAGCAGAATTTCTTCTTTGGCAGAGGTACCCTTTACAGATTTCTTCACTGTGATTTTAAACATCAAATTCTTAACAAAGGAAAACTCCCCCTAGCAGCCTGGGGGAAAAAAAATAGTCATATTGCTTCTTAAATTTAGGAGGCGATTCAAATTACAGATTAGGAAACAAAACGATATTACAGAATTGGTAACAGCAGATGGCAGGACTAGAGGAGGAGTAAAATAAAAGAACTATAAATCAAAACCAAGTTCTCTTTACAGACAAATTTTCAGGTGCAGACATCAAATTGACATACTTTCTTTTGGGGATGTTCATCTGAGCTGTGCAGAGAGCCAGCTGTCACAGACAGAGAGCCACGAGTGGGAGCCAGCGGATAGGACACTTTTTCTGAAAAATACTCAGGTAAACATCTCTTTTTGTAGAAACACTCATACCCCTTTACACCAATTCTAAAAGCATCTCAGATGCCAGTAACAAAGCATAAATTCTAAAAAAAAGCCAAACTGTACTATTAGCTCTGCCTCCTTCTGTTCTGCCTAAATACAGTTTCTCCAGGCAGCACCTAGAACTCCAGCTGCTTTCCCTGCTATAACTGCACGTCTGAACTTCTCCCACAGTATCTCCTGTAATTATTTATTCACCAGTAAAAGCTTTTATTTTCTGTACTGCAAATTCCTTCTTTGATTTTTTTTTTTTACTTTAAAACCTGCTTAGCACACTTTCACTGAATGTCCTCTGCAATTTCATGCTAATGCATCTCAGTAACAATATTTTGAAAAGATTTATTTTAACCCCCTTGAGTATATATATATGTATACACATATATGTACATATCATATATATATATATATATTACATACACNATATATATTACATACACACACAGCAAGGATTAGAAGAGTTACTTGGCACATACAGGAGTCTTCCTTTTACAGTTCCAATTTAGTTGAACCTAAACCAAAATCCTGCTCTACAAAAGCAGTGAGAAAATGGCGTTCAGGCATTGGGCTGGAACCAATAATCTCGGCTGAACTCAAAATCCAGCTCTGAATGCCAACAGCTATGAGAGAGCTTGAAATATGGTCCTAAATTTTGCAGCTCTTGCTTATCTCTGGTCGGAAGTCAAGTGCACAAAGAAGTGCCCCCAGCCCTGTCCTTGGGGAACGCTCCATCAGGGATCAGCTGCTTGCAGTTACTGCACAAAAGCCTGTATTGTCTCTAAGCTGAACTGCAGATACCAGAAGGATTTCAAAAATAATCCCAACAAACCCCAGCATTACCATCAGCATGCACAGACTGATTGGAAACACAGCTCCCACCAGTTGCTGACTTCTCCTCTTGCTTTCATAAGCACCAGTGTTTCCAAATACAGCCCCGGGACCATCCCACAAACAAGCTGTGGCAGAGCAGCATTAGGAATCCTGTTCCTGAGAATTGTTCTCCCTCTTTCCTTACTGACAAGAGGACATCTTTCAACCCAGTTAATTTTTCCCTTCCTTCATTGCACAGCTGTCCCCAGCCATTAGCTGCCAGGGTGGAGCTTTGCCAAGTGTTTTTTAGAGATCCTCGCACAACCCCATAGGCAGCCCGAGTCAGCCTTTGACTTCCTTTGCCCAGAACCCCCCCACATTATAAAATCTGAACTGCTTCAGATCCTCTTGGCATGGTTAGATGAGGTTGCCCTCAATAGCCTGGCTTCCCCATCGGGACGTAGTATTTCCAGTGCCAGTCTGATCCCTTCCCAGACCAACAGCTTGTCACAGCATACCTGTTCTCAAAAGAACTACATTTGGGCACTCAAGCACAGTTAAATTGCTAAGATCAAGTGTGAATCAAGTGTTTTGTCTTCTCTCTAGGACAAATGGTGTGCAGATTAGCCAAGGCATTGCTCCATTTCAGGTTGCTGGTGGTGGCTGAGAGCTCCCTATTCAGGCAGTGACCAAGTATGACATAATCTTTCTGGACCTCATTTTCTTCACAGGTTAAACAAGGACAAGAGCTCTCTGCATCACAAGAATGGTGAGGCAGCATTAGCATGTAGAAAGCTTTGAGATCCTGGAATGAAAAATGCATCAAATGGTGTAAAATATTATTACTTTTTTTTTTTTTTTTACTGTGATGGCACACTTGCCCGAAGAAATGGGGTCATAAGAAAAGCAAGGAATAATTTTTTACCATTAGTTTACCATAACTGCTCACCACCATGTGATTATCTAATTCTAGTTCAAAAGCAGCCAAGTAAGAAATAATTTGGAAAATGTAAACTAAGGAGAACACGTACTTAGGACTGGAGAATAGTTCTCTATGACAGCAAACAATATGCTTTCCCGTGGGCTGTCTCAAACATGACAGGCACATAAGCAAACAGGGTGATAAGCACCTAAACTCAGTGCCAAGCCCCACTCGATACTGTCCCACCAACAGTGCAAATCCTAGAGGTCTGCCGAATTCTAAGACAGATATGATTTGCCTGCAAAATTGGATCCCTCGATCTCATTTTAAAACTGCAACAAAGGAAACATCATCTTTTTGTGCTGTTTTCTGAGCTGAGGATTTGATTCCATGCACACATGAACAGAAACCCTAGCAAAGAAGAGGCTGAATTGTTATTATACCCAGCTGAAGAAACCCAAACTCATTACTATAACATGTACTGTGTCAGAACACTTCTTCCTGTTTATGAATAATGTAATTATTTGACAAGAACTACTTGCTTAAAACTCCTTTTCTCCAAATTCCAACTCAGAATTTTATTTTCTATTCCTGATACTTACTTTTCAAGCATGGCGTGTGATAACATAATAATAATAAACACCACATTAAGAACATGTTTAAGACCACTTTCTTCTTTAGCTTTTCTTCTGCAGTTTATTATATAAATTATGCTTTTAAACATTTAGAGCACTCACATTTCAAAACAGAAAATGTTTAGTTTCACACTGAAATACTAGTGCAAAAGTGGTTTATATCTAAGTGCAAACAAATTACATGTCCCCACCAACAGCCAGTGGATTAGGCTGTTTTTAATACGGCTCTTGAGTCCATAACTAATGATTACATTATTTACACTAAATCTGAGCATGTTGTAGTCAATAGAAATATTGGACTTTGGCTGGTAACAACCAAATAGGCTGATGGTACAAACAAGAGAACAAGAAAGAACAATTCTACTTTAAGCAGACCTGTGAATTCACTGGGACTGAAGAACAACGATATCATTTTTCTGAGCTGATTTTAGTTATAAATAATCAGATGTCAAATGCTCTATTTGATGTTCACTTCCAATTATTAAAATACAGTAAAGCTCACATACATGCAGGTATTATATTCCAGTGAATGCCATAGGTCATCTTTGGCACATCATAGACAGTACCTGAACATTGAATACAGCATTAGAGAACACGCTTCATGAAATAATCTTGGTCTGGCAAGAGGATAAATAAGAAAACTCAAAGATCCTTTCCATCTCTCCATTGCCAATAATTGTTGCTAAGGAATTTATTAAACCAAGACTGAAATATAGCAATGCCTCTCAGATAAACAGTACATACTAAAACCAAAGTTTAATTAAATCCAAGCAAAATAAATCTTATTCAACTCATGGATGCTAGTGTATGGGGTCACTGCAGTGAAATACAGGCCATTTTCTCAGTACTAGTTATTAATATCTTAGAAATCTGCATTCATTTCTCTTAAAGTTGTGATGTAGAAACAAATTTGAGACACTTCATAAATAACATCTTTATTAATCAGTTTTCTTTTTCACATTCTTAAAAGTGATGTTTAATTGAAATCTGCATAGTCAAGAGTGCAAAAAAAATTTGTAGGAGTCAGACCCAGATGTGATTTTTTTTTTTTTTTTAAGACTGGTCACAATCATAGGAATAAGCAACCTTCAGAAATAAATGAACGGGGAGATGTAGAGGTGGTGGGGATAAAAACCACCAGAAAAACTCTCACCAGTATATTTCTCTATTAATAAAGTCTTCACACAAAGACACGCAACACCCATTCACATTCATGTGCACAGCAGAATGTAAACTACAGAAGAAATATTTCCTCTACTGAATGAACAGTGAGATTATTTGTGTGTTTAACTGAGTGTTGATCAGCTGTTCCCACAACGGGAACCATTACAATACCCAGACAGAAAAACAAAAGGTCCAAATTTCTTCATGCCCTTATTACAACCACATTTAAACTAGCATCTCACAGTATGAAACATGAAATCCGAGTATTTCCATAACACTAAGAATTACCCTTAATACACACTTTTAAAGCAGTATCGCCTCTGTTCTTTTTTAACTCTTAAGACTATCATCCCTTTCTTTACTGCTCATGTTATTCACAGTTGGCTGAACAGCAGCTGAAGAGGACCCTGGTCTCTTCCAATGCCCACGGAATGGCTCAGCCTATGGAAGTGGTCTGCGGGCACTCCCCACTCCATTGAGGAGCAGGGCAGCAGAACATCTCCACTTCCAGCTTCATTTCCATCAGCACAGGCAGCACAGTCCCAAGTCTCCCATATCAACATCACTATATGACTGCAAAAAGTATTTTTAGTATTTACACCATCTACTGATTTAGCTGTTGCATTATAACCATTATCAGAAAAATCTAGAGAGGGGGAAAAAAGGCATGTCCCCAAATGTAACTGCTGTAAGTAGCAACGACTCGCATACTGTCCACACACTGGTAAGAGGCTGTTTCTTATCTACAGTTTTGACTTATGCAACACAGAGGCACTACTCTGCAGCAGAGCACTAGTTTAAATGCAGAATTCTCTCAGGTTGGTCTTTTGGAAAAGCTATCAGATATCCTCACTTCTGAACTTCACCATGCACAAACTAGGCTTAACACTTTTGTAAGATTGTGCTGTAACAAGTTACAGCTATAGTCTGTATTAGTTAGGTTCTGAATTATTAATCTTATCCAGAAGCACGACCTAGGACTGTGAGGAACTGACCATCAATATTCAATCATACAAGTCCAGATCTGGGCAAGGAGTACATCTCATTTATTTACTATGAGCCTACAGGCCCTGAGCCTACAGGCTTTAAATCCGAGAGACAAGCCCAGTAGGTCAAGAGAGAAAATTCTTTATGAAATCAAGACAGAAATACGTTTGCTGCTACGGGTATTGAAAAAGTAGTGGCTAAAGTATTTTAGAGAAGACCTACAACAGTGAGTAAAAGTAGTCCCAGTCCTGGGATTCAATAAGACTATTTGTAGCATTTCTTACTTTCACAAGGGTGAAACACACTACACAGTGAAACTCAAACCCATCACAGTGAAACAATGATTCCAGGGCTGAAACCCTACCTTCTTTAGCTACATCACAGAGGAAAACATCCTGCTGCACACAGAAACACAAATCACAGTTCCATGGCAATGTCAGCTAGTGTCAACAAGAAGCTGATAGATACACATGCTTCACCACTCCTTCTTAGAGAATAACCTGCTGTCTCCTCAGGGAGCTAATGCACTGGGAGATGGGGAAAAAACAGTCAAAAGTCTAGAAACAAGCACTGAAGATAATGAAGTTTTACCCCAGAAACAAGCCACTTGGGCATTCCAACAACTGCTATATTGACTAAGCTTCAGGGCAAAACTGTAGAAAACAATCCATCTTGTTCCAGCTCAAAACACCAAAAATAAAATTGTCCGACTGGGTGTGGGCTGATAAATTTTCACAAGCAACAACGGTAACTTTTTTTTTTTTCCCGTAAATTTCACTGGCAAATCTTCCGGCAGAATCCAAATCTAATTAAACTGAGAACAGAATAATTTAGTGCAGTACTTTTCTTAATTTCTTCAGTAAAATTTGTACTTTTTGTCGTTTCAGGGGTTTAATTCAAGGTACCGGTAGAGTAAGACCACTTTTGACATTAGTTCACAATTTGCATCGGCACAGCTGATTTCCATAATTTGTACTTTTTAAAGGTGGTAGTTATGAGGGCATCGGATTAGCGCTTTCTTCTAGTAATGTAAGATCCTAAAATAAATGCAATTTGGTAGTCCAAAGGAAACACATTACTCTTTAACATACAATGAAACTACTTTGTGGCCTTCTGTGTTCCAGGAAAATATCCCCCGTATTCAGATCATCAGACAGCCTCACTAGTTAAGACACATTAAAATGAAACATTTTCCATTAAAGTTGCCAAAAACTGGATTTAAATTTATTGCATGACGTTGCATAAGAAAGTATATTATTGAAAACTGTAAGGCATCATGCAATTATCCATCAGCTAATTTATTATTCCTTGAAAGATGGTTATATACTCTAAAGTTATAAAACCAGTTTCAAAAAAGTACATAAAAAAATTTAACATGATAAGCATTAAATATTTTTCACGTTTGTAGTTTTTAGCTGTTAAAAAGTGCATTCAAACATACTGTACTGGAAAGTTGTTCTGTCCAAAAATGGTGCTGGAGACCTGTTAAATTAAAAGTTGCAAAAGAATGTTGTATGGGATTAGAAAGCTAACAAGTTGTGGTACTTAAACTTACAAACTTGCTTGAAATAATTTTTCAATCCTCACACTTACAATTTAGCATAGGTGATATAATTATGTAAAAATGTATGCTTATATAACTAAACAGTCAAATGAATTCAAGTTACGTACACTGAGTGATCAGATAAGGAGCAGACTTAATATTCAGACATGGGACAGAATGTACTAATGTGATTTTGGCATTAATCAATGTACTGTGCCATCCAACGGAATCCTTCTCCATAGCCTTGTCTCTTTAGCACGCTGCACATGAACACTTCTAGTGGCCTTGCATTCAATTCTTTCAACGGTACACTGCCCTGCAAAGACACAAAAATATTCCGAGTTACAGTATCTTTACAGAATGATGCCTACTCTACATCGACGTTTGTTTCTATGAAATGCCATTATTTAACTCGTGTTGTATACTAGAATTTTAGAAAATAAACTATATAAAACTTTTGCACACCTTACTAGGATTAGAGTCACTGAGGAAATACACTGAGCATATTTTCATGTGCAGCCACATTTGGAGAGCAAAAAGTATATGAAACCTGAGTGCAAGAGCATGCATGTGCACAGAGAGATTATTGAGAGTTTATACTCAGTTTTCAGAAGCAGTTCCCTGCTCTGTTTTGAATAGCTTTCCAACAAGATAAAAAGAGCATTTGCTACAAATTAGGACTGACCGCAGTCAGAGTGTGAGTTGCTTGCTTGCCAAGAGCACCACAGTGTGACAAAGCGATTGCTCAACTGGAGATTCGCAACAGGATTCCTATGTCATAGACTATGTGCAGTGTTGTAAAAAACAGGGCAAGATGCAAAAAATGATAAAAAAAATCAATAGTAACTGTTTACAGTCTATAACACCTATTCTAAAACTAACCTATGCAATTCTTTTTCACTTAGAAAACAAAGAGGTACAGATTTGTTTCTGCTCAACCTAAACTCTGACTGGCACTGAACTCTGTGAAGCACCTAGGAATACATAAGCAAAGAGGAATTACAAGACTGGGTCCCTGCCTCAAAACAGTTCACTGCTGGTCATCTAATGCAAGCTGGGATGGAAGTGACACTGGAACAGCTTTGTCAGCTGCATCAAGAGAGGTGTACTTCCAAGGACAAAGGATAATGGAGCAACCTGTTTCTAACTCCTTGTACCCAAATGTCTGCTACAAGTAGAACAATGTATTTAAAGTTGAACTATTACAAAGATGTATAATATAAATCTGCCTTATTGCTACAGATGCCAGTAGGAATTTTTTTCCACAACCCACGAACTCAGATTTCTGCAATTGTGTAAACCTATTTCTAAACTTTAGATAAAAATGCTGAGTAACAAATTGTATTAAATCTGCACTTTAAATGAAAAAAGTCACTTACTGAAAGACTTTATCAAGTTTTCTCTTATAGTTCTCACTAGAATTGTAGCTTCTGAAAACTCGTTCACCCTTTAAAAGTACCGCATTGGAAAAGTTCAAGTACTAAAAACCGTACTAAGTACAACTACATTTTCTCTGGAAAAAAACGTGGCATTGAAAACGATGAATAGAAGTTGCAGTAGAGGTGCATCTAACACACGCATACACAAAAGGAAGAGGCTCCAGCATTCATTCCATGTAAGTCTATAATGTACTAAGTACATAATAAACTAAAAACCATTTACTTGTGTAGCTGAAGTGGACCGGAGCCAAGACAGAAATGTAAGGCAAACATAAGATCTTTTAAAAAAAACAAAGGAGCATTACCTTTCCTGTTGTCTGGCCATACAGACCAAACATCTCTCGTAACCTCTCTTCACTGATGGCTTCAGGTCTGTCAATCTTGTTACCAAGGATTAGGATAGGCACATTAGCAATAGTTTCATCTGTCATTAGTGACTACAAAGGAAAGGAGAAAGGGGGAAGAGATTATTTCAGGATATATTTTGATTTAGGGCTTCACATTAAGATAAAATGTTAACAATGGAATGCCATTAAATCATTTGGTGAACTTCGGTCTTTCTAAAAAGTAAGGGCAGCAAAATTCACTGGTGCATCAAAATTAATTGATGGGAGTTGTTTAACATGCTTGGGATAAAAGAAATGAAACTATTTATTCACAAAATGGAAAATACCACAAATGGAGCCATATTGATTCAACAGGCAAAATAAAATGCTCACCTACCTTCAATGCATACAGTAATGAACAGTAAGAAGAGGGTGACAGAACCAGAATACAACTAGATAGGAATAATGATGCACAAGGTGAAATTGCTAGTACTCAGGACTAAGTGGCAGGAGAGTTCTGATGGACATTGGGAATTTGATCTTATTTTTTAGAAGTTAAAGTTCAGGCTTTCAAAAACATATTTAAACTTACATCAAGTTCTTCTTTTGATTCAAGTAATCTTTCATGATCTGCACAGTCCACCAAGAACACAATGCCATTAATAGCAGGCAGATAGTTTTTCCACACTCTGCGAGCTACAGGGAAGATATGAATTAAAAACAATGGAAATTATCCCAAAATTTAGAGCAATGCACATCAGTAATTAAGAAGCAACAGGTTTTTGTGAAGTCTTAGCTTGTACTGTCAGTCTTCAGGATGCAATTTAATGTTTTACAAAGCTTGCAATAAAGGAACAAAAGTATCATTCCGTCTACTGTTATCACCACTCTATCCCACACGCACACTGATGCACTCAACCTTTGTGTGTTTCCCCAAGAATTACATCAACAAACATAAGTTTGAAGCATAAAGGTTAAATGTAAATATAAACAATTTGAAGTACTGAAACCAAAACCACCTAATCCTCCTCAAAATACGTGTATCAGTTAAAAAATCCTGCTCTAGTGCAGCTCTTGCCAAACTGTATTTGGGAGTGCAGTATGTGGTGGAGACAGGCAACAGAGCAGTGAATGTTTTTAACACTATCAAAGAGAGTGTGGGAAGCTGATCTCTGCAGCATCGTCGTATTTCTGATCTAAGACAAACTGACTGCAAACAACTCCAACTTAATTCACTGCAGTTAACTGAGTCAACATATTCTCTTACCTTGAGCATGTCCACCCAGATCAAAGGTAGTGAAAGTCATACCAGCAATTGTCAGCTCCTCTGAAGCTAAAAATACACAGAATTATGTTCTCTGTTTGTGAAGATTATACAGCACTAAATACATATTATACAATATTTCACTATATGGAATAGTCTAACCCAGGATATAGATTTTACTTTCTCTTGGTTGTTTTCAGTATTTTGTTATTCAAGAAACAAATCAGAGCAATGCATTTTCTCTCAATAACATTTGCGTAACAGCAAAATGTGATTAACCATTAAAACACATGCAGAATATCTACAATGTTAAGAGAATAACAGAGAATGCCTACACATTATTTATCCTTACACGTTACAAAAACAATAGGTGGCTCTGGCCTCTGGTTTGCCACAAAGATGGAATTTCATGTACAATACTGTTGAAGGTTTCTCCTCTTTGTGTCCTTGCTTAATTGCTCACCTCCTTCTTAGACTTCACCAGACCACAATTTTAACCTGTGCTGAACTTTTTCTCCTGCAAGACTACCACAATAATAATCACACAGCAACCTTTGAGTCAACGAAAATCAAAACAGCGTACATAAATGCTAATCTTTGAGAGAAGCTGCTCTCAAATACTGCAAACCCCAATTTCCCACAGCTTCTATAATTTAGACTCTCAGCTCCATCACTCTGCTTCTAACTGGCCCCTTAATTTTAAATAAATCACGCTGAACTATCCTAAAAGAAGTTTTTGAGTATTACTTGAATTACCTACAGATTGTGTCCCAGAAATTCCTTTGTTTCTCCCCAGTTACTTCTGATGTATAATCAGGTACTGCTTTTCCTGCAATACTTTGAATACTTTCTGGCTAGGGAACTAGGAACGTTAACTTACTGGGGTGTAGTGTGGGGACATGCTGTCCCAGTCTGTCATCTTTGAGCATGTGCAGCAGCGTAGTTTTTCCAGCATTGTCCAGTCCAAGAAAAACTAGTTTGCCTGATTTCTTGTACAGTCCTGTAACAAAGAAGAAGCTACTGAATAACCAGTTAAATCAGTGGAGGTATTACCATAACAACATTGTCCAACAGGAACCCACACCACATATATAAAAAATATGAACACTGAGAGTGACAGCAATAGCGTATTTGAACATTCCGAAGCATAAGCCTCCTTCAGATCCAGTGTATATCCTATAGGCACTGCTGGCACAGCTGTGACAGTCAACAGCAAAAGGGAGTGTGATGCCTAATTAAAGTGGCCACGTGCAGTTGCATTATTTCTAACACTAGCGATGATTTTGCTCCCAGGAGCAAAGTTTTACAGTCACAGCACAAAATACAGACCTGCCAAGCTCCACAGTGCACTTTATCGATGACCTTTATCAGTGCTCTCCTACTTGTACAAGCCACATTCACACTTGCTCATGTGCTTATCACAGCTATGCTTGCTACATGCAGCTTATGCGATGCTGAGTGGCATTTTGGAGAGAGGCACATGACTGATGTAAACGTGTCAGTAATGTAAATGCGTTTACGTTATCTGAGCAAAGTCAAAACAAAACAGGACTAAACCTTGCCAGGGTAGCCTACTCTGCCCTAGCAAAAGGACAATTTTGCTCGCAAACAGTGGAATGGCCTGGGAGGTACACAGGTACAGCGCTAACAGCAGATTCTGAAATATCAACAATCCCGGATCTGGAACAGAGCACGTTTTGTTCAGCTCCCTCTGGTTATGACAAAAAAAAAACATTTGAAGCAAAAAGAAACTTCAGACCTCAATAGGTATTTTATTCAGAAACTAGCTTCAATGTCAACAGTCATAATTAGCACGTGTATGGATTGTTTTATTTTGGCTCATATATTATTTTGCCAGAAGTAACATTCATCCATATCCCCAGCTAAATTGCATGGTTATGTCCTGAATGGCATCATCGGGGCCATTCTGACACATTTGCTGTTTTATAATGCTTTAATAACAGGAATAAGAAATGTTGTTTTCACTGTCATCTTTATAAAAATGCCTTTTCCCCTTATTTTCTTAAGTTTGAGATTATTAAAGAACAATTCTCTTAGACTTGCCAACATCACATCCTATGCCAGAATTATTTTTCACTGCTTCAAACTGATCAACATTCAAAGTAAAATATTCTTAAGATAAATTTCTTTTTAAAATCACTTTCTGTACTGAAAAATTAGTCAAGTAAGAATCTCCTAGCTTTGCCCCTTTTAAGCTTTGCCTTATTTGTCTTCAAAGAACTGTGTCCTAGATACTATGCACTGCACGTTTCCTTAGGAACCACTACTGACCCCACCACCTTCAAGAGCGCTGAAGAAGGAAGGGGAAAAATATATATATACTGAAATTAACATTTTTTTAAAAACAAAACTGGGCTACATTCCTAACAGAATTCTCTCTCTCTCACTCTTTTTTTTTTCCTGTGTAAAAGGAACTGCAAAATACAGCCAAGTACTGTAATGTAAGAGTTTTAAGTCACCAGGATCTTTTACTAGATGATCGCACAGTATTGTGGTACTTTGTAATGCACTGAATAAAGGTTTATTTTACAACCACCACGATGATACAGAAATACTTCCTGAAGTATACTTTACCATTAAAGTTCAACTGTCCCATTGTTGCAGTCACTGCACTTAACCACACATTCTCCCCCAAGAACAACTAATCGTCCTGATCTGCAAACTAGGGACCAAAATCCTGCCTACTGCGAAGATAGGGTGCGCGAGGTGCCACAGGAACGAGAGGCTTGTAGCAATTCAAAAGTCACATTAACAGCAGTCTCCTGGTCTGTACGTGATGAGCAGAATGATCCAGTAAGGTTGTTTCTGGAGCCCTTATTCCTTTCCCTTCCAGCCAGAGGCGCAGACTACCCTGAGGTCCCTGCTCCACTGCATCCCCCATGGTCACACAGCCTTGTCCATTTGGCAGCCACATTTGAACTGCTGAAGAGCCACAGGTGCTGTCCAGTTTTTGTATTATTTATGATACTAATTAATGGGTACACATACAGGACTTAGTCTAATGAAGAAGGCTTCTGATGAGAAAGAGATCCTTGCCAGTCTATGCTTGGTGAGGGTTAAACTGGTGGTGACCTCTTATAAAATGTGTTATCCTCGTACCTGTTTTATTTTGTGATTTATTTTAAATAACGTTACACAGGGGGTTCCTCGGCCACCCCCTGGATGCTGCAGCGCTCCACAGTCACATGTGCCTCTATCTGCCTGACCTTTACACTGCTGCTGTTTGCTCACCTTTCCCCCCACCTTTAAGCTAATCTCTGGAATCACATTCCACCAGGGCATGTTTTATAACTTGCAGGAAAGAATACTCTTTCATATTCCTCATTAATAACCTTTTTTTTTTTTTTTTTACTACAAGTACCATAGTGTTTTCAGTTCTTTTTCAAGTACAACAACTCTTACTTCCCAAACTCACCTTCTCACACGTCCAAATTACAATAACTATTAAACTACAGGATAGACGAGAAAGTATTGATGTTTACAGAGAGAGAGGTGAACAAATATTTTCATATATTAACTTATGTCACAGGAGAAACTCTAGTTCACACTTACCTTACAAGTTAAATGAAACACTACTAAACTATAGTAATACAATAGTGCTTTTGCCACTCACAGATTGGACATCTGGGAGCATTTGCTCCCAAAGCAGATGCCACCACTTTCTTGGAAACTCTTCACACTTTCTGAGTGTCTTTCATAAAAATGCAAGATGAACAAGCAGTAATACTTCAACTATTAGCCACACTAAAACCAGAGTGTATATATAAAAGGTTTCTTTGTGCATTCCAAATGTATGTATGTGAAAAGATGTCTCCTAAAGTGATCTAGCTGGCCTCCTGTCACAATAGCAGAGGGAATGTCAGAGAGCATCCCAAATGCTATCACCAGCCTTCTTCAAATGAATAACATGTACGAGAGAAAGGAAAGTGTTTTTTCTCTAGAATAAGAGGGACATATTCAGAGTAATTCTCCTTTCTACTACTAGCTTTAGTATGTCTTGTTAGAATTAGACTTTGTATGTGCTGGTATAGGAAAGTGAGCTAACGTGCAGTAATCACTGCTTGACTAAGTCAGACGAGATAAGAAAGATTAGTCAACTTAGTTAAAATTTCACTGGCTAATATTTCAATAGTAGGCCAAGGGTCTAACATTCAGTGAAAAAGTTTAAACTTTCAACTGATAAAAGGCAGGTGCCATGATCCATTAATCTCAAATGCTTTTTATTTACTTCAATAGAATACCTGGAACTTGTAAAATGCCCTTTTTACCTATGTTATCTGCAACTTCTGTTCCTCTTTTTAGTATCCTAACATTCCCTTTCCTCCTTTTTTTTTTTCTTGTTTTGCACAAGATAATATTTCACCTTGGATCAACATGGATTGCAGATGTTTTTGGCCAGGGAATACTTTCCTGAGGTTCTTCAACAGATGCTAGTAGAGTTTCTAATATTCACGTTGATTTCAGTGACAGTAGTCACACAATAAGGCACTGCTGAACATGAGCAGGGGCTTCAATATCTGGCACTAATTTTTTGTAGATGGTCCCTCATATTTGAATTCTCAAGTGACACCCTTATGTGCAAAAGAACGGAAGTAAAATAATTGAGTCCAGTTCTTTAAAGCAGAGAAAAATCAGAAGCTCTATAAAAGTCAACTGAATTACACCAGCTTAAATGTAGTGCAATTAAAAAAATAAAACCTATTATGTTCATGAAAGAAAATGTAATTTTTCAAGAGGTTAAAGGATTAATATAAGATTGAGTGGAGAGCACACTCTGGAAATACTCAGAGAATACTCAATACTTATAGAATCACAGAATAACCCAAGTTGGAAGGGACCCACAAGGATCATCGAGTCCAACTCCTGGCTCCGCACAGGACCACCCAAAAATCAGACCCTGTGTCTGAGAGCATTGCCAAGCACTTCTCTAACTCCGGCAGGCTCGGTGCTGTGACCACTTGCCTGGGGAGCTGTTCCAGTGCCCGACCACCCTCTTGGTGAAGGACCTTTTCCTGACACCCAGCCTGACCCTCCCCTGTCACAGCTCCATGCCGTTCCCTCGGGCCCTGTCACTGTCACCAGAGAGCAGAGATCAGCGCCTGCCCCTCCGCTCCCCTCGTGAGGAAGCTGCAGGCCGCCATGAGGCCTCCCCTCAGCCTCCTCTTCTCCGGGAGGAGTATTGATAGCGAAGTAATAGTGATAAGTGAAACTTTTTTTTTTTTGAGTGCTACTGAATATACACTAAAACAAATATTATTTAACCAGGCGCTACATTTGAAGGCATCAGACATTAACAGATATTCTATACAAGAATAGCAGGAAAAAGGAATAAACAATAAAAACTTACCTAAAAACTGTAATACGCTACTGAAACCACTGTAAATCCAATCAAATATGAAGGACATATCTGTGTCTTACAGTCTGAAATAAACAGAAAACATAACACATTTAAGTTCTGTTAGAACAGCACATTAAACATTGTAAGATGTTTGCTCAAGTTGAAGCCGGGGAAGTTTTATGACAAAAAAGTCACTGTTGTCTGCACATAAGCTGCTCGTGTGCCTTGTAATGGGCGATAACCACTTACTGCAAAGCACTGGAACTGCTGCTTAAGGGCCACCACCCCACCTGTACTGTCTCATACAGGCTTCCACCACCCAAAGTTTAAACGTAAAACTCATTTCAAAAAAGGACTCTGGAACACCATGTTTCTCGCTGAATTCTTTCAGATTAGGTTCAGGAACAGAAGGTCGAGGCGAGGTCAGGATGGCCCAGCCCCAGACCACCACATGCCAGCTTCAGCCAGCCCCAGGCAGATGCCCCTCGACAGCAGGATGAAGCCCTGGTGCTCCTCAAGTGCCCGTTCTTTGCGGTATGGCAAAAACACCACATTGCTGGTCCCTGGGGACGAGCAAGTGGCCAGAATGGGATCCCACCAAAAAAAACAGGCCAGCCATTCCTGTCCCAGAAGCAAGCCCTCCGCAGCCGAGGAAGGGATGGAGCCCTCCCCGGGGTACAACGGCATCTACCCGGCTGAGGGAGTTTTCTCACTTCTTGAACATTCACAGAACACGAGTGGCACAGAGGGGGAACGACCAGGATCTCATAGAATCGTTTAGGTTGGAAAAGACCCTTAAGATCACCAAGTCCAACCATCAACCTAACACTACCAAGTCCACCATTTCTGAAGCAATGCCTTGAGATGCAAGAATAATGCTGTCGCTAGGTTCACTGCGCTGCCATCAGCAATTAATTCCTTAAATTTCATGTTAATTTCCTCATTATCTAAGGTAAGGATAGTCACACTGAGAGCATCAGTTTGACACAGGGAATTAGTACTGAGCAGGAAAATCTTTTGAAAGACTAAAGGGCAACTTCCTTAGAAGCATTCAGCCAGCTAATTCCGGCTGGAGCAATTAATTCCTGCTAACGCCTGGGGAAGTTTGGGTCCAAGTCTTCGAGACACTGGACCGGGCTGCTAAGGGCAGCTTGCAGAAGTGTCCCGACCAAGCCCTCTGTGCTGGCGGAGGCTCTCCTGCAACACTCGTTTCTATACTGCAGTCATGTCCTGGGGCATCACAGGATGACTTTAGGACAGCCCAGGACCTGGAGCAGAGCACAAAGTAGTCGAAACACAGGTCAGTACCAGACCAAATCCACGCATCTGTCACAACAATTACACTCAGGACAATGAACAGGGGTTTTCCACTGCATAGCAACAGGTATGTCACAGCAATAATATGGAAAGAGGAGGAAAGATTATTATTATTTAATTATGTTTGCTTGCACTGGAACAAAATCTGTTCAGTCCGTATTTGCCTTCTCTGATGAAGATGGCAAAGCGTTAGGAACCCTTGGATTCTTCATGACTAACCCTGAAACCCCTGCCTACGTCTTGTGTTACTTTGAGCAGCTGATCAACGGTAACAGTTGCAAATTTCAAGAACAGAAAACAAGTAGCTTGTCAATGCATAAATACCCAGTTACACAATGTCATGACTGAAACTGTCACTTGCATGTCTGGAAAGCAAAGGTCAAGAATAAGCAAACACGGCAGGACGTACACGTCAGCAGATTTATTTATTGGTTGAACAAAACACCAGTCGAGAAAAGCCTCTATGAGGCTTAGAAAAATGATCTGCTCAAATAACCTGCAAATCAGTGCAAACAGCGTGATGTAAGAGAAGCGCTCGTATTACTGAGGTGAGAATAACTTCACAGAGTTTAGCTGTATTAACCAGTTCCCTCTATGAGCCTTATGGATAGAGGAAAAAAGTCTTTATGCCCTACTGAAAACACTTAAAGGGACAAGATTCAAATGATTAAAATGAGAAGAGTTACTCTGCAAGCTGAAGTGGCAACGGTACGGGTTAAATTTCCCTCTCCACAGAAAAAACGGTTTAGAGACAGTTATCCAAATACACCAAAACCAATTTCAGTATCAGCTGGCAGTGCTTTAAAGAAAATACTACTTTTAAAATGGGAAAAAAAATTGACAGCAAATTGTAAAGGCACACTAGCAATATTTGAACAGAGATATTAAATCTCCTCTTATCGCACAGGAAAAATAACTACACAATTCACAGCAGTGCCAAATTAAAGCGTTAAAAAGCTGCAGCGGCTGCGCACCGACACCAGAACGGTTCCGCCGCTGACAGGTCCAAGCCACAGAGCCAGGCAGAACACCAAGGCTCAAACTGTCCGGCCCCCACTAAAATCACCATTAAAAGAACAACGAAAACTCTGGCATTCACTGTTCACAAGGCACGATGAAGACAAAAACACTAACTATCTTTAGGTTATTTCAAGGATTCCCTTGAAAATAACCCATCGTGAGCAGACATGGACTTTTAATGAGAAATTGTAACAGACACGTGACAACCTGTTGATACCAACCATTTGTACGGACATCACCAACTTACCTACTCGTGCCTTCTTCACAGAAATATGAATGTAATTTTCTAGCATCAACAACAGATGGTTATCACTTCAAAATGTCTCTAACAGCCCTGGCTAACATTATTTCGTAAGCAAAGCATTACTTGTAACTCCTGGGGAGCCCTGCCAGCCACTCTACAGGCTGAGGAAACTGGTTTGCATCCTAGTGGCCACCTTCTGACCACGGGGAAGCAGAGTTCCCACCTGGTAGCTTTGGTAACACCTCGAGACAGTCTCCTACAGACAACGTTGCTGACAGAAGGGACTAACAGGCAAACTTGCTTATAGTTGTTTCTTTTTTATTCTGAAAAGCAGGGATTTTTTTTTTTTCCTATGAAAAGCAGAGACTTTTTTCCTACTCTGGATCCACATTTTTTCTGGCTGAAAGTTCATTATTCCATTCCAGAATCAGTTAGAATAATGCTTACTTCTAAAGTCTGTGAACCTTTAGATAAGAGAAGATATCAGGCATGTAAAGACAGCTTTAAATCCCTTTATGGAATAATTAGGAAGCAGAAAACAATTACACCCAAGTACAACACCTCTTGCCATAACTGGAAATCACTGCGCTGTGCCTGGGTGGGTGCTGTCAACAAGAACTAGAAAAGAAACCTCCGTCCTGCATAACCGCAGCCAACCACACTCCCTGAGCTACAGCAAGTTTGAGAACACATTCTGCTGGGAACAGCTTGCAAACAAGTGCTTAAAGTCCACTGGTAAGGGTGCGTTTCACATAACACCATTTTAACACTGTAAAATGTTACCGCAGACAACAAAAATCAAAATCAGTAACAAATTCAGTGAATAAAATGATACTTGCCATCTGCCATCAAGTTTAGTGTATGCTATGAGACTGCATTTTGATGCAGTGTTTTAAGAGTTGAGGAAAGGGAGAGAGATTGAAAACGACCTAATGGCATGGATTTTCTCTGGGTATTTTAATCAGTTTTTTGATAGCAAGTCATCTTTGAGATTTCAGAAAGAGTAATCACACAGTGCTGTTACTAACTGGGTTGAAAAACAGAAGGCTTACATATTGTATGACATATACTTAGTTTTATTACGTCTTTTATTCTGAGATACTCTATTTGAATTTAGCATTGATCTCAAGTACATCTGAAACAGCAAACAGTTTATCTGTAAAGACAGCACTGCAACATGCACATTAGGTCCTAAGAGCAAGTGTTTTGGTTGCAGACCAGCTCACAAAAGTTGTTCTCAGATCATAGTCTCAAAGTAGGGCCTATTGCAGCAATTTCCATGCTTATTATTAAAAAAAAAAAATATATATATATATATATTGGAGAGGAATATAAAATTATTCTTCATCTTTAAGGTTATTATTTTTGAAGAAATAATGCTCAGAACAAATCTTGACAGATCATTACAACATGCCAAACAACTATACAAGAAAGTTGTAAGACATTTGCAGATTAGAACATAATACAACAACGCACTTTTCAAAATCACCAAAGTGAAATATAAGCCAGGACTAAAAAGAAACTGCCAAGTAATCATAAAAGATTAATGTAATTGACAACAGGCATATGGGCTGGTATCTCTATGAACCAGAGCTCAGAAGCCTGTAGAGCCCCAGAGGGCTCTTCAGAGAGTGAGCAAAAATAAAAAGAAATTAAAATAAATGCGTGCAGTCAGGCAGGTGAGGGGAGGAAGGGTAATGAATATCATTACAGGAACTGTGATTCACAGTTTTCAGAGGCAACGGGCCATTTCAGATGGTGTGCAAACTAATCCAAATTCTATTTACTAGTGAGAGATTGTTTCTTTTTTTCCTCTTCAGGAAGTATGACAACGGCACACTTAAATTAAGATGAAGATTCAGCAATCAATTTATCCAAAACAGTCTGACACAGCTCTGAATGTCTGAAAAAGCAATATCCACGCCGCATTTCAGCATTCACAGCTGTTACCTTTTCGCATCCCTGACCCAAGAGAACAACCGATTTTTGACTGATACTGAGTAACGAGAGAAAAGTAATAGGAGGACAGTATCAGTCTACAGGAAACACAGGGAGCTAATCTATTTTACCACAAAAGAATAACAGGAAGCGAAGGCATCTTCTCTCGGCAGCATTCAGCCCTGATTCAGAAGGCAGCACAAGGTGCACAGGAGACGCACCCAACGCGAACAAAGCCCCCCAGCCCCGCAGCAACCACCCGGGCCACCGCTGCGAGAGCCGGGCGGGGTGCCGTGCCGTGCCGTGCCGTGCCTCGAAGCCCTCCGCCCCCAGCCGAAACCCTCGCACCGACCCCCGGGGCTCAGCCCCACCGGGCAGCGGCTC
>VXAA01006376.1:118501-140156 GCA_013399115.1 Anseranas semipalmata
AAAAGACTTATGACTTGGAGATTAATAAAATCCTAAGGAGAGTCCCATGAACATGTTTTATTTTCAGAAGTGATACACAACACTGACTTTTTAAAGTTTTTTTTCTTCTAGGTCCTGTTCAAAATCAGATGATGCATTCATCAGATGCCCAGGGATATAACCCTTCAGTTCCAGGATCGTACTCGCATCAGAAGGTTCCTCCACATCAGTCTTCTGGACAATATAACTACAGTGGCTCTCAGAATGTTTCTCAGTTCAACAATTATCAAGGACCTGGGCAGACTCTCAGTAGACCGCCAGTGGTACCTCTATCTGGGTCACCAGTACAGCAAACAGGTCCTGTACCTCAAGTGCTGCCACCTGCATTGCAAAACTCAGCTGCTGTATCATCTGCTGGTAGCTTTCCTCCTGGAGCTAGCCCACCAATGCTTTCAAACTGGCAGTACAGCCAGGCTGCTGTGAGTCATCCAGCCGGGTCTCAAACAAGCCATTTGGCTCATGTGACGGGGACAGGGTCAACTCAGCCATCACCGTCGTTATCAGGAAATACAAATCCTCCAGGAAGTTATCAGTATGCTGCTTCTCCAGGAGGTCCTTTGCTTCAGAACAGCTATATGAAGCCAGGTAACCATAACTTTTTGATATTTTTTTTAACCGGCTGCAGTGTCAACTTTTCTATGTCCTTTTTAAAAAAAAGAATATAGAATTCACTCTGCAGCAGCCTTTTGTGGAACTAGATTGTCTAAATAGGTATTTTGAGAAAATGCACATTGCAAATATTGGGGTAACTTCTTCGGATGAGAAATGGAAATTCTGTGTGCAAAATTTCATTTTGCTTGGGTGGCTGAAGCAGGTAATTTCTAAATGGTGTCTCATTGTTTTGGGAAGGTATGTTTTGGTACTGCTGTTTCTGTGGCCTTTGCCATTCCTTGGGGTGTTTGTTGACACATTTGTGTATTTCAGTCAAGTGAGGACTTCGGGACTTCACAGTTGAGAACTGTAGTTCTGTTTAGTGAGTGTGGTCTTTGCAGTTTAAAAACTTGCTAGCCTTTCTGTTAATCACTTAATTTTGGTAGTTCTCAGAATGGCCTTTGTAAGGATGATGCAAACAACTTGAGTATAGCCTGGAAAGAAAACTGGAAAGCGTTCTGTGTCATTGGAATAGAGGCCAGTTGAAAGGAGAGCTTCCTTCATCCAAACTTGGAATTTTCACTACCTAATAATAATTGTCAGTCTTTAGAAAGAATTCTGAAAGTGTGAGATGCAAAGAATTCGCACTTCTGCAGCTTGTGTTCTGTTTTAGCCTCTTGTGTGCTGGTATATGTCGGGGCAGAAGGCTTTCCTAACACTGAGTTACTTAATGTAACTTGCAATTATCGTGGGAAACAAAACTCAAGCTTCATTTTGCCAGGCTGTTGTTTCCTATTAGAGTTTTTGTAACCATCTTTCTGAGCATAATAGGAGCTAAATATAGAAATATTTTAAATGTTTAAGCAAATCTTTTTCTTATGAAATGCTTTTAGCATCATTAGCTGCTTTTCTTGATGCTAGTTTCTTGTTTTGTGCCAGGCTGATTTTATGATGGTTTATTGGAATAAACAATTAGTATTTTGGAGTTTATCATGAAAAGGATAAATGATGAGAAATTTTGGAAAATGACACATGGAATAGAATTCTTATATCCATTCAATGCTGAATCCTCCTGAGCAATTTCCCTGGTAGTGTTTTTGTAGAACAGTGATCACTTCTGAAATGACTTTAGCTCATTTTGCTGATCATGCTCGTTCTTAGAACAAAGGTCTGCCAGCCTGCCTGCGTGCCCAGCCTTGGACAGCCTCTCATGGACATGGAGTCTGTACGTCACTGTTGAAGTGGAAGATAACCATCCTGTCAGAAGGAATCTGTTTTAGACTCTTCTACTTCATTATACTCTGTCTAATGTGGGGCTGTCCTATAACTTTATGAAGTCCAGAATTCATAATTGAAGTCAGGATACTTTCTATACCTCTTAAAATTCTTACCAAGAATCGTAACAAATGACTGAAAGGGCTCATGGGTAACAGCTACAGGAACCCAGTGTGTCAGGATCGTGACAGAAGCAATTTGAAGTTGTAAAACCTTCTACATGCATGTTAGGATTTATGTATCTCATGCTGTTTATCATTTGAATAAGAGGAATATCTAGAGTTCAGTCTGTTATCTTTTCTTAAGAAAAGTCTTCTGTGACTTCCTCAGTTGGGTTAAACTAAAAATTAATTTCTTTACAGGATCTGCACTTCCACCAGTGACTCAGCCTTTAACTCCTCTCCACCCTCCCTCAAGGCCACCTTTAGGACCTCCACCAGTTGGTGGTCCGCCTTTAATTAGGCCATCAACGCTGACAGCAGGACCACCTAATACACAGTCTCTGCTAAATTCAGCTGCAAATCGAGAAGGTCAGAAATCATGTGCTCTTTTTGTTGAATTTGAACATTACAACTTGTTTTAGTATGCAACCTTTAAAATGAAGTACAGTGCTTCAGTTAGAGAAATAAAGTTTATACTAATACAGCATACTAATACTTTATCTGAAAGGAGCAGGTAAGGACCTGGAACAAAGTAAAATATTTCTGGTTGGTAGTTAATAAAATAAAAATAAGTGACACTTAGAAGTATATTTAAGTGCTGTTTGGCGTGTCCGTGTCTCCCATAGTTGCCATCTTTTCAGTGTTCTAAAATGATATGGAGGTTTTGATTTCTCTGCATACCTGACTGCTGTGGAGGATATAATCTGTGTTACTTCCTTTATCATTTTATTCTGCAGGGAAGGCTTAAATTCGAACCCTTCAAGTTGTTGCCTGTTTTACATAAGTGTACCTCACTTTTTCCTTTCTGTGTAAAATCAGTGAAAATGTAAAATCAGTGAAATATGTATCTTGGATTTGTTCATTTTCTGATGGTACTTATTAGGGGCTGTGCATGCTGTCAGCTGTTAGACAGATATCTGACTCCTGTGGGTCCTGCACAAATACACCCTTGTTTATGGACTCATCAGTGCTCTGTATCAAGCAGACCTGCAGTTGTATTGCATTTAGTACTCGTGTTAGATGGGGCGATGTGGTAGTTGGCAGGTTTTTATATATGTATAAATATATATATATATATGGTAGTGTGTCTTATCAAAACTGTTGGTACCTTGCATGTTCAGATTGACAGTTTCTTGTATGTGGTAGCTGTATTGAGTACGAGAATAGTATATTCAGATCTAGCTTGGTTTTGAACATAAGAAATGCATTAGAAACTGCTTTTGATTAGAAGGTCTTTTTTTCATAATAAAGAAATGAGACATTTTCAGGGCTCTGAAGAGAAAAATGTGTAGTTTGAAATAAGTTGACTGTTTCTTACTAGCAGGATTCAGTGGATAATGTAGTATGTTCTGATAATATAATGTAAATTGACTACCTCCTTCCCCTTAACAATTGGTATTTGGTTTTGTGTTTTTAGACATAGCAAACCTACAATAAGTTGTCCTTTGGGAGGACTCTCAGTTTCAAGGTTTTTGTTATCTCAAGTGGAATTTGTATCTTGACTGGTATGTGACCATATCAGAACTGTTGGTGTTTGGTAAACAGTACTGGACTAAGTGTATAAGCGGAGGGAGTTTGATGTTTCTGTGTGCTGTCAATGGAAAAAGTACTTCAGGGGATTCAGTGCTGAAATTCCAAGATGCTTTAAAAACTGCAGCTAGCATACAGACTCTTTCTCTGATGAGAATGAGGAGTCCCCTGACACTTTACTGCCTATTAGCTTGGAATTTATGGAGAATACCTAATCTAAAGTAATCTTAACAGATCATTCAACCAGAAATATAGACTTTTAATTGTTTTCCTTCAAAAAGCTTGTGGGTTTTCATGAATGTCCTTTGAGGTCTGTCAGCAGGGGAAGCGCATGTGAGAAATAGGCTAAGATGTATATTTATAATTAAATGTTGTCCTGAGACAAAATATATCAAAACTATGCTATTCTTCATATTCATCCAGCAAAGAGAATTGCTTCTCGCTTACTTCATTACAACTTTTTAGTAACTTGTTAAATTTCTTACTAGGACTGTCCTTTTTAACAGGTGATGCTACATCTGCTGCTAGCGATGGGTCTGTGGTCCAAAACAGCTATGATGCAATAGAAGGAGGTGGCCTCATGGGTAAGATTTTGGAATAAAAAATGTTTACCGTTACATAACATTTTTAAAAGTTTGGGAAAGATAGAATCACACACACAGAATCACAGAATGTTAGGGTTTGGAAGGGACCTTGAAAGATCATGAAGTTTAGGCATTTATGTACAGACATACATACTTTGTTCAATGTCTGTTTTGAAACTAAATATGATATTTGAAGCGTTGACAGTCTGTCTTTGCATGTAAGTATTGCAAAGCAGTTAACATTTTGCAAAATTGACAGCACTTGTCAATTCTTTACACTTAAAGAACAAAAAGCCCTCCTGCTGTAATAGTGCAGTGACCAAACTGCAGTTCTTCAATTCGTGTTAAGTCTTTTTCTTCTCTGCTTCTAGCTACCCCACATCCTTCTCCTGCACCCCCGAATCTTAAGATGAATAGAAGTGTTGGCTATTCTTACCCTGCATTGCCACCAGGCTACCAAAATACTTCTCCACCTGGAGCACCAGGAATGCAAGCATCTGCTTTGCAATATCCAGATGGATCAAAACATTTCCACCAGGTAACGATTTTGTTTTTTTTTCTCATTACTGCCCCAATGCACTTAGATTAAAAAAATAAAAAAGTGTGGCAGTCTGTGTTGTGTCTGTGGGGTTCTGTTTCTATAGCTCACGGTTCGCTTTGCCATTTGTTCAAGATGAGACGTATCCAGAAATTAATGCTTTTGTTGTCACCTTGATACCAGTCTGGAAAAATTGTGCCAGCTCTTTCTAAAGTTTCTTATTCTCAGATGTGCTCAGAACGTTTATCTTCCAAAATTTTCAGCCGCTTTGGGCACATTTTTCTTCCCTCAGGTCACTATTGTTAGCTGAAGTATGTGTTTTTTCCTGAACTTTCAAAGCAAACTGACATTTTTTGCCAGCTAAGCCTCTGTATTTCAAGGGTTTTGTAGCAAATGTATGCTATTTTTTACCTCCATTATGTTACCTGCCTAAGTCCAAGTTTATGTAACAAGTAGTATTTCTAAATATAGCATTTTAATACAATGGCAGTTAATACACACAAAAAATTGAAAGGTAAATATGTTTGCTTTTTAAATGAACTGGGTTTCATCCAAATAATGTGTTAATTTGTGAAATTTTATTTAACTCTAGCCTCCCCTAGGCACTAATCACTTAACTGCATCTATGGGTGGCCTGAGCCTACAGCAAGAAGGATTAAGACCTGTGAATCTTCTTCAAGAAAGAAATATTCTTCCTACAACCCTGTTACAGGCTCCTGTCCCAAACTTGCATGAAGACATCCAGAAGCTCAATTGTAATCCAGAGTAAGTTTATCAATTTGCTATAATTCAACAAAAGAAATAAATTCCTACTTGTAAACATAACTTTACAAAATATTTTCTTAGTTTTGTGAATTGAAAACAGGCTTCACTGTGTTAAGATGAACGTGGTAAGTGGTTTAAATTTTGAAGTGAGGAAGATAATGTAGAATATCAATTACACTTTTCAATTCATTGATGTCATCTGGTTATTAGCTGTTGACTTTGTAGTCCTGAAACAGTCCATTAATTTCTGATGTCATAGTATAACCAATGCCATTGATTCAATTGTGAGCAACCTTCCTTTTTTAAGTAAGAAGGTTCACATGTACTCTCTAGAGTCATATGGGAGATGTTTTTTTAAGGCCTTAAGAGGTTGTCAAAATGTGGTGTTTGCACAGTGTACAAGGAAATTGTGTAGCAAATACAAGGAAAAATAAGTTGTTTGCAAGGCAGTTATAAATAGGTACAGTGCAAAAACTTTGCAATATAGCTGGCAATGAATATGGTTGAGAACATTGAAAATAGGAGTTAACTCACTTAAGCGAGGTATATCAAGAAGGTTGTAGATGCAGAAACATGAGGAACCTCTATTGAAATAACCATGTAAAACAATGGACTAAATGGAATGTCAAGAGGTTTGGTGGTTGGTCATTCAAGTAATCTCACTGAGTTTATCAACCAAACAATGCATAACCAGGTACTCCTGCTTTGCAAGCCTTTTCTGATAAAGGAAGTAACAGCATCGTTGTGAAGTTGGTCATACAAACAAGCTGGTCCGGATTTGCGAAAGTCCTGTGCACGTCTGCACTTTGTGGAAACCACTGGGTTCTGAAGTGTCTGAAGTTAAAGCTGTGGGGTTGTTTATAGTTATTTTAAACTTTGCTGGCTCACATTGGTATATAAGGCCACCTCAAAAAGGTATTCAAAAATAACACTTTGTGTATAAAGACGTGGTGCAACTTTGAGCATTATGAGGCTTAACTTTGACTTGAGTGACTAAAATGACACTCGGTTCTGTATAAAGACCATGTGTATAAAGTAACATAAGAACTCAAAGTATGTACTGTGGGTCAAGCTCGGACTAAAACAGAACAATGTGACAGTTGAAGAACATATTTTATCTGGGAATGGATGTTCACCTTCACCAGCTCTGGAAAATATAATGGATGCTATATACTATGGAAATCATCATTTTCTTATCTGAAAGTCACTGAAAATAACCCTTTATCCTCTGTGTAGGTTGTTCCGCTGTACCCTGACTAACATTCCTCAAACTCAGGCCTTATTGAATAAAGCCAAACTTCCTTTGGGGCTCCTGCTTCATCCTTTCAAAGACTTATCGGTATGACAAATATTTAAAACTTTAAATGCTGAAATAACAACTATGCCTTCACTAGAGTCCAGAGTCAGAGAAAGAATTACAAAAGAAGGGCAACTACGTTGGCTAATCTTGGCTTAGAAAAATTACCGTGGTAACAGACATTTCTCTGTTCCATACAGATCACCGTCATTTGTCTGAGATTTTTCTCCCTGCCATTTTTAAACTTTCAAGCCTCACTTCTAAGCAAAAAAAAAAAAAAGGGAAAAAAAAAACCACCCTCCAAACCTCAAAAAAAAAAAACCCAGAAGCTTAGAGGCAGTGCATCAGTCAGACTGACAGAAGGCAACACATGAAAATACCACTCCTACTTGAATAGCTGTATTTTGTCACATAACAGTTGTAGTTACTGATTTCCTATACTAAACCTAGTACTAATTCTTAACTTAGTTAAGCTTTAACAAAGTTAAAGGGGTTGGCTGTCCTCAGATACCCAGGAGACTTTGAATTTAGCAGTGCATCTTTTTAAACATTGCTATTTTCCACAACTTAAGTGATTTTCCAAATATGTGTTTTTCCTGATCTTTGTTCTGTAGTGGATTGAGAATTTGCTCTTACACCATCAATGTAAAATTAAAGACTGTGGAGGCTTGAAAGGGGAACATATGCAGCCAAATGGGTTAGAGCTAGGTTCTGACCAGTATTATTATTAAGGTATTTTGTAGGGGTGCTGTGTGGATGCAGAAATACTTCTTCCTTAAACAAGAATGCTTTGACTAGCTAACCAGGAAGCACAGTGTAGTTTGTTGTTGTCATAGATGAATAGCTATAGTGTTGATGCTTTAAAATAGGAAGCTTTTCTTTTCCAGCAATTGCCAGTGGTCACTTCAAGTACTATTGTGAGATGTCGTTCCTGCCGGACATATATTAACCCTTTTGTCAGCTTTCTAGACCAAAGGAGATGGAAATGCAATTTGTGCTATAGAGTGAATGATGGTAGGTTTTAAATGTGCTTATTGTTTTAAACTGTTGTGGTTATCCTTTCCCACCTTGGCCTTTGAGACAGTAATATTGTTGGCCATATCAGTACTAGGGATCATCATCTGTCGTGCTGGGGCTCTGTGACATGAGAAATGTTCTCCATGAGCAGAGATAGTGGTGTCACTAATGACCCATGGTGAGTCTGAAGTGGTCTCCCAAGGTACCCTAGCAGGTGACAAAATTGCTGCCTTACCTAGTATAGTTCTCCAAGAAGCGTTGCCCAGCAGGCACAAAAGAGTAGATACATTTGTTTTTAAATGTAGCACAGCTAATACTATTGTGAAGTAATAATGTATTAATTTATCTGCACAGTTCCTGAAGAATTCATGTATAATCCTGTGACAAGAGTATATGGAGAACCTCATAAAAGACCTGAGGTCCAGAATGCTACTATTGAGTTTATGGCTCCATCTGAATACATGGTAAGGTTTTACTTACTCTTACATATTTTCTCCCTTTTGTTTTATTTCCAGAGGGAAGTCGGGGGGGGGAGGACGACGACTTTTTGTAGAGGATGCTTTCCAGTTTAATATAGCAGTTGCTGCCTCAAGGAGTACATCTGAGAAGTCTTGAGCATTACTTCAGATAGGTTGTCATTTGTAAACATTTATGATGTCAAAGCTCTGTATTTGGAATATGTAGGTGTTTGTGGGTCTTTCGAAAGAAAACCACAATTATGGAATTACCCAATAAGAGAAACACATTTAGAAGTTTTAGCTATCATCTGTATACTGTTCTAATAGAGTTTAAACTTGCAGTGGAATAAACCCAATCTAATAAATGTCACTTTGAAAATTAAAGGTAGTCTTTTCTTTGTTCAGCTACGTCCACCTCAGCCACCTGTGTACCTCTTTGTATTTGATGTCTCTCATAACGCAATAGAGACAGGATACTTGAATACAGTCTGCAAGACCTTGTTAGACAATCTTGACTTGTAAGTAATTTTTTTTGTTGTCAAAATGTCTCTTTTTTGGTCTTATGAAACTTGTGATAGACATTAACATGCCACTACTTCCTGTCTGGAAGTTTCCTATTGTTGACTGGCAATGGTCAGTGTTGTATGGAAATATAGTGTAAAGCTGTAGTCATTTTTCCTATCACATCTGCACCAGTATATAAGGTAATTTTGAGGCGTTTCTCAGTCTGGGTCTTTCTGCTTCATCAACCACAAAGAGGAATAAACATTATGTTAATAATGTCTTTTGAACTGTATTTTTAAAAGCTGAAATTTAGATAAGTATTCAATGGAATGTATGCAGGCATCTAATTAACTTTTCATAAAAAAAAATATGCAATTTGAATGTACATAAATACTGTTCAGTATTTTGCAGCTTGTTTCTTTCCTAGAGGTTTGTTATTTTTGGGTAATATCCAGTAGAGTTGATGTCCAGCTTTCCACTTGACTAGCATTGGAAAATGCTGAAAGATAGCTCACTTGGGGATTCTTACGTGTCATTCCTTTCTGAAAGGGCTGCTATACTGCAGTGGGGCTATGAGTTAAGACTTTGAAGTCCAGTGCTAAGTAGGACAAAGCACTTTTCACAATTGTTGTCTTGGCACAATGTACTTTTAGTGCTTCTCTTGTAAAGGGTTAGGCTCTAGGATAAGGTTTTAACTTAAAAAATTACAAACACCTGTTGCAGTGTCTGGAAACATTTATTCTTTCTAAATGTTATTCATCCATTTTTTATTACCCTCTTTAAAAAAAAAAAAAATCTTGGATGTCTTCTAGGTGATTCTACTATGAGCTCCTTTTTTTCTCCAGAATGACTTAGTCAAGCTGTTGCAATATAACTGCTAACTACTTGCTAACAACCTTGGACAGATGCAGTGGATGTTTTTTTTTTTTTAATAAAAAAAAGCTTGCAGAAATGATATTTCATCTTGCTGAACACCATATGTCTGATTTTTAGGCTTCCTGGGAACACTAGAACAAAAATAGGCTTCATAACATTTGACAGCACAATCCATTTCTACAGTCTTCAGGAAGGTCTCTCTCAGCCTCAGATGCTTATAGTTTCAGATATTGAAGGTATGCAGAAGTAACTCTTGTGGTTAGTATCTATGAATGACTGCCGGTTTTGACAGCCTTTTTAAAAATACGTATCTGGTGGGAGGTTCTAGATCAGATCATTTATCTCTCTAGTAATGGCTGTAGAAGTAGCATATATCTGGGTTCCGTATGAAGCTCCTGATATCCGAGCAATGCTGTAGCTGTTCATGACTTAAAACATGAAGATGTCCTTCCTCACTTCTAGTTTTTTTGTACAATTATCTAAATTTCTGCTAGGATTGTAATTGAAATAATGATGCTTGGTAAATTGCTGTAGATTCTTAGCGACTAATGCTTAGTGATTTTCTTTTGCCTTTACTGTCAAGTCACCTTTCAGTTATATTAAGGGGCAGGGTAGAATGAACACTAGAAAATCTTCCTATGCATTTTTACTCAATAGACTTTATTATCCTTCAACCCTTTTGACTGCTGTTCTAAAATGACATTCTGACCACATGCATGCTTATGGGGGGGAAATCAATGTTTGAATGGATTTACACATTAATACTGTGGTTTTTTTTCCAATAGAGATAATGATTGGCAAACACAATTTGGGAAAGCTTTTTTTAAAACAAACAAAACTTAAACACTTTTTTTTCTTCCAGATGTATTTATACCAATGCCAGAAAACTTATTAGTAAATTTAAATGAAAATAAAGAGGTAAGAAATGTCTTGAATAACTAGTGACATTCACATAATGAAATATGCTTGATAGTTTGTAGATTACTCGATGCTCTTTAATAACTACAGTTTAAATGACAAGTTTGGGGTGGGAAAATGTCTTTTAATTTATCTGTTTGACTGTAAACATTTAAGAACCTGAAATCAGACAATACCTGACTTTTGCGAGGGCTTTTTATTTACTACCTTAATATTGGAGGTATTAATACATGTTTATATATAGTCAGCAATCTTCTCTATAAAGAAGAAAACTCCTGAGACTCTGGTCTTAATATTTTTATTTTCTAAATTGCAGCTAATTCAAGATCTATTGAAGACCTTGCCACAGATGTTTACCAAGTCCCTGGAAACTCATAGTGCTCTTGGGCCTGCATTACAGGCAGCCTTTAAATTGATGTCCCCCACTGGAGGTAGAATCTCTGTCTTCCAGACACAGCTTCCATCTGTGGGAATGGGAGCACTGAAATCACGGGAAGAGCCAAACCAAAGAGCAACAGCAAAGGTTAGAAAAGCAAAAAAGGTTGAGAACTGACAGACCTGTTCTGTACATATATGTGGCTCTGGAATTGCCTATTCTAGGTGACTTTTGTGGTTCTTTTGTTGAGCTAACCTTTCTTTGCTAAAGTAGTTAGAAGAGGGAATGGGAAACAACTACTATAAATGCAGGTTCATGACCTGATTTTTTAAAAGATGTTACTGAAATCAGTCATGAAGAATTAATTATTAGTGTCCCTGAAAACAAGTGATAGATATGTGAATCTTGAATTTCCTTTGTATATCGTAATACTCCCTTGTCTTAACAGGACATACATCTGACACCATCAACTGATTTTTACAAGAAGTTAGCCTTAGACTGCTCAGGGCAACAGGTTGCAGTGGATTTATTTCTTCTCAGTGGACAATATTCTGACTTGGCTTCTCTAGGTAAGCCATATGAAGTTGTTCTGGGGCATGTTAACTCTTAAACTTTTTGATGAATACATAGAATCTATATTAGCATTTAGTATATGAACATGATTTGAACAAATCTAGTGTGTCAAGATGCAAATTCGTCCTTCATGAGCAGTGACGCTGAACAGAATGCAATATTTCAGTCTTTCCTGATTTTAGCGTAGCTATTTTCACATTCTCCCCTTAGTGAGTCGGGATTTTTGTGATCCTGCTATAAGTGGTTGAAATCTTTTCTTCTTTTCTGCCTTTCAACCATTAGTGTAAGCCTACTCTAATTGTAAGCTTACTAGCATTTTAATTATTTTTTTCTCCATTTAACAAAACTTTTGAGTGACAAAGTACCTGTAATTTCAGGCCATTTCATGCCTATATACATAATTTGAGTATATAGTTGTAGTACATCTATGTCTCCGTATGCAGGTCTATGATTGTGTAACAGAGCTATTTGCAGGTGTGAACAGTTCAATAATTAAAGGGAATATCATGTTCCACTGGTATATTTAAAGACCACAGCAGCAACTGTATGCACTCTGCCATTGTATGTTTTCGTTTCAGGTTGTATATCAAGGTATTCTGCAGGTAGTGTCTATTACTACCAATCTTACCATCATAAACACAACCCTGTCCAGGTGGAGAAATTGCAAAAGGAGTTGAAACGATATTTAACTAGAAAAATTGGATTTGAGGCTGTCATGAGGATAAGATGCACCAAAGGTCTGAACATGTTTTTTTGGGCAGGAGTAATTGGGGATAGTGTTTGATTTTGTTTGGGAATATTTTGATTGATACTTTGGCTTTTATGTAAACTTAAATGGTTAAAAAACAAGGATTAGAAAAATAAAATTCATACCAGGAATTGGATCATTTTTAAGACTGTATTTGGAACTTGGAAGTCAGTAAAGATACTGCATTTTATAATGGTTAAAACTGGAAATTTTGCCAGGCTGCTCTTTTAACAAGAGACTGCTTTTATAGTATAGAGACTTGTTATTCTACATTGATTTCTGAATTCCTGGTTTCTGCTAGGCTTTGTGGATTCTATGGATTAGTCATCTGTTTGGGATATTTACCTTTTCTGAAGATGTTTTATTTTATTGAGAAGGATCTTAATGTTCTGATACAGAACCATCTAACAGTGATGTCAGATGTATGAATGGTGTCTGTAGTTCATATCTGACTATAAAAATAAAATTGATTCAACCTAATGCTTATCTTGTAGGTCTTTCCATTCATACCTTCCATGGGAACTTCTTTGTACGATCTACAGACTTGTTGTCGTTACCCAATGTAAACCCAGATGCAGGATATGCTGTGCAAATGTCAGTAGAAGAGAGTCTTACCGATATGCAGGTTGTTTCTTTTCAGTCAGCTCTTCTGTATACATCCAGTAAAGGTAAGGTGTTTAGGCAGTGTTAGCTGAAACTAGTTATATTCAGATAAGTCTTTTTGTGTATATTTATAAGCAGTAATTCAGTTGTAGTAACTTACACAAATTATTTTATCTAATGTCAAGATTGCAGCTCTGATGTGTTACTGCATGTTGATGTTATTGCTTCTTCCAGACCAAAAAGTTTCTGGGGAAACTTACTGCAAATAGGTGGGCTTAACCCAGAAACTGAGAACTAACAGTTCTTAAAAGCTACTGGAAGCAGCCTGGTTCACTGTTTGTATGATAAATGGCATTGAATCTTTTTTTTTTTTACTTGTTTGGTCAAAGACAGATCAGCTGGTAGTGTTAATGGGGAAATTATCCAATTAATGCAAGTACTTAAGTGTGGCAAAAGTTACTGAGTAAACAATGGCATTTCTTGTATTCCTTCATAAAACAGAAGTTGTGTTTGGAGCCCATAACTTTTTCTTTTCCTTTTCCTACAGGCGAAAGAAGAATTCGTGTCCATACTATGTGCTTACCTGTTGTAACAACACTGAGTGATGTCTATGTGGGGGCAGATGTACAGGCTATCACTGGGCTGTTAGCTAATATGGGTAAGAGTAATAAGTGCTTGTCTGGATATGCTGAAAGCTTTAGGGATATCACTCAGTAATCTTCTGGGAAGTTACATTAGAAGAAACGATTCTCTCTGCTTTTAATGCTTGGCTTAGGTAGAGTATCAGTATAGCTGTATGTAATCACCTGGACTTAGTCTGGTGCATCATCGTGCTTTTGGTGGATAATACTTAAACAAGAAAAACTTGGTCCTTGGCTTTTTTTCTGAATCATTTGTCTTGACTTATGCTGTAGTGTGGTAAAAACTTAAGCTGCATAGGAGTATATGTTAAAATGAGAAGAGTTAACATATGCAACTTACTACGCAGGGAGAAAAAGCCTCTTACTTGAGCTTTGTACTTTTTTTTTTAAGCTGTGGACCGATCAGTTTCTGCTACCTTGAGTGATGCTCGAGATGCTTTGGTCAACGCAGTGATAGATTCTTTATCTGCTTACCGTTCATCAGTCCTAAGCATTCAACAACCTGGTCTGATGGCCCCCAGTTCACTACGGCTCTTCCCACTTTACGTACTGGCACTCTTAAAACAGGTAAGAGTTAAAAGGAAGCCATGCAAGAGAAGGATAGTTGTCTATGCTTGGCATGTCAACCTGAAGTAAAAAAGCATGTCATTGACATGCAAAATAAGTAAACAATAGATGATGTATTGAATTCAATTTCTCACTTTTCTTTAACGGTCAAATTAAATGCCTGATTGTTTGCAGAAAGCATTTCAAACTGGGACAAACGCACGTTTAGATGAACGCATTTTTACCATGTGTCAGGTGAAGAACCAGCCCCTCGTTTACCTCATGCTTATGACACATCCCAGTTTGTACAGAGTTGATAATCTCACAGATGAGGTATGTGCATTGCTATGTGGTCTGATTGAGTCTAGTCCCATAGATCTGTATGATGTGAAAATAAATTGTTTTAAAACCTCGCAAGTCTTCCCCATTAAAGCTATGTAGCTCAAATTTTGTTTCACATTTTCCCAATTGTTGCATTTGTGTTTGTTACTTGGGAATAGGGTTGATGGACTTTGGAGAGAAGCTGTGCTCTGTTTATGGGTGGATGGGGAAGTTTTTTTTCCTAATTTATTTCTGCCCTGTGTTATTATCTTGTGCTATAAATCATATGTACTTGAAGATAGTATAACAGATGTTCTGTTCCCCCTGTAGCTTCCTTTATTTTAAAATGTCAAAGTAGTTCTGTGTACAGTGTGTTTATTTAAGAGCCTGAATAATTTCAGAAATGACATCACATCAATACTGATCAAGATAAACTTGAAGTACTCTCTAAATAAAACAGTGAGAGGTTTAATAGTAAATTATGTACTTGAACGATAACAAACTTAAACAGAGAAAAAGGATCAGCCTCAATATCCAGTATAATATATCCTATTCTTATTTAACCTTCTGTTCTTGTGCCTGTTTCAATACATCAAGATGTGAACTGTTTTTCTTTTTTTCTTTTTCCTTTAGGGAGCTCTTAACATAAATGACAGAACTATACCTCAGCCACCCATTCTCCAGCTGTCAGTGGAGAAGTTGAGCAGGGATGGTGCCTACCTTATGGATGCTGGCTCTGTAAGTTGTGTGCTGGTAGTGATTTTTAATTTTTTTTTTCACATTTATATTTCACGTGTTCTTTCTGAGAACTCAAAATCTGTAGAAGACTGTCGAGGTGTAGTTTTGTGTTAGATTATTGTTATTGCTGGGTATCTTTCAGGTAATGTTTCTGTGGATTGGGAAGAACTGTGGGCAGAGCTTTATCAGCCAAGTCCTTGGAGTTCCAAATTACGGCTCAATACCGCAGAATATGGTATGTGTTTGCTTTGTTGTATACCAGTCATACAGTGCAGCCAGAATGTTATCTTAAGAAGAATTAAAATATTATATTCAAATATTAGCCCTCTAGTTATTATTCACTATAAATCCAGGTCCAGGAGAAAAAAAATGATCTCTCTTGGAATTTCTCCAGGCTAAAACTTTAATCTAGATCTTCCCGTGAAAGCACAGTAGAAACAGGCTGGCAATGATTAAGTTTCTCAGAACTGTTGGAGCACACTGGGAATATTTGGGAATATTCCCAGTAAGCACAGGGGGCTAGTGGAAAATCCTTCAGTTCCTGTGAAAAAACAGGTATTGCTCACAGCTCAACCATCACCATTCTGATAGTCAATTGCTATTACTAGTTCAGTGCATTTGACTGTTTCAAGCCCTTTCAAAGGAGACCAGAGGAAAACTATTCATCACAGAATGCCTCTGCCTGTGGTTTCTTTACACCTGATTAGGATAGAGTTGGGCTATTTTAAGTGTTCAATTTACTGCTTCTGTGAAAAATACCATGAATGTATTAATGATACTCTTTGCTTCTTAGACACAACTCCCAGAGCTTGAAACTGCAGAATCCATCAGAACAATAGCTTTCATTTCTTGGCTGAGAGAACAGAGACCTTTCTTTCCTATACTATATATAATAAAGTAAGTGTTTTTAACAGTCTTCAGGACCTTTTACAGTATGTATTTGGATATCATATACTGCACTTTCTTAATGCAAGTTTTATCAGTGGTGCATGCTGTGCCTAACAGTTTTGACAGCAGATATGACTTGGTATGAATCATCTTTGATTTAGAATTTCCACAGATTAGGAAAGACTAAATGTCACAGAAAAATCTTAAGTTAACATCAGATGAAGCTAATACTGATAAATGTACTTGTTGGGATTGATCACAAGGGCTATTTGAGATCCTCTTTTCATATGTCCTTGAGCTCTGGAAATATCTTGCACTTGATCTGTAACTTTCTAAATGCATTGTACTGTAGATCTTGATGAATATTTATTTCACTCAAATGCTTATTTTCATTTTGAAGGGATGACAGTCCATTGAAATCAAGTTTTCTGCAAAATATGATTGAAGACAGAACAGAATCAGCCTTATCATACTATGAGTTCCTCCTTCATATACAGCAGCAAGTGAATAAATGAAACACTAGCCTTTGGCTCACTTCATTAAGGAAAGATTTTGCAGTAAAGAACACTTGTGCTTATAATATCTTCATTAAATCTGTGGCCTGAGGCAGTCGATGAGAAGTTCTCACTGTGATTTCAACGAACTAAAGCAAATAAAGGACCACATCTGAGAATCAAATGTGCAACTACATATTGTACCTTTAAAAAAAAAAAAATCAAACTATTGGAACTGGTTGAGCACCTTTAATTTGCTGCAAATCATGTTTTTACTGTAAGTAGTTGCAGCATGAAGTACATTTACAAAGGCAATACTGAAAAGCTGAAATACATTTTGTAAAATAAAGAGTTCTTTGTTGTTCAAAATGTATATTTCTGTAACTCTTTGCATTTTTTTTTTTTTTTTGCTGCTAGATATAAAAACCTCACAATACTGATCATGATTTGCAGGGAAATTCTTTATAAGTGCATCCAGTGATCACAGACAGAGCATCTCAATGTTCAACTTAAAAATGCTTAAAGTAGCAATGAAACAACTGTTCATTGTGAAACGAACAAATACTTTATGAAACTTAGAATCCAGTGTTTGGAATGGATTATGGCTAATAGGACAAGGTAAGCTTAACATGGACAAGATGGCTTAATTTGTGAAAGCTTTTAATGTCAGTATTCAAATTAAGAACAAAAAAAAGTAGAGGGAGGAGGGAGCCCTATATGAGATGCATTGAAGTCAGTGGCTGAGTCAGCAACAGAAGTGGACTTATGTAGATGGCAGACTTTGTTTTTCTTCAGTGAAATTAATAGTTTTACTTTCAGTCTGTGAATGCTATGGGAGGAGAAGGGCAAGTAAGGTTATCCTAGGATTTATGTTTAGTAGACTTTGGGCTCCTGTTTACATTAGCTGAATGTTAGGCCCCTAAAATTTAGTGCACTTATGAAGTGTGTTTGTGTGATGGCACTTCAAACCTAATGTTTTAAGACCATATTCAAGATTCTGGCACTAAAATTGGAAAATAAATTATTTTTCCAAAGACAAAAACATTATTTTGTGTTTGAAGATTTGTTTATGGTTTGAGGCATACTTGAAGTTCTCCAAAATTTCTTTACTGAAGCTGCCTAATGAGCCTATGTCGAAAGCCAGTGTGCAGCAAATGGAAGCTTTAAATGTACTCTCAGATCCCTGCCAGAGCTACAGGTGGAAGTTGATATTGGATTTGAAGTGAAAATTTATATACAAAAATATTTAGATCATTTTATAAAGTTGTATTGATAACTCTTTTGGAGATCACTGATAGCTAGCAACATAGAGTATTTAAGTTGCTGTATCTGTATGCCCATGGAAGACATTTGTATGGAAAAATCTTGTTTTACTTTTTTTGTTAATGGTGATAAAATTCTTGCAAAGTCTACTTCTTGGGGCAAGTAACGTGAACAGGTAAAACATTTATAAATAAGTGGTCAAGCACGTACTGTGACTAGGCTAGATAGCTTACACTTTATGATAGAAATGTCAAAAACATTGTAGGGTAATCATTTGCTACCATGACAGGCTGTAGCTACACTTGATTGTCAGGAGTTGCCTTACTTCAAGGGAGGAGTTTCTTTGGAGAAATTGGTCTTTTTGCTTGAGCACAAGAAGGTAAAGTTCAGACAATGTCTAAAATAGTGTGAAAAGAGTATTATAGAACCAATTTAAGCTTCCCTGTTTGCTGTCTCTGTAGCAAACAGGAGTATATTTACTTGAACAGCTTTTTAGAAAATTGCACAGTTTCTAGTCAGAATGGAGAGGGGTTTTTGTTTTTATTTTGGCAGTCTGATCTTTTTTTTTTCCTGGGGGAGGGAGTCTCTTTATTTAAATGGAAGCTATGCACTTGCATAGTTTATCACTTAAAACTTGTGTTTTGGGTATGTTATCACTCAGATGTTGAAAGTCATCCTTGCGTATACCGGCCCACCCAAAGTCTGTTTCTTACTATGACTGTATTTTGCTATTATAGCCCTTTAATTTAAAAAACAAAAACATAAACATAAATGTTAGAGATGACTTCATTGCTTCATGTACACCAGACTAATGGCTGAAGATGTCAGTCTTTGTTGTAATTAACAACTTTTAATTAGGGTCCCTAAGTTTTACAGAACAAAATGTTATAAACAGGAATCAGGTAAACCCTCTTGGAGTAGAACACTTGTTTTCATCTTGGAAGAAATTCTGTATTGAACTTTGTTAGTTTATTCCCTTGCAGTGGGAAAAGCCTGCTGTATTGTAAGGGCAATACAGGACAGCTGAACACACAAACTACCTATGATGTGTCATTTTTACCTACCGTTGAAAAACAAGGACACTGAAGATGAACTGCAAAAACAGGCAAGGGTGGCTCTGGTACTTAGATCTTAGCATGACGACTCTACCACTGCAAATGTATTCTATTTTTCTAGTTGAGGACTTTTTTAAAACTTATTTCTGTATTTGACGCATTAGTGTTCAGCCAACATTGTTACCATCCATTTTACTTTGCTTTCATTATTGTTTTAATTTAATTGAGTCTAAGTCCACATAGATTGTTTTGCAATAACTAGAATGATTCACTTTTATTTAGATTTAATTTCTTAACAAAATTTAATCAAAGATGCAAAATTGCTATTAAGTGAGGGACCATTAAATGTGATTTTAAGCTTCTGTTTACTATTATGGATGTAATCCTTATAGTAAATTTAATTTTGTAAAGTAGTGTATAATATTGTAATATTAAATCTTTGCTTTCTGAACTCGGACATTTGATCTTCAGTATGAAGTTAAATCTTCCCCCTTTTGAATTTGAGACAGGATTTACTTGTCCTCCTTTTTACAGTTTGTAATTTTCACTGTTTTATTCCTGTAAAAAGTCATTTGTAACACATGCAAATGCTTATTTTATCTGTGCTAATTTATCAGATTTGGCTACTCAATAAAACTAATTGAAAGAACTCATGCAAGTCCATCAGTCCTTTCTTGAAAATAAAATACTGTATTTGATCAATCAAGATAAATAACACTTATTAGGTGCTAAATTCTACTCTTAGCTGAAACTTCAATATTAGTGATACAACCTGAGAGAACTTTTAGGAAAATTAGTTCCAGTTGACTAAAACTTTCCTTCTGTCATTGGCCTTTTTTGCCCCCCCTAGAGCATCTCTGTCAGCATTTAGTCCTACCTTTGGAGTTTGTTATTCCAGTAAGCCCACACTGGTACAGTATTCCACCATATGGTACCCTGCCGTCTGGCTGGAAGTTGGTCTCAAGCCAGTGACGCTGATGGTTGGAATTTAGCTTGCCTTCAGCAGTGTTCTCAAGATGGTGATTAATTTTATTGTAGGTAATCCTATATCTTCATTTAACATCTGACTCTTTCAACACCTTTTTGTAAAAGTCATTCCATCTTATGCTTGCCAATTTTTTTGAGCTCTCATCACTGCTTCTGGTTCATCATATATAAGTTAATGCATGAGCCTGGTCCTTTGACCTCTGTACTTAACAATTTTTGAATACAGAATTCTATCATTCTCTAAATCACTTAGTATCTTAAAAATATTACTGATTGGACTTGTCAGTACTACATTTTCCCTGATGAACGTAACAATCTTTGTTCTGCTGCTGCTGCTGAATTCAACAACCCAGCCGTGGCTCAGTGTCCAACCCCTAGTGCTTGTCTTTGGAAGTGCAAGTACAGCATCTTGAAGGTAAGTCCTGCGTCTGGTTGAAGTCCCTGTGTCACAGTCCGAGTTAAGGAGTGTAAATCCTTCAGTGTCAAGGATGGTGAAGGTAATTAGTTGTATTGATGGAAAGAATACATGTCACTGCCTTCATTCGGTTTGGCTTTCAGGTACTTTTGACAAAGCTATGCATGTTAGCTATTTGAATGTTCAGCTAAGGGAAGATACTAAAGCCCAGTTTTATCATGTTTTTGTCACACAAGTAGAGGTGTGATGGCTTTTTTTATTATTGTACATAAATATGAATATTATGCCAATTGTACCTGGCTAGAAAGATCTGAAGATGCTCCCTATTTTATAATCTTGTGGTAATTCTGGAATCCTAGAGAGATCCATGTTTCCTTGTGTTTGTCCTTGGTATGTGTATTCAATCCCTTCAGCTGCTTATTGTATTAACAGCAGTGCAGTAGTACTACAGAGATATATCCACTGGGAATATGATTTGAGAAGCTTCCTGTGCTGCCTGACAGTCTCCTGGGTGGGATTTTCCTACCTTGTGTATTCCTTTCGTGTAAATGTGAAACTTTGTTTCCTAGCACTCCAATAAACAGTGTATTCTTTTTCCTTGTTTAGAGTGTGCCCAGAAATGACAATCTACCTTTCTAAATACAGATACACAGCAATACTTGAAGCTTTTCCAATGGAAAATCTCAAAAAACAGCACTGAGCCACACCTTCAGTGTGCTGGAGATCTAGGGCAAAAGTCTGGCTTTGACATAGTGGTTTAAAATGTTGTGCTGAAAGTTTTATACAGAGGTCTTAAAACTGGTATTGTGTTCCTCTGAACTCGGCTTAGTGAATGATGTTCTGCTTTTGTACAATCACGACTTTAACTTAGTTCTTTTGCTTCCCGTTCCTGAGTGTTAGGTAACTACTTCATTGCTTAGAGACACTTATGTTCACTTTACTCTAATACTTCACGTTTTCACACAGCAAAATGCTTTTCTCTCTCTTTACGATGATGAACGTGTTACTGTCTTGTACTAGTTTCCACACTGCATTGTTAAGCAGATGTTCCTTACGGAACACAAGGTGTTTTTGCCAGGCTGACTGAAACCGGGCTGTTAAGCGAAGTAAGGACGGAGCCGGGGCTGGCCCATGTGGGGGCACGTTACCGGCCCCGCTGAAGCCGTCCAGGGCGGCTGTCAGGTGCGGCTCCGTCAGCGCCGCCCGCGGCCATCGCCCGCTCTTCTCCCTTCCCGCCTGGCTCGGACGCCCCGTCGCCTCTCGCGCTGCGCTGTCACTTCCGAGGCCGAAGCGGCCATCTTTGCTGCGGGCACGGCGCCCGGCAGACCACTCCGAGTCGCGGGCTCTCGCCACTCGTCCCCGTTCTCCTTGCCCTTAGACAAAATGGCGGCGCGGGCTTCGGCACCTGGAAGCGGGCGCGGCGGTTGCGCCTGCGCGTTGAGGGCTGGCGGGGG
>VXAA01006376.1:148168-176734 GCA_013399115.1 Anseranas semipalmata
TTCTTTTTTTGTCCTGTATTAGACGTTTTTGGCATGTGTTTTTTTAAGCTTGTGCAGAATCGTTTATCTTTTCTTCTCTCACAGCTGGTATAAACGTCTTACCAGGTGTTTTAACTAACTCAGCGGTGATCGTGTACTCTGTATGTTTCGGTCGAGCCTGTGCTGCCAGGTGGTTTGGAGCTGTTCGCACCTGTCAGGCTTTAAACCAGCTCTGTGATTTGCTGGTGCTATTGTGGCAAATGTTTGTGCCAACTAGTTTAATCTAACCATCTGACTTTCATACTGAAACAGTGTTAACAGTTAAAGCACAACAACAACAGTGTGTATTTTATGTTTCTACATGCAGTTGTCCCTTGTAACAGCATCCTAGATTCATATCCTGAGGGACAGATGAATTGGAATTTTAAGAAGCATCTTGGGTTCAAATTGGTGATTCAGTGAAGAGCTGGGTACTCTCATTGATATGTCTAGATCAGTTTCAAGCTACTTAGCGTAGCCAACAGGCACCGTTAGAGACTCAGGCTGCAAAATCTCCTGCAAGCTGAACTCCAAACTGCTGGCGCTCAAGCTAGCAGGACTCCCTTGCTTATCACAGTACAGCTTCTCTTCTGATAGTGTGTCCAGTTTTAATTGGGCTCGGGGCTCATACTGCACAGAAATGTTTACAGAAAGCATGTACAGAATGTGTTTGTCAAACCAGGCCACAAGTCTCGAAGGAATAATTCTTGTACAAACGTCTCCTGCCGCTCCCACTCTCGTGTCCCTGGCCCTCACCCTCAGAAGCACCATCCCCTTCTGCAAGTTTTTCTGTTCGTGGGGGTTGTATAGCGAACTAGATCGTAGAACTAACAGATAACGTAAAAAGTGGTTTTAAACTTGTATTAATTCTCTAATCTAGTTTACTGCCTTCAAAAAGTTCTAGAAGTAAAAGTGAAGAAATGGTGAGAGGATGAAAGTGAGGGGTGGGTGGAGAAGGGTGAGGTGAGTTGCACGTGTTTGAGTTGCTGTGAGGCAATGCTCATCAGACTAGGCTTTTTGAGACGTGAAACGAGGTACCCAGCTTTATTACACACTGTAGAAGAAAATACAAAAAAAAAGAAAAAACAATGGGGGGAAGTATGGAGCAGATCTCATGGCATTTGGGGCAGAGATGTGGAAGAAATTAGATATCTGACACGGGCAGATGTTCTCTACATTCAGTTATACTGCTGGTAGGCAGTATATGGATACCACGCTGCTCCTGTACTGGTTCCAAATGTACATGACAGCTAAATATACCAATATGCTGAAATAAACTCTATTATTTTTAGTGCCCATACTGTTGTAATACAACCCTGTGTGGCAATGACAGAAGAGAACAAAGGACATGGGGGGCCTGACTACTTGCTTTCTCTGCTTCTTCCTGCTTCCCAAACCTAGCTACTGGGCTTGTAGGGAGCTTGTAGGGGCTGTGGGCCCTGGGCTCCAGGAGGAGGAACAAGGGAATTATTCTGTCACTGTGACTGACAGTCAGGAATTGGAAAAAGAGGAGATGGTCACAGTGGATGTCCCTCTGTAACTTGTACACTCAGGTGAAGAGTTTCTGGGAGAATTCCTAGCCCTACCCTCTCCCACAGTTTGGCTGGGATACGAGAGCATTAGTGGGGAGAGAAAAAGTCTCCCATCTCCATCACACACCTCTGAAGCCTTGCTGTCTTCTTAAAGCTTCTTTTGTGATGTTTGATGACATTATGGAATTTCTTTTGATGTCAGCATCGATCATTGCTGTATCACATGTGCTCATGGTTTTATGTTTCTTTAATTGCTGTTTGACAGCTTTTCCATTGAAAGAGGTACAATTTACATAGTTTACCTGAATGAAAATTATATAAAAAGCAACAAAAAAATTTTATATGTTCAGCAGATTTTACAAGATAGTTTCAAAGATTCATAGTCTTTCCCTGAACATAACAGAAATCAGTGGATTTCTAAAAAGGAAATTGTTGTTGATGTTCTGGTGTTCTCATGATATACTTATATTTGCACACCAAAATTAAAACAAAAATATGACCAAGTAATTCCTCTAGTTTCAGCGTCATAAGGAGTGTATATATATATATTAGTCAGTTTTGCAAGATTATTGCAAATGTTTAGAAATCTACTAAGTCCAACAAATTATGATAAATAATTCTTTTTGTCCTGTCCACCCAAATATGACAAATATATCCTTTCACTGCAAATTATTCTCGAGCTGACGTTCATCTTTCTTTTTTGTGAATTTACAATGCAGGCATTATCGGAAGCGCTCTGCGTCACGTGGGCGCTCTGGTAGCCGTTCCAGAAGTCGTTCTCCATCTGACAAAAGAGGAAAACGTGGAGAAGACAGGCGCTCTAGGAGTAGAGATCGAGAACGTAGACGTGAGAGGTCACGCAGCAGGGACAAGAGAAGGTCTCGATCGCGTGATAGGAAGCGTCAAAGGTATGTGCTACGAATTCCAGTCAAAGTACATAAAAATGCTGTCATCTGAATATTGATGTTCTCCCTCTACAATTATTTACTTTGCTGTTGTTCATGATAGGTTTTACTGTGCTTAATGCTTATTATATTTGCTTATTAAATGATGTCTCGCTGCTGGTGCTGGACTTTGTTAGCTCTTAGTGTTCTTGATGACTGTTGGATTCCTTTTACAACCTGTTCCTCAATAGCAGGCTAAAATTGTATTATGATAACATGCTAAATAAATACAATTTTGTTCTGGGGCAGACGTTCAAGAAGTAGAGAGAGGGAACGGAGTCGGGAGAGAAGAAGATCCCGGAGCCGAGAGAGAAGGCGCTCCAGAAGCAGAAGTAGAGGTAGACGGTCTCGATCCCCCAGTCCAAGCAAGAACAGGAAAACAGAAAACAGGTATTTGTGTTCTTGAATTACAGTCCACATCATAGTAACAAAATATTGCAAAACTGTTGATATGATGGAAGGAATGCTCAGGCGAAACCACCCAAAGCTTTGGTTTGTAGAACAAGGAGAATATTCAGTGAGTGTACTGTTACGATCTTTTCCCATCACTTAATGTGCTTTGATGGATCAAATATTTTCATATTTCTTACTTCAAGGTGTGTAAATACTAATGTATGTATTAATTATATCTAATGCAATTTGTTGTGAAAATGGTTCTATAAATGAAAAAGAACCAAGCATTAACTAAAGACTGAAGTTGTGGCACCTGGTGGGGGGAGTGGAAGCAGTTGCTAACTTCAAAGTTAAAACTGAACCTCATTGTGAAAGTTTTGTACTGCTTCATTGTTATCTCAGGTTCCAGTATCAATAGTAATGTTTTGTGTCTCAGCATGTATGTGCAAATTAATAAAATACACGTGCTGTCTAGCACAGGCATTAAATTGAAGCCTAACTGTCTTTAGTCTTGTAAATTATTGGAGAGCAGTAAGTTTTAGTTACCAGATTTGCTTGAGTGCAGTGTTCTCAGAGATAAGGTCTATCATTTTCTCTCTCAGATAAAGCACTTTATGTCTTTGGAAATATGCAGGGCTTTTAAAAATACTGGGTAGGGTAGCAGCAGGGGATCTATAAACAACATTGTGGTGACATCTGTTACAGGAATTTCTAAACTGTTTTCAGTGCCACCGATTGTATCTGTGCTCAATGTTTCATCCAGTCTTTACACAGAAGGTGTTTCTAAGAATGTAAGCCAATAAAGTTTGGAATCTGCTTTTTAAATGATATTTGTGCAGAAAAGTAAAGCCTATAGTGTTACACTTCAGAGAAGGTCAAGAAGTCTCCTTTGGTAAAGCCACCGCCTGTTTCTTATCTGCTGTTTGTTGAATTCTGTGGGTGTGCTTAGTGCTGCAGTGAATATGGATTTGACAAGTACTAGTCTTAGGGGTTTACAGTCAGATAAACTGTCTAGTAAATAGACTTAGTCAAGAAATGAAGCTTGTACTCTTCTAGATAATGACTTTAGAAATGTGTACAAACTTAACTAGAGGTCCTGTTCTTTTAAATATATTTCACTGGATTTTCAGACATAATTACAAAAACATATAATCATGATATACTGTAAAATGAATGGAAGGTCCATAAGTTGTACCAGCAGTCCATATAAAGAATAAGCAGGTTGATGACAATCTAGAAATTGTGAGAAGCTAGAATGACAGTCTTTTAGAATAAGCATATGGTTTGTATTAGAATTGTCCAGTGGACTGTGAAGAAAGCTTAATGAGATTTAATAGGCTAAAGTGAATTTTAGATTTATTGTTATGAGTTAGCAGACGTTTGGTTCAGATACAACTATTTCTTTTTAATAGGAAGCACATCAGGACAGTAAAGTCTGTGATAAATGGGTTTTGTATTAAATGCAAGTCTGTGCATTATGTTTGAGTTCTATAGGTAGCTTTTCCCAGGGAGAGGTGTTTTTTGACTTTCAGCCAGTGCTGTATTCACAGGGGGACATTCAAATTTCCATGGCAAGGAGCTAGATTGCTTTACCATCTTCTAGAAATAGAACAAACAGGAATTTTTTAGTATCTCTTTTCGAACTGCTGTCTTCAAGGAGATGTAAAATAAACTGCAGAACCACTAGAGTATCGGTAGTAAGTGTTCTGGAAATGAAGTCTGCAACTTCGCCCTGTCAAGAAATGAGAAGAACCAGAACCAAAGCATGCGAATCAGTGGATTGCAATAGATTGTGCATTTCTGGCAGTTATAGAGCTTATTTCCACAAAACAGAAAGATTCTCTGAGAGACAGTGTGCTTTGTAAGATGTTTGAAAATATAACCCCGTTCATGGTGTTCATAGTTTTGTTTCAATCCAGCACATTTATTCTCCACCCGAGAAAAGCTGGAATGTTCTAAGAAGTCTTTGATCTTACCTTTCAGATCAAGATCTAAAGAAAAGACAGAAGGTGTGGAAGTTTCCAAAGAAAAGAAAAAAGAGAAAGAAGACAAAGAAGAAGAGAAGGATAAAGATGCTAGTGCATCTACCGTGGCCACTGAGGTAGAAGCTTTTTGCACAAATTTTATCTTTTAAATTTATAAATCAAGAATTAAGCTAGCCATAGATTATTGCATTTAACAAAAGAAAAACTATTCTTAAAGTTGGACAAAATTCCCACTGAATGAAAGAGAACCATCTTCAGTAACACAGACCCCAGTTACAGGGTATGCTTCCAGTTCTTGCCGTTAGAAACATCCTTCTGAATGCAAGGTTCCAAATTGCTTAGACCACAAGGCACAGATGTGTGGAGGATCTCTCCTTTTTAATGTACTAGATGTCAGCAGGGAAGCCGAAAAATCTTTTGGCATCTGGTACCAGGCAGGAATTGAAGAACAAAGGGAAATGGAAATATGCTTTGCCTTGTTCTGTATCATGAAACTATGTGCCTGAATGAAGAATACCCAAAATTGCCATTTTAGCTAACTCTTCTAAAACAACATGTTGTTTCTAACCCTCCTTTGTTAACAGTGGCTGTGCTGTCAGTAAGGGCTCCACATACATAACTCAGTAACATTTTTTGTTCTAGAAGGACTTTTGGAAGTAGAGGGCAACATGATAATTCTTTAGTCTTGTATGGATCAATGGCTGAAATGAGTTGAAACTCAGTGGGATACGTTATCTTGTTCTAGAAAAAAAAAAGAGGAAAGTTTAATCCATTAAGGAATATTGTTTAATTCACTGTTATTTTAAAAATTGTATACCAGCTGCTACTGTGAAAAATAAAACAGGTAAATGAATTTCTTACTTAAAAGCGTTATACTTGATGTTAGTATTTTTCATTTACTCCTGTTATGATAGGTCTGTGTATGTCCAGTGATCTACTGCCCACTCAGTTACGTTTGTTTGAAGAGAGATTTTGTCTAAAGAAGCATAGACTAGAGCCAGTGGCTATTAATTTTCACTATTTGGTTGTTTTTTATCATAGAATTTTGATCAGAACAAACTAGAAGAAGAAATGAGAAAACGGAAAGAAAGAGTGGAGAAATGGAGGGAAGAACAACGCAAGAAGGCTATGGAAAACATTGGAGAACTGAAAAAAGAAATTGAAGAGATGAAACAGGGAAAAAAATGGAGTTTGGAAGATGATGACGGTATTTAATTTTTATATATAACATTTAAAACACTTTTGTTCCTACTAATATTTTTATTATATTATCTTTAAAGCATTGAATGACTTTTCAGAACGTGAACTATAAAATAGCAAAGCCTAAATCTTGTCATGGCTTTGAATGGTTTAAGATGCAATTGAGATTAACAAACCGGAGAGATTTTTTTAAGGAAAAATGATACAGTAATAAAAGTGGACTGTAATTATTTGGACAGACTAATAATTTAACATATGTGAACTCTCCTTCCCTCTCTTATTCCCATTTTTCTTGATATTAGATGATGATGAGGAAACTGCAGAAGGAGAAAAAGAAGGTAATGAGGTTGAAGATGAAGAGTTAGATCCTTTGGATGCTTATATGGAAGAAGTAAAAGAAGAGGTCAAGAAATTCAATATGAGAAGTGTGAAAGGTGGAGGTGGGAGTGAAAAGGTAAAATCTCATATTACGATTTTTTTAACTTTGTCTTTTAAAAGTCATTTTGTATTGTAATATGAAAATGGTTTTGAAAAAAAAAAGGGTGAATGCAAAAAAGCAAGAAATAAGATGCATTTAGAGACTGTTTGTCTTGAATTTCCTGGTGTTTTTAATAAGCTGTTTGCATTATCCTGATAAAATTTTACTGGAGGAAGTGGAAGATAAAACAGCATAATGTATTCAGAAGTACAAATATTCTATAAATTTTATACAGTATATCTTTTTGTTTTATATGATAGTGCAATAATTTTTCTTAACTGTTTTTGCAGAAATCTGGACCAACTGTTACCAAAGTAGTAACCGTGGTAACAACCAAAAAGGCAGTTGTAGAGTCAGAGAAGAAGAAAGGGGAGCTCATGGAGAATGACCAAGATGCAATGGAGGTAATGGCAGTGTCTTGTATTTTTTACTATGAAAAGGTGATATGCCTCTTAGAAAAGGCATGAGAATGCGGATAGTCCTGGGATTTTTCCATCTGCTATGAGCTAGGCATTTGCTTATTTAATTTGCAGAGCCATGGTCAAAAGATTATTGATCTTACGTAGTCTCTTGTTACTTCTACTATTTTTTTCAGAAATCGACATCACAACTTTAATGTTCAGAGGCAGTGTTATACAGATGAGAACTGAATGAATGCACCAGGTTGTCCAGCTTTGTAGTTGTTCTTAATATGACTGGGCTGGTGTATGTCACATGTAGTGCGTGTTCAGTTCACGTGTGGTTACTGAAATTGGGTGGGCAGTCCTGGTGATCCCATGTGTGAATGACCCACGAGCTAGTAGAGTGTTAACGTATGCGGCTGCTTAGTCTGCATGTTCGGTCACATGTATCTAATATGAAAAAATGGGGTCTGTGTGTTAAATTTCTGCTGCATTTCTAGGTAAGAATAAATATATTAAACTCCAAAACACCCGTAAGTTACGGATCTCAAAACACTTCATAAATCATAACAAGACATACATTTTTGAACTGATGAGAGGTGGATGTTCTCATTTTACTGTTTAGGAAACAGTAGAAGAGTTTGATTCTGCCTTGGGCTACAAAATGCTATGCCAAGTCACATGTTCTAATAGTCAGGTAACAGCCTAAACCAAAATTTTAAGCATTTGCTGTTACACTGGCTGTAAATAACAAATGTGCTGTAGTAGGAAGAGTTGTTACACATGGATAAATGTCAGCTGCCCTCTCTGGATGTGGGTTCAGTGAACTGGTAGCTCTCGCTCTAATCTTTACAGAGTGCGATTACCTGCATGTTTGGCAGTAGCAGATCAGCATGTCTATTGAATTTTAACCAAACAATGCTCTGGGGTTCTCATAAGGCCATCTTGCTCAGTGGTTGGACCTGAACTTATGCAGAATTACTCTTCCATACCTGAACTGCCTTCATGAAATGCTTCCAGGAGAATAGGAATATTGAGTACTTAACGCAGTTGTGTATGGGGAGGCCTGAATAGTTGTTAAGGTTGTGTGTGCACGTTAGGTCATGCTAAGCTCTATGTTGCAGCAGTTACATTGATAGTAGTACTTGACTAGTTTAAAGCTGAGTTGGATGCATCTGTCAGAACCATGACAGTGGGGACACAAATCAGTGGTATGCTGGCTATTGAATATACCCAATTTTTTTTTCTTATTGTTTTCCTCTTAATATTTCTGTTGTATAGCAGTGATTATTTCTGAATGACAAGGCTGGTCTAGTTAGTATTCATAAAGTCATAAAAATTATATGGAACACAGAGAATGTTAAGCTTTGGGAGAAACATGAAATAGATGGATAAAAGAATGATTGGGACTCTTATACTGAGAGTGGGTTTTCAGTGTCTGGTCTAATGGGATAAGGAATAATTGTTGCTTCTGAGTGAAATTTCTATATAAATGAAAAATCAGAGCATCTCAGAATACCATTCATAGTAACTTACATGGTAATTATAATCTATACAGTATTCCTCAGAAGAGGAGGAAGTTGATCTTCAGACTGCCCTCACTGGCTATCAGACCAAGCAGAGAAAGCTTCTAGAACCAGTGGATCATGGAAAGATAGAATATGAGCCCTTCAGGAAAAACTTCTATGTTGAAGTACCTGAACTAGCTAAAATGACTCAAGAAGGTAAGGGCAAGTACAACCAGAACACCTTAGGTACTGTTAAAGAAAAGAATGTCTGACAGATTTTGATTTGCAAGGAAAGAGCAAATTCTGTTTGAACATAAAGAGTATTTTTGAAGAAAGAAGCAAAAAAAAAAAAAAGAATACATTCAAGACTTTGGAGTAACTTTGAAGAGAATTTGGAGGTGAGAGGGAATTGTTTTCAAGCAACTTGGTATAGAAAAAAAATGAGTCGTATCACTATTATTGATAACCTCATATAATCGTATATGGGACTTTGAAAAATTTACTGGGTCCTTTCCACCTACCTCATATATTTCTGTGTAGCAAGCTAAAAGCTGTTTTTCTGGTGCTGATAAAAGCAGTATTTCATGTTCAGGGACAGATCAAGAATATTTTGATCAAGGTAGTAGAGAAACGTCAAGTTTGATTCTATTGTAATGCAAACTTTCTTTCAGAGGTGAATGTGTACCGACTGGAGATGGAGGGAATAACAGTCAAGGGAAAAGGCTGCCCCAAACCAATAAAAACCTGGGTACAGTGTGGTATTTCCATGAAAATTCTCACTGCTCTCAAAAAGTAAGGAAGCAGTTTGCAAACTAGGCCATGCTTGATTTTGTTCAGTGTTCTATTGTATGTTTGTGAGAAAAACTTTCTTCATTGCATAAAGCAGCATGTGAATGTTTATAGATGTTATGTATATAGTCATCAGTTTCTCAGTCAGTATTAAACTGGTGTTACAAACTATTCCTTCTGCCATTTGTATCATGTTATTGCTCCTAATTTTTAAGCTATTTTTTGAATGACACTGATATGTATATGTAAATATGAATATGCAAATTTATTCTAGCATGACTGTGATTCATGTCTGTCAAATCCTATTTTATCATTATAATTTCTTTTTTTTTCCCCTTTTTCTTTAAGACATGGCTATGAAAAACCCACGCCCATTCAAAGCCAGGCTATCCCAGCAATTATGAATGGTCGCGACTTGATTGGCATTGCTAAAACAGGAAGCGGAAAAACTATTGCATTTCTGTTGCCCATGTTCAGACATATTATGGATCAGAGAGCTTTAGAAGAAGGAGAAGGTCCCATAGGTACAAAGCTTTTATTTTCAGAATCGCTGCTTAAATAAAGGAAAACTCAAGCATATACTTAAGAAGGGTCTTCAGTTCTTCTCTTGGTTATAGGGAGGAATACTAACTTCTTACTATCCATTAGTGAGCAGCATTAGTTAACACTGTGCTATTGTTGTTTGTGGTCACTGTGCTATTTAATGTTGTTTCAAGAGCACTTGCATATCTATATATCTGGAAGGGAGACCTTTACTCCTTTGGTTTTGAAACTTTGACAGGTTTTCCACCCCGTCCTCATACTGTCTTAGCTCTCTTTCTTGAAATGACATTTAAAAACAAAAAACAAAACAACACGTTAGTAAATTGTGTAGTAAGTTGCATATGCTTTACAGAGGTGCTTAAACTTCATTACTAAAGATTAATTTTTACTGTATAAATAACATCATGTCTTACATTACAACGTATGATGGAAATGCTTTACATTTCAGCTGTCATTATGACACCTACTCGTGAGTTGGCTTTGCAGATTACCAAGGAGTGTAAGAAATTCTCAAAGACCCTTGGACTTCGAGTTGTCTGTGTTTATGGAGGAACGGGAATCAGTGAACAGGTATGCAAAAGACATACCTTACTTGTCAAATAACTCTTGGACTTTATTACATATTGTTACTTTTGCACTCTATATAGTTCCTTTCTCTTTCCCATAAATCCAGTATGGTTGCAACCTTCATTCGGGATTTTCTCTGTATGAACAATAGTAATATAAAAGCTTAAGAGTTTGCATGTAACTTAGCCTTAAACATACAGATCTTCTTGAAGATTTTCAAGTGTGGTCTTTAAAAGTTTCAGACTGTTTCTCTTTATATATGTACTGAGCGTGGCAGTAATTAAACTACTTGTGATATGTGATAGTTTGAAAATGATTGAGAAGCTATATTTTTACGAGAGCTCCCCACAAGAGTTATCTCAAACAAGAACCAGAAACTGTTAACTTTGCTTTGTTGAATTATCAAATATTTCATGTTAGAGTCATTTGGAGATTAATTTCCAGGGTATTTTTCTACCCCACATTTATGGAAATTACAGGATTTATATGAATATATGTATTGGAACATGGGATATTTACAATTTTAAATACATCGTTTATCCCTGATATAAGATGACATTTCATACAGGCCCTTAACTGTACAGAAGCCATGTCCCCACTGTAATTACTTCAAGTGGTAGTAACTTAGTTTGTCAGAAGTTACTCTTTTGGAAAACATAGTCTTCCAAAGACTTAAATTGCTAAGTAAAATCTTTTAAATGCAGCTGTTTCACTAATGTGAATTGCTTATGAAAGTAACTGAAAATGTGTGTAGCTTTCTTTTTTTTAAAGTCATACATGTTTAAAAAAAAAACCAACACCACCAGTCTCTAATAGTTTGTTAAATTAAGTTTACTGTGTTTTAAAATCAGATAGCTGAACTCAAAAGAGGTGCTGAAATTATTGTTTGCACACCTGGACGTATGATTGACATGTTAGCAGCTAACAATGGTGAGTAGAAAACCTTTTCCTATGGAGAATTTTTTTATATTTGTTGTGTAATTCTAACAAATTCAAAAGATCATGTATTTTGATAAATGGTCTTATGGAATTTTCTTATCTCTTCAGGCTGCACTACCTAGCTGTTGAGAATATATAGCACTAATAATAGGTTTAATCATATATTGGTTTGACTTTTTTGGGGAGGACAGGAAGTATTGCATTCTTGAAGAGTTTCTGAGAATGTTTATGACTGTTAAACATAAAATGTGCTGTTCCAAATTTTCTAACTTCAAGTCGTTTAGATAAAGGTTATATAACAGTTGCTTATTGTGTCTGCCTGTTGATCCATCATTATTGTTAGTGTAGCTCAGCGGTTACTCACTTTTACTTGAAGAGTGTCTGACTGCCTCTGTGCGTTGATTTAAAATGAAAAAAAAAAGCATCCAACAAAAAAAGCCCTCCCTACGTAACTGTAAAAGAACTGACCTTAAATCAAATATTCAGGTTGATTTAAACTGAGACACTGCAGCTTTAAGAGGTTTTGTCCTAGTGTAACCATTGCATGCTTGCTAGATAAAGTTTTATTATTAAATTATTCCACATCAAAACCTCTACTAAACTGTTGACATTATTTAACTTCTGTGGAAAAAGTACCTTCAAGAGATATAGAACTGGGCTTCCAAGACTTAAATCGTCAAAGGTAGGTACATTAATGCTGTTCCCAAGTAAATTTACGAAGTTATTATTTGGGGATGAAAGTGTTAAGGTGTTAAATAGATATGTAGATTTTAAGAAATATTTATTTTGTTACTTAAGTGTGAATTCTGTACCTTTTAAAGAAAAAAATGCAGCGCTAAATCACCCCCCAAAATAATTTGAAGATTCAGCTACAATTTGCTGAAGCTGAAAGGACCAAGTTCTGCTGTAGTTTGATAGGTACAAGTCTGAGTCTTGGTTGTAGAAAATGTGAAAATTATGTTCCATTATGAGAGCACTCGACAGTGTCACTATACAGTTGTTTGGAACTGAATATGTTCACGTATTTATATCTTTTGAGAGTATGATTCTTAAATCCTTGAGTTAATTCTTCTGAAGAAAGGGAACCTCTTAGCTATTTTGTTTGGGAAGGGTGTTAATTATCCTGTCCATCATCACTTCAAAATGTTCACAGATATAAAACAATTTTGTTTCCAGCTGTCCCAGAGTTTGGGGTGGTTCTTGTTTTTAAATTTAATAGTGATAGCGGGTAGGTTTTAATCGTTCTATATTAATTTTGAAAAGACTGCTTTAATCTGTTTTGTGCATACTATTAGCAGTTAACTAGAATTAGTATGATTATCCTCAAATAGTTATTTCTAACGCCAAGGAAGCATTACAGATTATATGTATAAAAGGAATTTTTCTGAGGCTGCAACAGTTAGCACTGGACTTTGCCTTCCACACATGCGCTGTAATCTCTAATATGTTTTTTTCTAGGTGGCGCTGTCAGATAATGGCTGATGTGGCTCCTTGCTTCATCTCAGTCTTAGTTTTATGATGTGTTTTGGCGAGGGCTGTTTTCTGAATTTTACAGGTTCTTCTGGCCCTATGATGGTATGCAAGAGAAGAGTTTGACAAAATAAAGGGCCTAGTGCATACTTACACTTTTCCCAGAATGTTTATGAGATTAAAATGAGAACATTAAAATTCACTTTTAGTGAATTTTTTTTAAAAGTAATTAATGTGTTTGTTAGAAGATAGTGAGAATATATAACATTTTTTAAAAAAAGATATTCCTGAGGGAAACTGGATTTCCTTTTGATTTTGTTTCCCATGTGTTTTTTCCTCTCCTTTCACAGGTCGGGTGACAAATCTCCGCAGAGTCACATATGTTGTCCTTGATGAAGCAGACAGAATGTTTGACATGGGTTTTGAGCCTCAGGTAACTGATGACATGCATGATATTGCCACCATGTTTTATTTTTCACTTACAGGATTTTGCAAGAATCTATGCTATGTTATTGCTAGACTGCCAATAACTGTTCAGCAAGATGTGGATGACAGTTTAAATTGACTCTTTAATTTCTGTATTATCCTCACATTTTGGTTTCAATAAATTCTTTATTAGAGAAGAATTATGTTCTAATGTACCTTTTTTTTTTTTTTTTCCATGCTTGTTTTGGATATCTGTGGCCATGTTGTAGCCCTATGTAATTTCTTGATGTAGGTGTCGTGGTAGTAGTTGTAGCCTACTAATAAACTCTTTGTTGTCTCCTGGCAATGTCCTGCTAACAAAATGTTAGCAATGTCTGTGACAAAAAACAATACTTTCTGGCAGCTTTGGACATCCAGGACTCTTTCAGTATTCTTCAGGCTGTATTGTCCTCGAAAACTAGGAAGAATCCTTTATTTTGTCTCCTGAGCTGTAGGATTTCTGCTGCAAGTCTTAGGATTTCTGTTGGGCTGGTATGGGGTTGCATTCATGTTGACTTCAGCAAGTTTTGCCTGTCTTGCAATGCTAGGTCCCAAGAGGAAACCGGTAAAGAAATGTTTTGCATTCTGTGTAATATAGACTCCACCTAACTTTAAAGAAGACGACTCTGTATGTGTATGAAGTTCAGTTACAGCACGTGGGTATTAACAGGAAATGTTCTTTTAAACCAGGTTATGCGCATTGTAGACAACGTCAGGCCTGACCGTCAGACTGTCATGTTCTCTGCAACTTTTCCCAGAGCTATGGAGGCATTAGCTCGGAGAATCCTAAGTAAACCTATAGAAGTGCAGGTTGGAGGCAGAAGCGTTGTCTGTTCTGATGTGGAGCAACATGTTGTAAGTATCACACATCTGCCTTGTTTATCTTCCTGTTTGCTTGCAAAACATTTCCACTAGTACTGCATGTAAAAGGAGCTTTTATTTTTAGATCTTCAGTGAATTTATTAAACGTGAACTCAGAAAAAAACACAACTTAATCTGCAAATGCAGCGTGATCACTTTTTTTCTTTACCTGGTTTTGTGGGTGAGAAGCAGTTTTGCCACTAGCTGCAGAAGCAGTATGAAAAAAAATCTCCTGTTCCTGATTTTTATTTTTTACAGCATGCACCCTGAATGTGTTTGACTGAAGATACTATTTATATTCTTTCTACTTTCTTTTTCTATGTTTTTTTCCAGATTGTTATAGAAGAGGAAAACAAGTTTTTAAAGTTACTAGAGCTACTTGGACACTATCAGGAGAAAGGATCTGTTATCATATTTGTAGACAAACAAGAACACGCTGATGGGTTGTTGAAAGATTTAATGAGAGCCTCTTATCCCTGCTTGTCTCTTCATGGAGGTAATCTACAATCTTAAGGGTTTACATTAAGAACTCCAAACTAGACTATTGGTATTCTGTAGTTATAAAGAGAAGCGTTTTCCTTAGTTCCTGCATAGTACCCGATTAGAATATTTCTTCATAAGCAGGTTTTGCTTTGTAATTGGGAAAGATATTTGTTTATATGTGTCTATTTGAAATAGACATTGTAATTTTCTGTAATTATTGTTCTGTGTGAGGTGTCACCAGATGCCAAATCTTGTCTCTGTGCAATGGGGTTGTGCACTGAAATGTTAACACCTCTTAGGGAATATTACTAATTACATACTATTGTAGAGTAGTGAATACCAGCTTGGGGGAGTATTATGCTATTTTTCTTTGAGGTTCCACAATAATTGCAGCTGTTGTTTCACTTTTCTGCCAACTAGAAATAATATAATAGAAGTAGTTTAGAACTAAGAAGAGGAAATCTCTTGAGAATATTGTCCATCACAGAGTATTTTAAAACTTTCTGTGTAGAGAGCTCTTGAAAATACAGCAACCAATAAGTACAAAACCACTGTTTGTGTAGTGCAGCGGTGGGAGAGGGAAAAATATCCTAATTCTTTTGAGATTTCCATTGCCTTTAGAGAATAGACAAATCCTCCAGATGAGGTCTGAGCTGAACAAAAGTCAAATAGAAAATCTTACTAAAGAAACTTGTGAGGATCTTAGTATGGTAAAACACCTTTTTTGTGGTGGAAAAGCTAAAGGTTTCATTAATGTGGATAATAGACTAAGAGTTTTATTATTCTGGATAAGGTATGTTGCCTGTGAGTGTAAGTGTATTGAAATGGTCTTTGCATAGGCTTGGAGTTGTTTGAAGTTGGAGAGTGTTTTGACCTGTGCATAAGTTCTTTTGACTGAAAATCAGAAGATAACTAATAAAAATGAATAAAGAGCAGAGTTTTATGATTAACTGTCTTGTCTGGTTTCTTGCAGGTATTGATCAGTATGACAGGGACAGCATAATTAATGATTTCAAGAATGGAACTTGCAAACTTCTAGTGGCCACATCTGTAGCAGCAAGGGGCTTGGATGTAAAACAATTGATGCTGGTGGTCAATTATAGCTGTCCCAACCATTATGAAGATTATGTGCACCGAGCTGGCCGAACTGGACGAGCTGGCAATAAAGTAAGTATAATCAGTTGCCTGTTCTGGTTATTACTGAAAAATTTGCCTAATTTATTGCTTGATAAAGGCATTCTCACAGGGTAGCTACAGAGGGAGTATTTTATCTTATTGATGGGAAAAGGTTTTTCTTTTAAAGCACCTCCAAGTTTTTTGAGAGATGATGTATAAAATATATTCTGAATTTTAACACCGTGGAAGTTGGAACTTACATATTCTTCTGATACATGGATGTTCTTTTAAATTCCATTTGTGGCTGAAAGTTTGGTGTTTTTCACTGTTGGAAATGTGCCCTACTAAGTTTATAAGATTTTATTTTCCAAACTTACAACCGTGACAAGATTGAAAGGAAAAGCTTCAGTTTCTGCCATCTGTGGTTGATTACCTCTGTATCAGCTTCCTGGGAAATCACATTATTCATTCTACATTCCCACTAACCAAAAAAAAAAAAAAAAAAAAGAAAGAAACATTTATGCGTTGGTATCATGGTTACTTTTATTGACCAGAACAACAACATCTGTGCAAGGGTGTTACATTAAAGTTAGAGATAAAGTTTCTTCAGAGATTTGTCTTTACCATCTTTGAAATTAATTTTCACTAGGGATTTGCATATACATTCATTACTGAGGATCAGGCACGATATGCTGGTGATATCATTAAGGCTTTGGAATTGTCCGGGAATCCAATTCCTGCTGATTTGGAGAAGCTCTGGGCTGACTTCAAAGACCAGCAGAAGGCTGTAAGTAATCCTTTCTTTTGTAGTGTGCTTTGCTCTGGGTTTCATGCATATGCACGTTGGTCCAGTTGTACACTATATACATACATGAGTCATCTCACGGAGTTCGTTGAGAACACATATGTATGCCTAGGTAAGCGTGTAAGTATTTGCAAGATTGGGATCTTGAATGTCATTTACAGAACTGTTCTTGAAAATGTAAATATTGTCATCTGGTATGTGATAGGGAAACGCCTACTGTATAAAGGGGCGCTTTGGCTTTTATCAAAGTTCACATAAAAGATAATGAAGCTCTTTCACAGAATTTGTATTATTATTTCTAGAGCTCTTGCAATTGGACGTTGTTGTTTATGTGTTATGTGTAACTTCAGAGATTTTCCAATATAAGAACAGATTTTTTTACTGCATTTGAAAAGCATTTAAAATGTATACAAAATCCCAGTAGTGTATTGTTTCTATCTGCTGAATTAACATGGCTTTTTTTATTGCACTTCATTGTAAAATATAGTATTTAAAATTTGAAGAGCTTTCTAAACACCCTAGGGTTTGCTTTTTTAAATAAATAACTTAAATTATTTGTATATTTCCGTAGTTACTTTATGACTATTGGAAGTGGGTTTTAAAACTTTTGTTTATGCATAAAAATGCACTGTTTTTATTTTTTAGGAGGGAAAGCTGATTAAAAAAAGCAGTGGATTCTCTGGCAAAGGTTTTAAATTTGATGAAACAGAACAGGCTTTGGCTAATGAAAGAAAGAAGCTACAAAAAGCAGCTCTTGGCTTGCAAGATTCAGATGATGAAGATACAGCTGTTGATGTAAGTACCTGAAGTTTTTTAAGGATTTCCACTATATTCATGTTTTTTTCCCCCCAGTAGGTTACGTAACATGTTGCAGAATGCATGGATATTTGTTACTCCATGTCCTGTGCTACTGATATAATGAGTTAAATTCCGTGAGTAGATCCATATGTATTCTTTGATAGAAAAGATGCATAGCTGTCCTGTGAAGATCTTGAAAGTCTGTTTCTGACTTACTGGTATTTTATATTATACTATTTATATTATTTATACTATTTAAAATAGTATAAATAGATATATAAATGTTACAGAAAGTTCTTTTCCTTGTAATATTAATCTCGCATGGATGAAGTGGAATGGTTGTCCTCAATTACAAACATTTTTTACTTGTAGTGTTTTAAAGAAATTCATAGTAGCCTTTTTCTATTTCTAAATCCTTACTAGGTCTCTTTCTTAATGTTTGTTAGACTCCTTTTCATGAACTCAAAAGTAAATACTATGTTCAAACCTTTTCCTGATTACTAGATCGTCTGTTCGTTGAATCTGTAGTTCTGGGCATGCTTCTGTCATTTATACAAGATTTATTTCTTCAAAAGCATGCGAACTAAATGCATTTCAGTATTTTCTGTCTTTGAGATGATAAGATTATTTAATGGTAAATGCAGTGATCTAATAATTGTTATTTTCTTTAGATTGATGAACAAATTGAAAGCATGTTCAATTCAAAGAAAAGAGTAAAAGACATGGGAACACCAGGTTCATCGAATGCTCCTACACCGTCAGCTGGTAATGCAGAAAAATTGGAAATTGCTAAAAGATTGGCTTTGAGAATCAATGCCCAGAAGAATCTTGGAGCAGAGGCACAAGTATTTGTCCCCTTCCACTTTAAGGTAATACTTTTCTGTGGCTGCCATTTTATTTAGCGTTTCTTCACTGTTAATATCGTATTGCATTATTTAGCACATTTCTGCTGGGCTGACTCAGTTACAAGTTGTATGATTTGTAATTGAGCTAATTTAATATAGAACTCGAAATGCTTTGTCTGCCCTGGCAAAAAGTTAATCATGTAATTTTATCGGTAATGAATTAGGCTTTGTCAGCTTTAGCAGAGTTGCAGAATATCTTTCTCATGCTGAGGCATGTAATGTACAGTTTGGACTTAGGTTAATGTGGTCTGGAATGTCCAAAGGTATTTTTAGCTGAAGGTGCAAAAGACCGGTAAGATCTTCTATACGCAGGTGTGAGGGTTAGTTATTGAGAGGAAGAAAAGAAAGGGAAATTTTGAAGATGCGTTTGTTATGTCGACATTTATAATAAGTAAAAAGCTTTAATGAAACCCTTGTTGGCTTATATAGGACTTTCAGCTACCTTGTTTTCAACATGGACCTGCTTTTTTTGTTTTTTGTTTTGGTTGGTTGTTTTTTACAGGATGTGATGCAGCAGGCTACAAATGCTATTCTGAGAGGAGGCACAATTCAAGCTCCTACTGTATCTGCCAAGACCATTGCAGAACAGCTGGCTGAAAAAATCAATGCTAAGCTGAATTATGTACCTATAGAGAAGCAGGAGGAAGAGAAACAGGATGGAGGACAAAATGAATCTTTTAAGAGATATGAAGAAGAATTAGAGATCAATGACTTCCCACAGGCAAGTAACTATTTTGCTATAATCAAATGTAAATAACCATTATTTAACAAATATAGGTTAGACTATGGTTATTCCAGTAAAATGTTTTGTTTCTATTTCTTATCATACCTAGACAGAAGTACTACATCTGGTTACTTCTCAGCTTATAGATACACAATGTTTTGGACATATTCCAGAGAATATCACAAAAACAAGCATTTCTTACCATACAAAAATGTTTTTACCCTCTGCCAATGACTTCTCTCGTATCCAAATCTTTGACGCTGTCTGGAATTCTATTTGAAAGGCCATAGTACTATGACTCCAATACTGCTCCTTGCTTTTTGATTACCTGAGTATTTTTGCCATTGAGAATATTGCTGCCCTAGTCTGCCTCATCTGTTACTCTGAGGATTTACGTTCCACGGTATCGAGCACAAATTACTCATATTTACCTTCAAGGTTCTGCCTAGGCTTGCTTTATTTAATCAAGCTGTTATGTTACCAGTTTGCTAACATTTCTTCTTAGAAATGCTCTTAATTCTTATGATAAAGTGCTTATTCATAGAACGTATTCTAGATTTTATGATTTTGCTGAGGATACTTTACTTCCTAGCCCTTTAAAGATAGGGTTGCTAGGTACGGAACATTGCCTGCCCATCATGGCTAGACAGGGGGTTACTGTTCTGCTGTGTGCATATTTCTCTGTGCAAATAAACAAGTTGTAGATCTTCAGTTTTTTTTATAGACTAGGAAAAACACCTCTTTCCTTTTCTTCTTTTTGTTCTTTAGTATTTTGTAATACCTCCTCTAAAAAAGTCATGTAAAAAGAGCAGTTCATCAGTATGAATCATCACTGCTGATTACGTCCCTGGAAAATCTTTATAAGCCTTTTGGGAGAGGGACTCATCCTGTAGTGTATGCATCTATATAGTGCAGGTCTGAGATGACAGAGATAAATAACATAAGATAAAATAATCTCCTAAAGCAAGAGTGATAGTCGATTGCATAAGCTGTTTCTTATAGCAGTGTTACGCAATTATTTGATACCATTACATGAGCTATAAGATGCGTGTAGTGTAGCCTTCCTGATTATGGGTACAGTCATTCCTTACAGTGAGATTAATGCTGATGTGGTACATCCTGTACAGAGAATATGTAACAGGCAAAGTTTTGATCCAGGGACATACAACTTGCCTTTTTAGGCTATATTTCAAACGTGGCATCTGGAAAAAGCAGTTGTTTAAGGTAGGATACACGTATGCTCAGCCTGCCAGAACTGAGAAACAGAAAAGGGTCCAGATGGTGATTGTTCCTCCTGTCAGAAGTGCCTTTGCCTTCAGGTGAACACAGCTGGAGCTTCTCCAACTCTGTCCTCAGTTCTTTACCTTTGAATGCCAGAGCTCACCAGGAGTTACATACAAAAAAAAAAAATTGTCTCAGACTGGAAATAACTTACAGCAATCTACCAGATATTTTCTAGTAATTTCATTGTCTAAATGAATGGGATGCATTTATCACAGAGAAGGACTTTTGAGGATATTTTAGAGATTCGGGACAATTTTACAAGGTTCTAAAAAACAAGTGGCAATGTTTATTCCTTAGACTTTATACAGATTTTAAGGTTTACTTATTTTTTTGTCTTCAGCCAATGAATTGTGTAGAAATAAATAACATTTATTTTTGTTAAATGGAAGTACACAGTATATGTTTGCCTTCGGAGTCTATTCCTCTGCAAAAAGTGCTAAATAAAATACTCGGGTACTGTTTCAGAAAATCATAAGAAAAAATTACAGGTTTTAAACTTCCAGTATAGTAAAATGGAAGGTCTTCAGGGTTCTTGCTTCAGTAGTACTATGAATCAATCCTCTTTTCTCCTTCCATAACTTTATTTTGCTGACGTAAGAGGCAAGTTTTATTAAATACATTTGCATAAGAATGTAGGTTGAAATTTTAGCCAATTATTTTTAAAGTAGAATGCCATGATCAGTTTTCACAGTGCAATGTTCTTGTTTGTCTAAAATGTCAACTAACCTTTGGATTGCTGCTTTGTGTGACACCTTTTTCCTTGTCGATTCTCCCATATTCTTCACCTTGCAGACTGCGAGATGGAAAGTTACCTCCAAAGAAGCACTGCAGAGAATCAGTGAATATTCTGAAGCTGCTATTACAATCAGAGGAACTTATTTCCCCCCAGGCAAAGAACCCAAGGAAGGAGAACGAAAGATTTATTTAGCTATAGAAAGTAAGTATTCTTTCTTCAAATTTTTCAGTTAAAGATACTACTCTAGTACTGTAATTAGATGTGGAATCTCTGTAGTCATAGTGTTTGGATACTGAGTTAGAGACCCACAGGAGTTCTGTTGTAAATAATTACTAAAGAAACACTCATTTGTCTCAATACGCTTTGGCAAATGATCCATGGGGAGCACAGAGATGCTGCTCCTGAGAATACTGACCTGCCACAGAAAAACAACAAATGTGTGAAATCATTTTGGAGGAGAAAAAGAAGGAAAAAAAAATCAGCATAAGTACAAAGATGTTGTCTGTGCTGGTGTGAAATAAGGAAGAAAATGGGATTTTTATGAGTTTTGGCTGGTAAAGATATAAGAAGTTACATGAGCTACTACAATAGAATTTGCAAACTTCGCAATAGTTGAGTAGAGTCTTCTTAAAGAAATATCTTAGGTATTTCTGAACATTGGAATTTACGACTGTCTGTTTAAGTATTTTCCTTAAAACAGACTGCTGTTAGCTGTGGCAGTCTATACAATACTAAGGTGTTCATCAGCAAATAGTTGAGGATACTTGGCTTGTTTTACAGTGGTTGTGAAAATAACCAGCATTGTTTATTCCATAGGTTTCATATATAGAAGGTCTAAGATTTTTTTTGTTTTTTTTGTCTTCAGGTGCCAATGAACTGGCTGTACAGAAAGCGAAGGCAGAAATCACACGACTTATAAAAGAGGAGCTTATTAGATTGGTAAGTGAAATATTCAGAATGCAGAGCAAAAGTGCCTTAACTTACGCTTTCTGAAATTGATTTCAACAAATGTTGGCTCTCTGGCATACATTTTTATTGACACCAGGGACTGGAACCTGTAGATCTACAAAAGTGCTGTTTCATTGAACAGCCCAGAAAATATATTACTCTGTTCAATCAGCTAGACATATGGCTATTATCCAGCCAGCAGATGGAGATAACACATTAACAGAGATTTTTGACTGAATACCCCTTAAGTAGTCAGCTCCTAATTAATTTCCTAACTTCAGCACCATCACGCAGGGGAGGAGAATTGTAATACTCATTTTAATACTTTATATGTCTTGAGAGATTTGTTTTGCTGTAGCTCTACATCATACCCCGCAAATGATCAGCTGTGTTCAATTTACTCTGTTTTCAAGCAAGATACTGTCTTGAGAAATAGTTCTCTGGTTGAAGAAACCTTGGCTTTCTTTGGAATAACCTACAGTAATACTACGTTAGACTTGACAGTGTCTTTGTTTGGCTTTTTCCTCTTAAGATGCCTTTTTTCTCAAATTTGTTGACCTCCATATAAAAATGTCTTCCGAAGAAGGAGATTGCTAAGGAAATGCTTATGTACATGTAACGTGGATTTATTGTTAGTGGGGTTTTATTGCAATTTGTTTATCCATTTTCACTTTTAACTGTGATTTATTCTCTCCTTTATTTGCAGCAAAATTCATACCAACCAACCAACAAAGGAAGATACAAAGTTCTATGAGTATTTGGAGTAATCTGTCTGCTGTTGGCTGGTGTGTGAAACTTTGTGGCTTCTGTTGTTTTTGCTGTTTACACTGCTTATTGTAAATTAAGATTTTTTTTTTTATTTTGTCTTGCGGACATTTTTTAACAGAAAATTGATACTTGCTGAGACATCTTAATTCTCTCCACTAAGGTTAGCAGTCTTAAAGCAGACCAGTTTTGGCAGAGCATGATTTAATTTAAAAGTGCAGTATATACTTTACACCATAAAGAATATAAAATAAAACAGATTTTAATTTTTCTGACAGACTATACTGTTAAGTAAATTAAACAATGCTGGGATTTGTGTTGGAAACTGTTAGAATGTACCTGCTTTATATTGTGGGAATGATTCATACCATATCAGTTTATACTGGAATAATGATAAAACACCAAAATAAAGGCAGGATTTTCTCCTGATCCATAGCATCTCTCTGGCTGGTTCCACACACATTCATTGCCTGTACAAATGTGCCCCTAAGGTCAGAGAGTCTTGCAGTGATCAGAGTAGAGAATTTTATCCAGAAATACTTGAGGTCTAGTTTTAAGATCTTCTCATCCCTTTCATCTCCCATTTTGTCTTTCTCATCCAGGTAATAGAACAACTCTTTGGTTTTCTTTTTCTTTCTTTTTTTTTTTTTTTGTAAAGTGAAATGTTTTGTAATATGAAAATAGTTTCCACATTTTTTTTCTAAACAGCAGAATTCTAGGATTTGATTTTTTCCCTCATTTTCTGATGTAAGAATGGAAGTCTGTTTAGTTTAAAAAGAAATAGAAAAAAAAAACTCTTTTGTAACAAATATATGACTTTGTCACTTTTTATAGTGTTCTTATATGCATTTAATGTGATTGTCCCCAGGGTTGTTGTCTTTATTACTGTTAGGACATGGCTTTAAGTAAAAATGGATAACTATTTATGAGTCAGTTCCACAAATATTGACTATCATTGCAGTCAATAAGCTACCCCATTACTGGGACGGGCAAGACCTTTCTTTTTGAGGTCTCATCCCCATAGTCATTAGTATTTATGATGGACACTTCTTACTCTAAGCATTTAACTTTCCTGTGTCTACTTACCTGGAGCATAAGCAGTCGCAATTTGAATCATCTTATTCTGGCAGCTGCAAGACTTTCAAGATAATGACTTTCAAAAGGACTTTTGTAGAAAGCTTTTCTTACTTGACACATTGAGAAGAAATGTGTCATTTTAAAATAGCTGTGTATATACTGCTTTAACCCTGGTGAAGACAAATCATACGACCTGCATCATAGCTGTATAAATTTAGAACTTCTATTTCCAAACTTCATGTAATTTAAATGGCCATTTCTGTTTGCATACAACTGTCTGTTATTCTAACGTCAGTGTATCTTACTTTCAATACAGCAAAGGAAAGTAATGATTATACCAACTTACCAGAACACATTCAGGATAAAAACACCCATAATGTAGTACTTGCCAACTTTAATACAAATAAGTCCTTGAGTAGAACAAAGAGAAGCACACACAATAATGTATTTAAAAATTTAAGATGGAAATCTCAAGCTAAAAATCTATGGTTCCCTTTAAATACATCAGGTTTCCTTCTGTTAAAAAGTGGGGTTTGATATGTTTCATACAACTTGTTTGTTGAATTGTCTAACTTTTTGACAGTATGCCCCCAGAAGAGTGACAGATATTGATGTATTTAGTGAAGAGCACTTTCAAGTTTGGACAGTCTGACATTTCTTTTAAAGTCTTGTTTTAAAATGTTCACATATATATATATATTGGTATCTCCTTTAAAAAAAAAAAAAGGCATGATGGAGACATTCTTGTGATTTCCAGCTTTGCATTGTTGGATTTCAGGGATGAAACGATGTATAATCTTTATCTTCCTGGGGTTTTTAAATGCAATGTCAATACTCCTATGTTTTTTAAATTCCAGCAAAAATAAAAATAATTTCAATGTATATTTTTTCAGAAACTGTCTTTCTGAATAACTTATCTGTTTTATGCTCTTATCTTGCTTCTGCATTTTTTTCTGTGAGTTAGTCTTATACTTTTTGGAGTAGGAAAGCATGTATAGTAACTATCACTCCTCATTTTCTGCTAGAAATGCAATAAGATGCAGATCAGACTCAGTTAATGAGCTGCTGTTGTGAAGAAAGTTGCAGTAAAGATGTTTGAATACATGAAAACAGGAGCCAAATGCATAAAAGCCAAGAGAAAGAAACTCTCAAATTAACAAGTACACAAGGCAAAAAGTAGTGGAAACGATGAGAATAAACACTGGGAGAAGAGAGAATTAAGGTACTGAAAAACGTTATATTTAGTTCTTTCCTTGTGTTTTCGGGGATATAGACAAAACCTTTATAAACACCACCATTTCACTGCTTTCCAGGGAGTCGGCCCTGGACAGATTCCTGTCACCAGTTGTTGGAAAAGCACACGGGTGCTGTGTTTTTATTTATTTGTTAATATGTATAAGCAGAGCTTGTTCTGTTACCTGCCCAAGGTGATACGGTCCTGGCTTTCTAGGTTACCCTAGTGCTTTCAGTGCTTGAGTAAACAGGGAGTGGTATTTTGAGTGGGTAGGTGAAAGAAATATATGATTCTGGGTCATGAATGAGTTTTTGCTTATGTTCATGAGAAACTGCTGTTGCTTCAGTAGAACTACTGCCAAGGTTAAAGAAACAGGTATGTGTATCTGCAAGAGTGGAGCCTGCAGACGTTGCCAGAATTAGTTTATAATTTTCCACCATGGACAAATACTCTTGGTGCAATGTTGCTGTACACCTCTATTAAAACATTTTCTAAGTTAGCCTGAATGCCCTTTAAGTAGGCTGGTGATAAACTGAGGTTATTCTCAGCATTTGAATGTTGGTGTAAAACCAGCCCTTGCCACAAGTCTACTGACAGTGAGTTATTTCTGAGCGTCGTGCGTGGTCCCTTCGCTGTATCCGATCCCGCGAGCAGGATGTGTGCGCGCGCACGCTGACCTCACGTGATGCCCGAGGAATGCACTTTCCTTTTGATTATTTTTCTTGACCCAGATCTCTTCCAAATATGGTCTCGGCTTAAACAAGTTTGTGTTCTTAGAGCTCAGGCGTTTGCAGAAGAAATTCTGGCTTCCAGCTAACTGTGGCTGCATGGGGGGAGTGGAGGCGGAGAACAACCTAAAAATGTAAAGATAAAAGGCACCCAGCTGGACTCAAATTTGTCCCAAAATGTACATTTTACAAAATGTTTATACAATGCTGGACAGGAAGATTTGTTTTGATATTTTTAGCTACAGTGGAAACAATTGTTTTTAAATAAATGACTATTACTCTGAGTGATTGCCACCCAAACATTGCTTCTCTGAGAGTTCTCATCTGAAACAGATTTAAATATTTTTCTTTATTCATACTAAGAGATACAAAATTGTCAAGCTGACCAGCATAAACAGAGGTAAATTAATTAGTATCTCAGAAATAAGTATCTCTACTGAGCTAAGAAATTATTAATAACTTGCTATGGAGTAAGCATGTGATTCTTAAATTATTTTATACTTTGACCATTCTAAATGCAAAGTTTATCATCCCAAACATTTTTCAGAACAATAGATAGCACTGGGCAACTACCCTGAAACTGCCTAGCAAGGAAACTGTTACACTTAAGAGAAATCCTTAATCTGTACTAAAACATACATTTCCTCTGTGTATGTTAGCAAGCGAATTTCCAGAAGTGATCAGCTCCAGTAACTTATTAATAGACGGTTGGTCATGGCAGATACGGTCCTGAATTGTCACAGCTTGCTCGGCATCCCGTGTTGCTGAGGATGGCACCAAGCTCCTGTGAGCCTCTGTGCTGGCAGCAGGAGGAACTTGTGCTCTCAGGCCCTTCCTCTCCTTGAAAATTTGGATCTACCAGGGAGAGCTGCCCAAGGACCCGTGCAGGAGGAGGAGAATGGGATTTTGTGGTCCGGCTGTAGGGAGGGGCAGTGTTTCATTGCCTCTTCTACCTTAGAGGTAATTAATGTAATTGTCTGCTACTGCTAGCGATAACAGTCTGTTAGAGAAAGAAAGGGAGAAGCAAATTCCCAATCTGTGTAATGGCCATGTTTCAGGCCTCAGGGAGATTTCACAAAACAAGACAGTCACAGACAAATTTATCTTTTGTTTGGTTGCTGTTTTTATTAGCAGTGTGCAGATGAGGAAACCAGACCCTGTTGCTACCAGATTAATATTTGAGCACTGTGGGCACTGGAGTTGACTCATCTGGAATCAGTTTGCCCAGAGCACAATACGGAGCAGCCGCACAGGCACAGCACCGCACAAAGGCGCTTCCAGCTCCGAGGTCAAACGTTTAGCTCTCGCTTTCCGGTCTCCCAGTGATAGCCTCAACAACAGCCCGATTCGGGTTTCACAGCTTCTCGCGATGGAACCTTCCACTGCCTCAAGTTACAGGTTCACTTCTGTGTGTATTACATGAGTGTTTCTGCATTCTGTTGAGATCACGATTTCTTCTGGATAAATCAGGAGCCTGAGCATGGCCAGACTTCCATCACCTTCTAGACCAACATATTAAAAGGAAAATAACAGGACACCAGAGGTTCTCAAACTCCACTGCACTTGATTTGCAGTGGCATTTCCAGTAAGAGTGAAAAACAGCAGAAAGATGTTTATCAATAAACTGAATCATCTGCTAAATTAAGCTAAATAAATGCTGCTTTTCCCTGCTGCTTTCTTATATTGAAAGTGAGAATTCCTGCGTGCATTAGGAAGCACTGGCAAAAAAATGAGCCATCGTCTTGGCAGGATGTTTCAACAGCAATTTTCGGCCTGAAGAACTCCAAGTATTGTAAGAGTGGAATATCACAGGGTTGGAGTACAGCAGTCAGCTTCTCAAACAACAGCAGGAGAGAAAAATATTTAGAAAAACAGACACTTGTAAAAGCTGCAGGTTCTTTTTTTCCTGATCTTTCTTGCTTTTATTTTCTAAAACTTCATCTGAGTGATACAGAACATCTCACAGTGCTCTTTCAGGTGTCAGTTGTTTAGGGATGTACATTCTAATTTAGAACCTGTGATTTGAAAGCATGTATGCTGCTGTCTATCAGGGGCCCAAGGACGCTAACAGAGGGCAGGAAGGTTTGGCTGAATATATGGTGGCACTGTTGCTGTTACAATCATTAATAATGTAGATTAAAAAAAAAAAAAAAAAGTTTTGGTGATAGCCCTCCAAAAAGAGGGTTACTGCAGTTTCACCAAACTTGACCTTGACGGCAAAAGGTCAGGTTGTGAGAAGTGCTGGACACTTAAAATTCCACTTTCTATGGGAACTCTTTGAATATAGTTGTTCAAAGGTGCCATCGCAACACCTGCACTCTTATTAAACTCTAGAATATGGATGGATGAAATAGGCTAAAATATTTAATAATCAGCAGTATTTCCTTGCAGCTGGTGCTGAGAGATGTCAGTCAATAATAGTACATGGACACGACCCCACCTGGGTTACGCTGGAGAAATGGCTGCTGTTGTTATTGCAGAGTCAGCAGGAAAAGTGAACTAACCCAATACATTAATACAATCCTACAGCTTGATTTTTCTCCACTGGATTGCAAGGTGCGTACTTTCTGGGCACTCCACCCACATGGAAGGAATCCTAAATCTGCTTTCTAAGTGCTTAACCCTTTACAGTACTTCAAGTATTTATACTTCAAGCATAAAGGGCACGTTCTAGGATCTATTTCGCCATACAATCAATCACTGATGCATCCCTACGACCCAGCTGACTAGCTGTGAAGATGGACGTGAGCAACGCTATCGCTGCGGTGCACAGCAGGAGCGGCGGCCCAGCGCTGGGCCCGCTGCTCGCCGAGCCCTGCCGGCCGGCCGGGGCAGCGGGGCAGGGGCGGCAGGCCTCACACCGGCCCTCT
>VXAA01006376.1:177478-194631 GCA_013399115.1 Anseranas semipalmata
GTCACCCCGCCCGCCGGGCCCCCCTGGCCCCGCACACCCGGCTCCCAGCTGGAGGCGAGGCCCGCGGCCAGGAGCTGCCGGCCGCAGCGGCCCAGCTCCGGGCGGGCAGGGGGGAGCGGCGGTGCGGCCCCTTTTGTCTCGCCTGCCAGCCTGCCCCCTTCCCCAGGTAGACAGGGCCACGCGTATTGTTTCCTAGCGTGCTGCCTTGCGTGTGCTTAAGACCCCCTAATTCCCTTTAGTATTCCCAGCTCTTGTGCCTGTGGATAGTGCCTGTGCTTTTCGCCTAGAAAGCAGACCCATTAGCGTGTGGAATTTGAATTCGTATGTATAGTCCATATGCGTATTTCCTTGACCTGTGTAGGTAGCGCATGTCTTCGTTCACATGCATTTCAGGGCGTCTGAGTAGTCTGTGATATTTTCCTTTTGTGCCTGGTTGCTAGTGCATTCTAGCATAAAGCGTGTGTACGCTGTATGTTTTTGTGGATAGTTGCAAACAGTTTAGTACATCCTTCTTTCTGCATAGCCCTTCTAGGGTAATTAATTAGTGAATGGTTGTGCCTTTAATTTGTGTGCATTTCTCTCTCTGGACGACTCTAAAGAAAGCAACAGTTAATTTGATCCATGTGATTTTTTTTTTTTCCAGAATAAAAGAATGTGAGGAACACTTGGTTAATACAATTCTTAAATTATGGTTTATTCCTATTTCAATTTCTAGATACCAGAGTTTCTCTTACAACTCTTGTTTTGTCTGTATCTTTATCCTTCGGGTTTTAGGTACAACCTTAAACAGAAAAGTCCTGCATCTTTGTCCAGTGACCATTGTTGAACAGATTCAACAAGTGGACTTTGTCTTTTTGCAATCTAGCTTACGTGCATTGCAGTGGCTGTGTCTGGGTGTGTTGACAGGTGTCCGGAGCCTCTCGTACTAATCCTGCTGTAGACAAACACCATGGACATGCACATCGGGAGCTCAGCACTGGGACAGGGAGATGCTTGATCCCTCTCTTAAGCTTTAAACCTTTTTGTGGGAGGAGGTTGGGGAAAGAGGAGAGGGTAGGTGAGAACACCCACTGAGATGAATGAGCACCTCTTACCTCTCAGAGCTGTTGTTCTGTTCCCTGGGGAGAAGAGAGGGTGGGTGAGAACACCCACGGAGATGAATAACCATCTCCTGCTCCTCAAAGCTGTTGTTGTAGGCTATGGTGAGGTCTGCGCCGTGTTACTTGGGAACAGCTCCTTGGGATGAATGGACACTAATCCTTTCTTTATGAAGATGTACCTCTACCTGCTCAGTCATTCATATGCATATTTGGCTTGCCTTGAAGTTTGGTAATTACAGAACCACGGAATAATCGGGGTGCAGTTTCACAACCTCACTTTTCTAAGCCAGTCTGTCTGGCCTGATGGCAGCCGTGATTCTGTGCTGCCCTATCCCCAGCTGTGGCTTTTCTTTTCCCTGTGCCATGTTCAGGACTTGTCATACCCTTCATGCAGGTCTTCTAAGCTCATTAAGTTGTTGAGAAGTCATCTTTTTGAGGTCTGGTTAGTTTTTTAACTAACTGGGGCCAGGGGGGAGAGAGCGGGTTGGCAGCAGCCAGTAGGTAACGTGGTGCAGGCTAACCTAGCACTGCAGTCTTTCTCTGTGCTGATGAAAATACCTGTTCCTGTTCTTCCTCTCCTGCCCCAATGCCAGCCAACTGTTGCTTTTGCTTTCTTGCTGGATTATTTTTCACCTGGGTATTGGCTCGTCCTGCTCTTGCGCAATAGTTAGTGTTGGCACAAGGAGTGGGAATGTGGGAGAAGAGGAAAGGGCAAGATTATCCAGTTCAGAGAAACTGGATTCAGAGTGGTTTCTGTTGATTATGAAACCAAACTGGCAATTGTGTCGATGTAATTGGAGGTGCACAGTTAATTAGATCATCGACATGGTCCTCCCCAATTTCTGTGAACCTATCTTAACCCTTTTAAGTGTCCCATTTCTCATCATCACTCCATGGTTATATGGTCTTAATGTCTGGGTGGGAAAAAGTCAGCTGACGGTCTTGCTGATGTTGGCATCTGCTGAAACTCAGCCCTTAGGTATCACTCGCCTGTTTTTTTAAAGCTAGAGAGCCTAACAGTTACTTGTTTGCCAGGTTTTCCAATCAAATCATGGGTGGTACCTAAAAGCTCGCAGTTTGCCTAGCTAGTGCCTGACTATGTAATCTTTGTGCGAGCAGTGCTGACCTCTGTGTTTGGTACACAGGCGGTGTTTAGGCTTTGGAGAGCGCTGCTTCTCCAAGGGTCTCCGAGTCTTATTTCCTTCTTACTGTTAGGTGTTGTGAGTTTTGAGTTTGCATTGTGGTGAACAAAAGCAGCTTTCACCTGCTCCGCAATCAAACATCTAGAGTATTCCACTGGAGGAAATCTGACAATCCTTTCACCCTCAGGCACGAGCTGCCGCCTAACTCCCTGCTTTCGCTCGGGCACTGGCAAGCCCACAGACCGGGCTGGGTTCCGGCCACCAAGCGGTCCCCTGGGCAGAACTGCCGCTGGGCCGGGGGGTTTCCCGTGCGCACGTTCCTTCTGTCTGCTCCAGAGGGCTGCTCTTAGCCTCCGTCGCCCCACCTTTGGCCACTCTTCACGGTTATGTAAGAAAACGACCTTGGGTCATCAGGGAAAGGACCATACTTGTAATTTCTTGTCTTGCTTGGGGAATCCTTTGTTTCTCCATCTTTTTGCACAAAGAATAACTGAGAAAGAAATTGTTCTCAAAATTATGTTCTCTCTCCTATTCGCAGTCTCACCTCATTGTACTAGTTCTAGCAAACCACTTGTGTAAAGAAATTATGTCTTATATTTTGGCTGATTTTAATATATTTTACCTTGTGTCAAATGATGAGAAAAATCATCTTATGTGAGCAACAGCAGAAAGTCCTTCATAAGCACAGGTCAGAGGAACTGGTTGTCTAGCTTCAGAAGTATATTTTATTTCAAATGTAGGTTCAGATGTTACGGTGTATGTTGTGCTTCTGATAGGATTTCTTATTTAGTGTTTTATTTACATTTGTGGGAATACTCAAGGTGCAATGTTTTGAAAACAAGCAGTTATGGGTTTTTAAAAATTGGGCAAGGCCATATTTTAGTAAGAAACATAGAAAAGGAGCTGACAATAAAAGGGACTCTTGAAAAATGTTTAATTTGATATAATTCATTCTTTCAGCTGATTGGTGACAGTATTTCTCCCACCTGCTATCCTAAGAGGGAAGAGCATAACCAATACCGTATCTCTGCCACAATCTGTAGAGGCAAAATGTCTGTGCTATTGCTTCTTAACGCCCCTGCAACAAAAATGAGCCCTTCGGTATTCCCCCGAGCCTGCAGCCCCACGCTGCTGCACGTGGCATAGAGCGTTCTTTATGCCCGGAACTTGGACAGAGTTGGTCCCGTGCTTCACTCCAACTGTTTGAAGTGGTAGAAGTGACGTTCGGAGTACTAGCTCAGCTGTGGAAAACTTCAGAAATCAGAGTGGGTTTTATATGCGAACTCTCATCAAAAGCAGAGTTGTCCCTGTTGGCCATAGGAGTTTACCTTTCCTGGTATCGTTTGAAAGCTGTAGATGTGCTTCCACTTCTGTTCAAAGGCTCCGATTCCAGGCGTTTCACCAGAAGTCAAAGGCCCTCGCTGAGCGCCGGGTCTGTTCGGTGCCAACCAGGCTGTGGGTGCAGAAAACAGGCGGGGCTGGGTGGCACCAGAGGGGCGGCCAGCTGGCTTCTTACGGTGGGACTGATCGTTCTGTTTAGTGCAGGCAGTGGCTCACAGGCCCAGTGCTCAGTATAAAATACTGAATGGTTGAGTGCCCGTTTCCAGTGGGCTTTCGTTCTTTCTCTGCTCTTGAAAGCCGTCACCTTGTCTGTGCTGGCAGCTGAATTCTACCCATGAAGAAGGCAAAGGAGGGGGGTGATGTCTGGACACTAAAGACAGCATCGTGTCGCAGCCCAAGAAGGGTGTTTTATGTAACGGGATTTGACTAGTTTTGGTCTTAAAATCTTGTGTGGTGAACAAGACGTGATTTTTTTTTATTATTATTATTATTATTATTTTGGGGCATAGTTTCAAGCCTAAATAGAGATGGGCTGTACCAGTAAAAGAAGCTTTAGTGGCTGTAAGCGTGCTGCGTGTTAATCTGTGTTTAGGGGTAAAAGGAAGCACTCTTTCTCTCTATCCAAAAGTCATAATATCACTGGAGTTAGGTGAAATTTCCTAAGTTTCTTAGTTTTCTAAGTTTCTTGCTGCATCTGTTTTGCCTTTAATATGGCTTTTGCTTCATCTCCCAGCAGAAAAGAGCAAACAGTATCAAGCTTGACTGAAATACAAAAACCTTAAGGGCAGCCTCATATATCGTGTACTGACTGATGAGTACCATGAGCGAAACCACACTGCACGCTCACCTCACGAGTGCTAAAACAACTAACTTTGCAGGTCTGCAGAAGAGGGGCAATGCAGCAGTACTTTAAAAGGGGGGGTTATTACCATGGCCAGAAGCCCCCCAGCAACAAAAGTTTGCAGGTCCCAGGTGGATGGTCCCATTTCTTTCTTCATTCTAGCAGCCATGGAGCTTCTGTGCTTCACTGTGCAGGAAGCTCTGATGCTGCCTATCTTTTTCCAAAGCTAGTTTATCCAGTTGTCTCCTCCCTTCCCCAGCATTTGTATGAAAATAGCTTACCAGATAGAAAAGGATCCAAACAGAAAACCCTCTACAGCCGCTTTCCAGTAAAAATCTTCTCGAAATGCGACTGAATTTGTTTACTACAATGCCTCATCTTAATTATTTGTTTATGTGGAGACATTCAACCAGTTTTAAAACCAATTTAAGTAAACTGTTGCAAGTATCTCTTACATATCTATTTACAGGTTTAAAACAAGAAAGTTCTGTTTCATTGGAAACTTTTCTGGCTGGTTTTACTGAAGAATGCTTGGACATAAAGCTGTGTGTTTGGCTATCCAATTCAGCTAGAGTGGGATTTTTAAACTGGCATAGCTTTGCATTTTATACCAATCCTTGTTTATACTGTATGTGCCCCTGCCAAGAAACCTGCTTCCACTCTACAGATAGACTCATGCAGTGTGCCTACTTCGTTCTTTCCTTCCCAACTGTAATGTGAATGAAGAAAATTATGCTGGAGATGTCCATGTTAGTGCAGCTAAGGTAGATTACAGATTTCTTTCCTAAAACTTTTCATAAAAATGTCTTAAATCAAAAATAGAGAATATGAGCTTTGGGTACTACTTGGTACTTTCAAGATTTAATGAAAAATGATGTAGAGAAAAATAAGCATTAAAAAAAAAAATCCTGTTGTCAGTTTTTCACATTGCTTTTTTCTTTTTTTTAAGCTTCCTGCTCTTGTAAGAAATTTTAAACAGCGATTTATACTTCTTTCCTTGTTTGTCGGTTACAGTAATACGGAGTATCACCAGATGCAAGGTAAACTAGCAGCAGCCAAGTTTAACATGTAAAGGCAGAGTTTGTCAGGAGCTGTCAGGGATGTTACAGCAGACATGCACACACACACGTGTATGGGGATGAAACCCAGTGTCTGGCAGTTACAACAGGAGGTATTCGCTGGCTAGGAGGACCTGCCATAGTTCTCCCCAGGAAAGATGGATGATTGTCATCGATAAGAAAAATCCCCCTGACTGTGATGAGGAGAAAAAGCAGAGAATAAGAAAGCTAACAGACAGGAGTGAATGTGGGAGTAACCTCAAGGGCCCCAGCATTATTCAGTGCCTTCTGCCTGGCCTGGTGCGTTCCCTCGGACACTGGGCAGCCAAACTGATCCTGCTTTGTGGCAGTCGAGCTCGGAGCAGCTTTTTGGGGCTGAAGCCAGTATTCTTGTGTTTAAAGTGAGTGCTAAGACAAAAATGCTGCGAACTGCTCCAAGTGTCCTCTGGTGTATCAAGAAGCAGATGAACAGTCTTTCAGAGTCGCTCTGCATACTCTGTCCTCAGCAAAAATACATTATCACAGAACCCTTATGTTTGCAATTACACATCATGAAGGTATTATTACACATCATGAAGTACATATTACACATCAGGTATTTGTCATGATTTTGTAGCAGGGTTAAAGGAAGGTGACTTTTTTGGACTGCTAACTGTAGAAAACATTAAGCTCCATTTTTATTGCTGCACAGAAAAGTCTGTTTGGTCTTTTGACCTGTATCTATCTTTGTTCTGTGCTAAATGCAGGCTTGCAAATTATTCTTAGCTGTTTCACTTGCCTAGTCAACACCTGCAATAACAGCGGTTTCGTATTTGTTCTACCATAACCCCATTCAATGTTCAGAATTATAGCACGTGGATAATCTCTGCTAGAACCATTTATTATTTAAATTATATTATCACAATTTCACTATTTGATATAAAACCATATTCATATATTTGCACAAGAGTAATGCATACACTGTAACGTGCATTTGTCAAGCCAAGGTAAATTGGGAGTAAGAGCCGGGAATGTAACCATTATAATCAGAAGGAAAGGGCACGGGGATTTACTCCTGGGTAAATAGACCATTTCTGTTGTATTCTTTTCCTCTGGCTGGGAGGAGACCTTCACAACTGCCAAATAAATTCTGTAATCAATGGTAGAATTTAGATTTAGTTGCTCTAGGTGATATTCCATATCTACTACAGGCAAAATACCATAAATATTCCAGACCTTATCTACTAGAGAAATTTACCACAGCAAGAAATGTTTAGCCTCCTAAGCATGACCGTAGGGCACAGAAATTCTCTCAAGAGCCAGATATTGATTGGATTAATCTTGTCTTCAGCATGGTTAAATGTTATTATCTTAGACCGAGTATTTTCAGCTTATTTAAGTTGTAGAACCAACATAGTCGAATGGGAGAAAAGCTCATCCTGCTGGTCTCTGCGTGCCTTGTTGGCTGCTTATATCTCTGCTGTTAGGGAGTCTGAGGCAGTGCCTGTGCAGTTAGAATTTAGAAGTGCTAATACTAAAAAAGCTGTAATACTGTAATATTGTTATTTGTTGTGGTTCTGCCCCAGTACATGTGCTGAAGGGATTTCATACAAGCATAACCAATTCACTGAGAAATAGTTGCTTGTAGTTCTGGCCGTGGCCTTGCCTGGTTTCTGCCAGCTGGACGTCAGTCTGTCCGTTGGACCCGCGGTGCTGTGCAGTAACACGCAGATGAGCCGCCCTTCGAGCATCCTGAAGGTACCGCGCTGGTTCTTGTTTGAACAAGTAAGCCTCGGTAAACGGGGCACAGCTGAAGTTGTTGTAGTCTACCAATAAAGCGCAGGCTGTGTAAAGCAGTGGTTGATCTTGATGGGTCGCGTTTGTTTCCCGGGGTATTTGGAGATGTGACAACATGGACATCAGGAAGAGTTGTGTTGCTTTTCCCAAAGTCCTGAGCACAGGGTTGGTATCACTGCCGATTTGTACCTGCTCGCCTAATTAGGACAGCAGTGGCATCTCTGCAGTCTAGCATCTTCTGCTTTGTATTAGATGCATTGTGTGCCTCTGCTCTCCCAACTGTGGTACTGTTGTCTTTGCTGAGTGTCTTACCTATTTCTGTTTCTTATGTAATTGTGAAAAGAAGCAACAAAACTGATTAGCGTTGTATTAATTTGCTGCAGTTAAAACAACAACAACAAAATCTTTTAGGAGCCTATATCTGTTAAATCAGGAGAATGGTACGGTGTTTTTCCTTGGCTCGCAGATGGTAGGCTAAGCTTGCAACTAGAATGACTAGAAGTTCGATGAGATTCGGTTAGAAGGGTTTTGAGATCACAGTGGGTGAGCGGATATTAGATATCTTGGTCGCTGAAATGCTGCTGTTCAGTTCTTTAATGTACTTCTTCCCTAATTATACCCATCCAAATAATGCATATTTGAAATAGTTGCTTTTAACTCCGTGTGGAGGGCTACCATGCAAACCCTCAAGTGAAAACTTATTAAAACTTTTCATTTAAAAAAGTAATTTACTGCCATCAATACTGTTTACTAAAATTAGACAAAATAGTTTGCACTCATTTTAGGAAACAGAGGTAGCTCTTTAAAGATTCTTTCTTCGGGAACACTGCAGTATTATTATGTAGTGATACACGTTTGTCTCTCTTATTTTTGATAGAAAATGATGCACCCTGTTGCCAGCAGTAATGCAGCTTTCTGTGGGACTGGCAAGAGCTCTTGCCTTAACGAAGACAACGTGAGATCTGCTGATCAGTTTGACTTGTACGCCACGCAGCAAAGTAAATACAGCCACGCAGTCAGCCACAAACCCATTGCATGCCAGAGACAAGATGCGTTGAATGAGTCACACCTGCAGACCACAAGTGGCAGGAATATAGAGACAAAAGACGAACTAAAGAAAAAGAAAAACCTCAACCGATCTGGGAAACGTGGAAGGCCATCAGGGACCACAAAATCAGCAGGGTACCGAACCAGCACGGGTCGACCCCTGGGGACCACCAAAGCAGCTGGATTTAAGACAAGTCCAGGCAGACCCTTGGGTACAACTAAAGCAGCAGGATACAAAGTCAGCCCAGGCAGACCTCCAGGTAGCATTAAAGCTCTATCACGGCTTGCAAATCTAAGTTATACTTGTGGCAGTGCAGCTTTTCCCTATCCTATGGTGCATAACAGAGGAGTACATGCTGCTGGTGAAACTAGTAGCAAACTCAAACAGCCTAATGAGTGAAAGCATTAGTAGCTCCTTACTAATCTGCTTTACTTTGGATTTTGGCATGTTTCTTGCATTTTATTGTAGCATTTGCATACATCTGAGTTTCTAGATCTTATTTTTATTCAAATAATGCCATAGTCTACGGGTGCAGTTCAGTAACTTTTAAAGGAATGTTCAGAGGGCACTGGTATAAGTTTTTTTTTGTTGTTGTTTTTAAATCATAATTTATTAGAAAGTCTGAACTGATGCATATGCCATGGTGTCTATATTTGAATAATATCCATGTTCCTAGTTTTACATTCAATTTCTGGTAAAATCTAGTTTTGTGGTTATGCATTAAATAATTGAAATAAGGAGTATAGAATTAGCTGGCTGTTGGCTCGTGATGTGGCCTATCTCACAATAAGGAACTCATCCAGAAGAGTTCTTACTTGATAAAGAAAAAGAAAATATTTGGGACTGTTTAACTAGTAACAACTGCAAAATTCTGAGTTCCTGTGTGTTTTTTAAAAGGAAGGAATAGAGAGCAAACTACGTTTTCCACTTCTGCGGGAGCTTCTACAGACCTCGAACAGATACTTAGAAACTTAAAAAACAAACCAAAAAACAACCTTTTTTTTCAGTGTTGATTTTGGGTGGCTTTTGTTTCTGGAGTTGTAGCATTAAGTTGATTTCAACTAATGTTCCAAAAATGTTTTTGAAAATATTAAAGAAAGCTGAACGTTTGTACAGCGCGTTACAGCATCACAGCGCCTTATTAATACAAGCTAATTTGCCTTTAGGTGATAGCTGTTCTTTTTGTTGTGCTGATACAGGATTCTGCTATGTAATTTTGAAATGCCTGATAGTACATATACCAAACCACAAATAATTCTTTAAAATTTGAAATATTTTATAAGAAATTAAGTACTGTTCATTCTAGTTACGCACTTGGTTAATATTAAACAGTACATTCTTAATCTGTAAATAGCTATTTACACTGTTTTTTGCCTTTAAAATCTGTGCTTAGGTGGCGACAGTTTAATAGCTTTTAAAGTATTAATCTATAATGTTTACAAATTAAACTTTTTAAATAAGACACTGTTGCCAAGTTTTCAGACTTAGTTTTGCCAGATATTCCTGGAAATACAGTTATGTCATTGTTTGACACTTAAACTATATTTAAGTTATGGAAGGTTATATATCTACCAAAGGACACCATTTTCATGATTTATAAAAGCAAACTGTATAGCTGATGCAAACAGGATACAGTTTACTGCACTGCTAGACCCCAGATATACAGTAATTCATAGGAATTCATCTATGCATGCAAGCTGAAAAAAAATGTTGTTGGTTGACTATAAATACCTTTCTTGACTCAAACTAAAACCCGCCCTCCTTCCAAAAGAAATGTTCCATTTTTCAACTGGGTGTGTTTAATTTTTTTAAAGTGAGAGAGAGCGTGTGCGTGCGTGTGTGTGTGTGTGTTTAATGTGCACATACTTTAATCTAGACTTCAAAAAAAAAAAATCAGTCCTCAATGTTGCATATTGTTTGTTCTAAATTTATTTTTTACTGGAATTAAAGCTTTTTTTCACCTGGAAGAAAGTTTATATTTAAGTTGTTTGAAGTAAAATGTACCTTTATGATAAATTTGTAGCTTCAAATATCTGGGGTGGGAATATATAAAGCTTGGAGATTTGGGGAGCAGAAGAAATTGGGTTAATTAGAGCTTGTGCTGATTGAGTAATAACACTGATAATTTTTGTTAACGTAAATGCTATTCTGGCCTGCTGTCGTTTTGATGAGAACTCTTGATTTCAGTGATGACAACTTAAGAAACAGATGTCATGTTTCATACCTTTTTTATCAGGAAAAAAGCAGCAAGCCTTCAGGTGTTCCAGTGATGCCTAACACATAATGAGCTGGACTTTATGCTGTACTTTACAATAGGTTTGTTGAATTGTTTTTGGGGAACTGTGTATGCACTGGCAACTAAGACAATGAACCTCAACTATACTGGATGGCTCCTTAGTCGATATATGAACTAATGGCAGCTAAACTGCTACTAAAAATAGTTTCTTCATGCTGAAGCTATGAAATCCAGTTGTACGTTCTGTTCCTCAACAAAGTCGCAAGTCTGAAATTTAGCAATCTTACTCAGAACGATGTAACTTCTGACACATGCAAAATGCTAACGTGAGTTAATTCACCCTCAGGATCTGTGTTGTATTGGCTGTTTTTAATCAGATGATTTTTCAACAAAAGACTGCTTTAAGTTCTTTCCTGAACTCAGCTGGGAAAGCAGTCCTCTTCAGCTGAATGTAGTAACTACAGGAGTGTCACACCTCGCTGGCAAGGAACATGTTGCATGTCACCACTGTACCTTGGAGAAACTCCACTTCTTACCTCCTTCTGTTTATCCTGTTTGCTCCTGTTTCATTTCTCCCTTGTGCATCTACTCAATGGTGCTGTGCTGTGTGTCAGGAGATAATGCAGATGTATTACTGTTCTGCTAGTATAATGAATTTTGTATTCAAGTATGCTGATGAAATAATGAAATCATCTAAGCAATTTCTGTTCATTACAGTGTTTATTAATTATATCAGATGAAATATAATCCCAGTAAAAAACAATTAATGTTGTCAATTGTGAAACGATGAGCATAAAGTAGAAAAGCGTTCAGAGTCTTAAAGGGCTGCTTGGCTCCCGAGATTTAGCAAGGAGACCAGAAGTGCGCTGCTGGGCATTTCCCAGTTCTGGTTTATTTTAGATCTGACTTGGAGTTTACTGGTGCCATGCTGTGAGGGCAAAAAAAAAAAAAGGAAGTAAGAGATTCAAAGTAAAATAGGAATGGAATTTTCAAATACTTCTGCTTTGCCTATGTATAATCTACGGAATACATTGTGTTTTTATTTTAACAGTTTTCTTTCCACAATAAACACTGAAACAGCATGTTAATGCCTAAACCTTATTAGTACCAGTGGGAAAACTGGCCTTTTCCCCCGTAGTATGAAAACATAACTTGTAAGGTAAATTGCTTATTTTATATTATATATCATAATTCAGCTATTCATAAGCTAGGATCACTGTGTGTTAACACTGTTCAGAAGATCTACGTGTCAAGTTTGTTTTTTAATAATTTCTTTGAATTATCAAGTTCCTAACGTCTTATTTATACATAAATGAAATGTATTCGCTTGCTATTATTCCTTAATGATGCTATACAAGTTCAGTGTTTAATATACATATAGTAACTGCTATTCAGTTTCTGATTAAATTTACTTAAACTTAAAAACCAAATAATTTTGCTACTATAGAGTCTTGCACTGGACATATTCAAGATGCTAGCACCATATTTTGGCAGAAAAAACAGATACCATCAGAAGTGGCTAACTTTGATGTTAAATACAGTATTTTTAAAATCAGCTGTTAGCCTTGTCATTAAAGCAATGTTCTTTATATCTTGGATTTAGTTTAAGCTATTCAAAATAACTATGTATCAAGAGCCATTAAAGATCTGTGTTCTGAATGAATATATTTTCGTTTCGTCTGAAAGATCTTAGAGTTTGGTCAGGACAAAAACCAAGCCTTGTCAGTGAAAAGTGATGTGAAAAGAATTACTTGGAACTACAATACACAGAGTAATTCAGACGTGGATTGAACTCCCTCCCCTATTTTCGAAGAGCTTTAAAAGGCAGAGAGCAATGTGAAGTCATTTGTCTGATGGCTTCATTATCTGTGACTCTGCTATTCTTTGTTATTTGTATAATAACGGTTTCATGCTATCCCTAGAGTTGACAGTTAAAACAATTGATAATAATCATAAATACTTTGAACTGCAGACTTAATTTCTGACCACAAAAGAAGTTTATTCTTCTCTATTTTAATGCATATATTTTAACACTGCTTAAATATATTTATGACTTTAGTAGAGGCTAGACTTTTCTCCTTGTGATTTTTTTTTTCCGAATAGATAAATCTGTATTCTGAAGTTTGAACCACTTTATGATACTTTAATCTTTCATCATTTGCTTTTCCACAGGTTTCCTTTGAGGAAAACAGTAATCTGTTAAATAACTAGTATCAGCACCCTGTCCTCTGCTGTAAAAAGCCTGATTAGATACTGTGTATGTTTTTATGTCCATGAACTTGAGCTACTCGTGTGCAATTATGTGTATGGGAATGGAGTAGTGTTCATGATCTGTATTTACATCATCATATGGATGTATATTTATTAATAAAGTTAATACTTTAAAATCTAACATTTTTTTCTCTTTTTTTAAAATATTTTTTAATTCTGGCTTGAGATTCCTATTGGCAGCATATTGGACCAATGGCTTTAACCTGTCTCTGTTGTAAATGGAAACGCAGTAATTTTACCATTTGTTCTCCTGATGTCTCAGTTGTAGGCAAGTGTAAAGTGTTATGGTGCAACTTGTGCAGATTTTGCTTAAAATCAAGTGATCTGTTCTGTTTTGTCTCTTGCCTCCCTGAAGTGTAATTGAATCCATCTACAACAGACGGTGTTCGTGCTTGTGTGGACTTAAAAATGCACAAAGAACTTGTGAGAGTTGGAGGACCGCTATATTGTGCAATCTTTACATTAAATAAATAAGCCCACCCTTTCAGTGTGCTTTGCTTTCTGAATTTCACATGAGATGTGTATTGCTTGTTATAGGCAAGTCCCATATATTTGCATTAAGGCAAAAAGACCATATAGATTGCAAGGTATCAAAGAATACAGGAACATTTCTTGTTTTTTAATGAATTGGAAGTGCTGCTACAGTAACATAATTGTTCTTATCTGTTCACTCAAATAGGAGAAGAGAGTCATTGCTGTGTATGTATAAATAGTAAGCTGCTAACTTTCTTCCTTTGTTGCACATGGGAATCAATTTGAGAGTACTTACAACTTTTAGTGGAACGGTGGTCATTATTCATTATAGAATATCATATTTATCCCTGTATCCTACCAGTATTCCAGTTTATTGCTGATGTGCTCTGCATACAACCGAACCTCTCTGTTTTTTCCCCTCTACAGCAGGTTTTCAGTAACTGTGTAGCAAGACAGGCAGTCTGAGGTATGTGAAACTACAGTCCAGGGTGCTAGGACTGCTTCCTCTCCCTGCTCCCCACCACCCTCCATTTTCTCTTCCACATACTTTCAGAGACTGTGAATATGTCTGGTGTTGAAACATTTTAGATGCCATAGTTGTAGTTAGTTTGCACACTTCAAGTTGCTTTTAATCAGAAAAGATGTGCTTTTTTTTTTTTTTTTTTGTCAGTTCTAAAGGTGATTCTAAATGTTTGGCTTTCGAGGTAACTGGATATATTCACAACAGAGTTAGACTACAGTCTGTTTTGTCTTGGTCTAAAGATCAGTTCCTGGATGTGATTGCTTGAGGAAACTGAAGTATTTTCTTGTTTGAAACCTTGAGTATCGGATATTAAGTCATTCAGAAATTATATCATACAACAATTCAGGCTTTTTAGCTGTGTTGGAAGTTGCTTTACTGCTTACATGACTGTTGTGTTCTCTGCTGTGTAATGAACTGGAAGATAAGAACTGCAATGCAATCTACTCCCTCAGTATACAGTTGGTGTGAAATGCCAGGTGCAGCATTTCTGATGACAGAACCAGTTTATGACTTAATCATGCGGACAGACTAGCAATGTTGGGTTGTCAGCTGTGCAAGTTGGACATCTTAAAGGGAGCTCTAAGATGGTTCCATCTTTCTGATAATTCCATCTATGTGTATGATTAGACACCAAGCATTGCTTTGGAGCTGGACTGGCATCTTTACACTTTTGTAAAGTACTCGTCTCGATGGTACCTCTTCAAGTAGCACGAATAATACAGTGTCAATTAGCAATATTGTACCTATTCAGTATGTTGGCTCAACAGTGTGTCTTTTTGGACCAAGACAAATGAAAATTGTTCTTAACAGTTAATCACGTAAAGCTGTAATGACTGAAAGTAAAGGACTGACTTGCATTGTGTGCTATTTTTATCAGGGTTCTGCCTGTGGCTCAGTGTTTATTGTTTAACATTTAAGAGAGAGGTGTGGCCTGACCATACAGGATTGGCAGCCCGAAAGCTACTGCGTTCTGAAGCTGGCTGTCGCCCAGGTTCCTGCATGGCCTAGGGATGGCAATGTCTCATTTTTTCCCCATCAGTGAAAATGTGGCAAAAATATCTGCTTATCTTGCAGGGTTGCTGGAAGGAATCATTAGTTAACAACTTTTAACTACTTTGAAGCTGAAAAATGTTGTGGAATTGTTAGGTGTTATTTAAATGATCTGAGGCAGATAAATCTTCTTGCCTTTCATGTTGCCTTTTTCATACCACAAAAGCTTGTTCTAATTAGTGGAAAAAAATATCACAGTAATAATTAGTGCAAGTTTGATTATTTAGAGTAGGCCTTTGAGATGCATGTGATACTAAAAAGTGTATTTACTGCTTCAAGTGGTCATATTTTTAAATATTCAACTGTGGCCATGTTGAGAAAACACAGATTACAAAAGTCACACACCCCAAATTTAGGCAACCTTAGCCTGTGTTCTTTTTTTTTTGCTTGTCTTGTTTTCTTTTACCTAATCTTTGTGCTATTGAATACACAGAAAATTGTAGCTATGAGGATGTGTCAGGATTACACATGAGTAGAAACTTGTTTTGAAGACCTTGGCATTGTCTCTGTCCCAGTCTTTTGTCTTTTGCTCCTTTTCTTGCCATGTTGCCCATGAAGGAGCTTGCCCAGCATGACTGAAATCTGTGGTGGTGTGTGAAATCCAGCTGCTGAAATATAAGATGCACAAATGACCACGAGGTTTTGGTGTATATCCATGGGTGCAACAAAAGACTCGTATTACACATCCTCCACTAAATTTCAGATCCTTCCCTAACAAAGAGAGCTTTTCTAATGTATCCAAGATTTTTGAATAGAGGCAGAACAATATGTATATATATATTTTTTACTACTTTTTCCTGAAAACAGACATTTGGCATTAAAAATCAGAAAAATGTAAGCCACTGAACAGTTGTGCAACAAAACTGGCAGGCATCTTCATGTGCCTTGTCTGTAATATGTAAGCACTGGGATAGTACATTTGTTATGACTTAGGTATAAAACCCGACTATTTGTAATTCTTGGGAGTTAATTTGTATTACATTAACGCTTTTTTATCATCAGCATAAAAAGTATGCAATATTGCACAAACTTTTTGCTTTTTGTTATGGTAGGAAGAGTATTATGTTAGGATTAAATCTGAGAAGTGTCTCAGATGTAGGTATGTTGCCAGAAAGCTATTTGTTGTCTTAGAGGTTTGAAATACCATCACTTGTGTTTGAGGTCTGACACTGTCCAGGGCACTGGTAGCTGAAGGACTCGACTCTGACAGTGCAGAGCCAAGAGCTAGAACCACATGTAGTCCCTGGCCAAGAGGAAGAAAATAGGTTTGAAGTTGAAAATGCCACTTTTCTTGCCACAATTGGCAATGGGGGAACTTTTTCCTTACTAGCCCACAGCAATTTGGATTGGTATGTGCATTTGCTCTCAAGCTTGCTTGCTTGGTCTGTATCAACTGGTCTAAATATTTTCTCCCTATGTACAAGCCTCCCTTATGTTTTCTATCTTTAGGCTACCATAGCTTCAATATTAATACTCATGCAAATAGGACTTGGAAGGGAAGAAAAATTTAAACGTTTTTCCAAGCAAGAAAATGTGCACTATAAGAAAGGACTTGATGTGCCCCCCAGTAAAAACAAAGACAGAAATTCCAGTTCCATAATAAAGCTCTCTGACATCCATATTCATTTATACGCATGTACAGTGTTTTCCTTGCTTTTTGCAGTATGTACGTATGGTACATACTCTCCTAGTTCACACTCCTCATTCACTGTTTGACAGATGCATGGTTTTGGCACAGTCTCAGTGTGTGGTGCTGATGATTTTACACAGTAAAAAGGGGGCGTCAGCAGTTGAAGCACTCTGTTCACTTGCAAAATGTAAAAACAGTCATGAAGGTTCAATATTAAACTGAAAGCAGGTAGGAAGTAATTCTAATACTAATGGTATCTTGTTTCTCCCCCCAGAAAGAAATACCAGAATATTTATCTTGCCTTTCGGCTTGAGAGCTTTGCTTGATATGCTGATGGACAGGAGCTCCTGTTTTGTTTTTAGTACAGAGATTTGTTTTTGATTGCTAGAAGTTAGTAAATTGTACGTCTGCTACCCGAACTGCTCCCAGCAGTATTTACTGTGCTGCAGTAAAACATCCTTTTGGAATGCATTACACGATGCTTGTGTGCAGTCTAAATTACCCTTCACCATAACGTGCTGCCGAGTGCTGGGGATGACGGACTGAATCCTTGCTGCGAGGATTCGAACCCCCAGCAGCAGCAGCAGCCGCCCGGCACGCAGCGGGGGCCCGGCACACGGCGCGCTCAGCGGCCGCGGGGGGTTCGGCGCTGGGCTCGGCGCC
>VXAA01006376.1:199932-258656 GCA_013399115.1 Anseranas semipalmata
CCGTGGGGCGCGGCGAGGGGCGGCCCGGGGGCCGGGGCAGGTGCTCGGGGCGCGGCCACCCGGCCCCGCGGCCTCCTCGTGCGAGGGTCTGCTCGGTTATCTGTTCGTTTATTTTAATGAGTGCATCGCTAATTGCACGTGCAGGGTAAGGCCCTCGCCCCATAACCATTAGCTGTGTTGTACTGTTTTGTACACTGCTGCTGCAATGCTGCGATCCACGCACGTAGGCCTATGTCACGCTCAGTATTTATATTACAAAATACGTGACCAGGTTCTAAGCCACAGTGCGCTCTCTCTCACGTCTGGGTGCCCGAGCGAGGCCTGGGGCAGGTACCTGCAGGGTCCTGGAGGCCAAGCGAGTGACATCTCCCCCCTGGCTGGGGCGCGGACTTTGTGCTGCCTCCTCGCCACAGCCCTGGACTTTGCAATCTCAAAAACTCCCACCCCACGAGTTTTCTGAAATGAGCTACTGATTTCACCTCTTGGCAGATAGCAGTTCTCTTGCAATTTATGTGTAACTTTGGCAATATTTGTGTGTGCTCGAGTGGAGTGTAAGAAATTCATGCCTGCACCTGCTGTTGCAGCAACAACGAACTCAGCATTTGTATTCTCGCAAGTCCAAAGTTAAATCTGAAGTGCAAAGAGCCTAAATGGGTTCAGTGGGGTATGTAAAAGCCACCTCTTGGAAAGGAGGCGTCCCACTGAGTACAGACGATGGCAGTGATGCTGCTATGTATCTTTGTCCTGTATTATTGGTGAAAATTTTGCTCCTTGGACATTGTAAAAGTTTCAGTTACTTTCTCCTCAGCGATGCCTGTGCATCTGCTGTTATCTCCTGCGAAGCGTCACTTGCTAATGGAGAGTGAGGTTCAAGTCTTGCTTGAGTGGCATTAATTGCGCTAATTTCTGTGCTGCTCAGGCTGACAGCACCATCTGGTGGCACGGGGGCTGCTGCTGGGACCCGCGCAGCTCTGAGCTGCAGAGCTCTGGTTGCGTTTTTGGGGCCCTCGGCGAGTTACGGGGGTGCTGGTGCAGAGCTGCTCAGCGACTCCCAGCAAGCTCTCACAAACCTCTGCTGGCTACTGGTATTTGTAAAGACTAAAACAGTGTGAATTCGGCTCTAGTAGGGAGCATCTTCCCCTGAAAGTGTTGCTTCACAGTGTGAATTTGAGACCAGTCTGTTCAAATTATAGTCTAATTCACCACCCATGCACTTGGCTTTTGTTTTTAGAAAAAACATCAAACCTTTTCCAAGCATTCCGTAGGACTTTCTTCTGTCTCCAGTTCTGGTTCTGACCTCACCTGTGTTTCGGGCACTGATGCACATACTTAGCAGATAGCGTTATCTGTTAAGTCTGTGCTCCCAGTGGCTTCAGAAGGACTCCTTTTGTTCAAAATAAGGCATATCTGAACATATGTGCTTTGCAGAATCTAGTGCTTATACCGGTAGCTTGTAACTTCTTGTAATTGTATTCTCATTTATATTTCTTTTCATTGTTAGTTAAAAAGCTCTCTATTGCTTATAGAATTACACAGTGCTTACTATTTTTAAATCTATTCCGGCTTTCCTAGGAATAATGAAATACAAGTTGTATATAATACTATCTGCTATTGTTGTTTCTGTCTTTTAAAATACAGATATTCCCCTGATGTGCCCTTTAGCGTTGTAATCGTACATTTAGCATATCATGTAAATAATCATTTATATGGCAAAGTGGAGTAGTTGAAAATTAATTCAGGTGCTACAGCATCTGGCTAATTCAGATGAATGACATATTGGGCACAGGTATGCTGCTGTCCATGTTCATTCCCATAAAACAGCCTATCACTCTTCTCTAGTTCAGTACCAAAGCATTTATCCAAACTTAATTGATCAAACAGAAACAGTGCTTCTTGGCTGTTTTAATTTGCATGAGCTAAGCTGGTCTCTGAAATTATAAAAACTAGCGCAAAGTACAATGAATTTTCCACCTCTTGTGTCTTAAACATTTACCTCTCTACAATACATAACCACAATTTCATCATGTGGTTTTCTTATTGTTATATAAAAGAGAACCTCGGTCTCACTAGTGTAATGTTTTTTATTTTTTTTCCTTAATAGTCTTCGCAGTCTCACTGGCTGACAACAGAGGAGAGGAACCAAGTTTTACTGGATCTCAAAGCTTCAGGCTGGGCTGAGTTAGGCGAAAGAGATGCCATCTACAAAGAATTCAACTTCAAAAATTTTAATCAGGTAATTATTGTTATATACTACTTTTAATATAAAGGAAATATAATTGCTTTAATTTCCATATGATCCTGATGGGAAAATATTTGTATTCAGAAATTTGGGAGTATCTTTCTAGGGCCAAACCCCATTGGGTTTGCCTCAGTGAATTGTTCTCTGATTCCAATCTCATTAGGTGGAGTAATTAAATCCATTTTGTAGTTGTTAAGTAGATTTATTCTAAAATTGTAATTTCTTGATTATCATATTAGGGTCAAGGTCAGGGTCGGTACTATGGGATTAGACAAATAATATTTGATCCTGTTTTTTTTTTTTTTTCATTACTAGCACTCATAGTGCTTAATGCTAGAAATGTGTAATTGTTGGATAGTGGAGTTCAGTTTTGTCTGTGGGGAAAAAACTGAGAAAAATGGGTAAATATAAAAACACAAACTTTGTGGGAAAAATAAGACACATTTCACCATCTAAGCAGGAAGCCAGAAATCTGATATATTCTTGAAGGAATCATCATAGCTGTTCTTGCACCGTCTTCATCACAGCAGATTCCTGGGCAGAACCTGCCAGGTTTGTATTTGAAGTCCGAGTCCTGACCATGTTTCAAACTCACAAGAACACACCTGTGACATCGGTTACAAACTTGCCTTGGAAATACTGAATTTTGCTTGAGACTTGTGGTCAGCTACATTCTAGTTACTTAGTATTCCCCCCCCCAATTTATTTCTGAGGAATCAAGAGATCGCTTAAAAATGTCGCACTCCAAGAACTAGAGTTAACTGCATTAAATGTCTGTGTGACACTTTCTTGCTGCATTCTGAATTTGTGAGCTTGTATAGAAAAGTGTATCTTTGTTAATTTCGCCAAAACTAGACTTAAGAAAAATATTTTACATCTTTGATATATCTAGCCTTTTTAGCATGGTTTAGGGGTAGATTTAAGGAAACGTTGCCAAAAGGTGAACATTTATAGCACGCTGTGCTTTCACGCTGATTTTTGAAAGCCTGCTGCTGGTGCTCTTCCACTCAGTTCTGTTGCTTAAATTCGGTCTTTTTCTTCTGGGCAGAGTCGCAAAAAGTAATAATACATTAACATTTAATTTGTAGGATGGGAGGGGAATGACACAAGGCCGATTTTCTTATAATACCAGAAAACAGCAAGTGTGTGGAAGGGATGGAGGACAATTCCTCTTGTGCTTTATTTCTGAAAGCGCAGTGAACGCTTCCTCGGGTGGGAGAGGAAACGTAGGATTTTCTTAGGGCGATTGCTCCGGGTGAGGTGGCTCTTTTCTCCCCCGTAGCCAGCTCCAGGCTTCGCTGGGCCGTGCATTGTTCCTGTATGTAGGGACTGAGCGCTGCGCTGAGATCTGTTTATTTACGTGGCTGTGCCTAAACCCAGACCAAGGTTTTTGGGAAATCACAGTGAGCTGGATAAACAATGATTTGTAACGCTGGCTCTTTTTCTGCTGTTTCAGACGGTAGTTGTCATGGTACGGGAAGCCCGAGCAGCAGGTGGGAGAAGTGCTCCCGGGCTGCTCTGAGCAGGGCAAAAGAAAACGAGAGAACTGCAGGGAAACACAGCTCAGGAGCAGGACGGTGCTGGTCCAGCAAGCACGGACAGAGCCCTGGGTACATTTGTCCTGGATTGCACTTCAATCCCGAGGGTTAATACAGAACAAATAAAACCATATCAAATAATTCACAGGGCAACGCAGGAGGGGAAGTCCATGAGAGGGAGCTCACATGAAACCTTGGTGAGATGTAAAGGCAGCTCGGGGAGCTGGAACAACCAGGAGGACAGCATGTTTGGCACTGATGAGATAGACCTAACAATGGCAAGAGTTGAGATTTTCAGCCTTTATGCTTCGAATATTCACGAAACGCTGTCCCTGCCAGCACATGGTCAAAGTCTTTGTTGGTTCAGCACAACCAGAAATAGTTTTTTTTCCAAAGTTAATGAAAAGTATTTTTGCATGCTGTAAATAAATAAGTTGGTTTGATCAGATGGATTTAGGCAGCATTCCAACACACAGGTCAAGACACAAGTCAGCGTGCCCTGCCAGCAGATATCTAGAGAACTCATTGCTTCAGTAAAAATCTAGAAAGGTGTTTTTTTGACTGTGTAGATTTATCTTACAAAATAGGTAGATACTCATACGTCTTCCTAACTTGAAGATTGAGCTTTGTGCTGAGAGGACAAACCAGAGGGCGGATCCTCTGTGTAGCTCTAGTTAGGATCGAGGCTACAGGGGAGTATCTGAAGGCAGAATTTCACCTGTTGATTTTTAGAACATAGATGAAGTGTCCTTATTTGCAATTGCAGAGGGCAGAAGCCGTTCAAATTATCGGAGTCTCAGGAAGGGTCTCGGTGTGCAATTCCTGGCCAGGAATTCCTGACACTAGCTCGGAGCTGGTGTTGGAGAGCAAGTGTTTGCCTTAAGTGAAGGCAAACAGATGCATGTGTGCTTATTGATGCTTATATTTATAATAACTAGTAGTAAATAACGTGTTTATTATGACTTAGGGAAATAATGACGAAGCGGGAGCTGTATACCTGCCTTGTACTTTGGTAGAGTTGTCCTGTAATGAAAAAAAAAAAGAACTTTTAGGTACAACTTCTTCTATTCCATGTAATACATTTTCTGTTTACCATATTTAAAGTATGAGTATTCAGTAGAAGTCAGAGCACTGGGAAATGTTATTTCCTCAGTGATCTTCCTTCTGCTCTTTTGCAGATGGCATAAAATCAGGTGTGTAAAAAATTGAGTAGTGTAGCTGACATGAAAAGTATTTCAGATTTATGTTTTGCAGATGATATTGGTATGATTAATGTATTCATTGCTTTTTTTATTGCTTCTCACAGATAATGTTCATGATGCATGGAAAATTCTGTGGCTTTAAAATCTATGCCAGGTTTACAAAGTCTGTGTATGTCAACAGATGTTAAGAATATAAACACAACTTTTATTATAAAGTCGTGCAAATGTGTAGACATGAACTTGGTTTATGTATATTATTTTCAGCATGAGAATGAAATGAAACTTCTGTGAAACAAGAGTTATTTAGATTCCTGAAGCTTTCAGGCTGAGATTAGCTTGGTTAAAAGCGATCAGAAATGGGCTGCCTTTTTAACAACTGACAAGCTAATGACACTTCTGGCTTATGGAATTATTTTGTAACATGGAACTTGAAACTGCTGATGCTGTTTGTTAGTCTGAAGATACATTTTCATGAAAATGGGCTTTGGAGATACAATTCTCTAAAACAAGCTGGAAACCAGTCTGAAGCCCCTGCAGAAAGCTCTTCGTTAGCTGCGTGCTGTGGGGCGCCCACCATGCACCGGTCCTGGTGTCCTGGTGGGAGTGGGGCTGTGTGCGGCTCCCCCGGTCCTGCCCGGGGAGAAGGGGCTGATGCCTGGTGGGGCTCCTTCCTGAGCACGTCTGGTTCCTCTCCTGCCGTGGTGGTGCCACTGCTCGTGTCCCCTCCCCGTCCCGCGCAGCTTGCCCCTGCAGCACGGGCATGTATACAGACAAGGAATGATTTTCTGCATCCACCCCGAAGGCCCATGTTCCTGTTTCCTTTAGTGTGAGGTAGGCTTGTGGTGGGTACGTGTTCTAAATCTTATCGAAAATATAAAACACTCTGACTGGAGGGAAAAATACAGACACAACTCAACTGTAGAGGAGAGCACCCTGTTTAGCTGTGCTGATCGTACCGATGCAGCAGTTCCTCCTTATCCACGCGTTGCTGGTAGCAGTGGCCACATGCTGTTGCTGCTGTGGAAGAGCCCGCAGGCAGCAGCCAGTTTCAGTTTGAAGCCTTCTGTGTCCAGGGATGTTTGTCTGAGTGCACTCGCTCGGGAGCTGCCTGGCTGAGGGCCCACATACCTGATGGCAGTGGTGGCATGGCCACGTCAGGTGATCCATGGGGCTGAGGTGCTTTCCCTGGAGAGCGTGGGCTCCCTTTCTGACCATGCAATGCCATCTCGAGGAGCGGATCCTGCTCTGCCCTTAACCGCCTCTCTGCACCGCTGGGGCTTGGCTCCAGTGGAAACCTGAACGCGAGGCCTCGGAGGACAGGGTGGGCAGCCTGGGGGGCCTGCAGCAGGTCCCCAGTCCCGAGGGGCTCCTGGGATCAGCCTCCTGAACCCCGCAGACATACCAGGGACTTTCCCTGTCCCTCAGCACTGGTAGCAGAGCCCAGGGCTGGTGTCACAGCCCGTTTTCTTCTTGTATTTTTCCTCTGCTGTTCCTCTTCTCTCTTGTAAAAGGGAAAATAGATACCTGAGAATCCGGCTCCTGGAGTGTGTCAGGGGGAGAAAGGACGAGCAGAAGAAGTTGCCAAGGCTTTGGGGCCACTGTGTGCCACCAGGAAGGCATGCTGTAGAGCCCGCGCGTTGCTGTTTTTGTGCGACAGAAACAAAACATTCATCTTCCAGCTGTAGGGCAAGCCCTCTGCAAAATTCAGAATCATGACAGAAATGTAACTGGCACCTGTAGACCGTACTGACAGCTTCTGGTGGTGCTGCTGGAAACCCGGACAAGAAACTGCAGAAACTTGGGCTAAATGTTAAGAGCTGGTCAGTGAGGGAGGGTGGAGTTCCTGAATATCTCGGTGTCCTGGTCCATATCTCAGAAATTTCTGGGAGTTTTCCCAGTATTTCAGTTCAGTATACCTTGGGAGGAGTGATCATGCAAAGGAGACAGACCTAGCTTAAAAAAATAGAATTGCTGCTGAAAATACCGTGCCTTCCTGTTTGCACAAATTACACTCGCAAGTAATGCAAAAGTTTGGTTGAAAATCTCTGTGTGGTTTGACCGCTTTGCACAGAGCCAGTCGTTTCTTTTTCTCAGCGCTTTGATAAGTTTCTTGCATGGTTTGTGTGGGCAGCGGTAATGCCTTCGGAGCAAGAAAACTGCTCCGGGAGCAATGAAACAGCTGAAACCTGGGTATCTAGGGGTTCGTCCTCCCGGCCCCTCTCCTCTATGGCTTTTGCCCCACCACTGCGATGCCTCCAGCTCCCCTCGCCCATACATCCCCCAGCTTCGTCTCTGCTGCAGCTTCGGGTCCCTTGTCCCACTGCTCATTTTCGCCAGACCTGCAGGAACATCATAACGTTGAGACTTCCATGTCTCTTGTCAAATTTGGCTGGATTTGGCCGGAGGGCTTAAGGGGCAACTGCCTGTGTGATTGCATTTCCTTAGGTAATCACGCCAAAGCAGAAAACGCAGTTAGGAAATTACGAAGGTGGGCATGTTTGCTGATGGTCAGGTTCAGTATTTACAGCTGCTTTCTTTTACAGGGTAAGTTTTTAATTAAGTTTTTTTTTTTTAAATTTCACATAGGAAGTCTCCATAAGACCTCTAATGTCATTTTATAAAATGACAGGAAATCAAATGCTCTAAGACTTTTTAAAGTTATTTTAAATGTGTTTTCTGTTTTGGGGATACAGGACACAGGTGAAGGATGAGCCTGAGTGGAGATGACAGTAAGGAAACGCTTTGGAGGATGGTGTGTGGAGAGAGTGGAAGCACGTGTTTCGTTGCATTTGGGGAGTCTTGTTTTTAAAGAACTTACTTAGAGATGTGCAAAAAGTCTAGAGCTGTTAAATAAAGTATTATTCTCACTTTGCATGTCCTTTCCAGCTTTGCTAGCTCTTTAGCAGGAATCGGTGCAGCACCCATGCTCCGGTCACTCCAGCGTGGTTCAGCTCATGGCACAATCGGGCTGTAATCTGTGCCGATACTTCCCTTTTCTCCCCCGGCACATTGCTTTGTCCTCTGTGTTGATCAAAGATTGGAAAATTTGTTTTTATATACGTAGGCAGTGGATTTCATTGCCACTTTATGGACATAATCTTTTGGCTGTTTGGCTGAAATATGTCCACGCCTTTTACGTATTGAAAACATAATAGCCTTTAACCTACAATCTGCAGAGTTAAAATGAATTTTATGTAAAATATTCGGTTGTGGGCCACATCTCCAGCTTTTTATATGCCACAGTGGTCTTGTTTTTTTTTTTTCTTCTCCATTGTCTGATAGTGAGGTCATTTTCAGTCCTCTGAGAAATTTTATTCCCAGCCAGATGCGGGCCATATATTAAAAGTAGCACCTGTGGCTAATATCACAGCAGCTTACCATAAATTTACATGGTAACTAGGATTATATCTGTCAAGACTGTTAAAAAATGTCTAGATTTAATTTGATTTCCAGTATTGAAGGAGCTCTCCAACATTTTGCTTCATAACTGTATTTTAAAAGTTAAAATCACTCCATTGTTAAGTTTTATAGCACTCCCAGTGCCCATTAAGTTGATTTGTTAAATGGAGGTCAGAATAAAGCAAGTTGGCTACATTAGGATCGGAAACCAACCCATTTGCGACAAATTTAGTCCTCGCGTGTGAATCTTCTCAAAGCCTGGGCATTGATTGGTTTCAGGTGTAGCTCATGTCGGTTGTGTTTAGCCTCAAGGAGCGAGCAGCCTGCAGAGCTGCCCCTTCTTGTCAGCTTTGGTAATCAAAGGACGAGCCCGTTTTCATTTTGGGGGGGGGGAGGAATTTGCTATTTTTAATGTAGCGTTTGTCTGCTTGCTCCCTCTGCTAGAGTTTTGCATTAGGTCGATTGTTGAATGAAAAGGATTGATCTTTTTTTATCCACCTAGGTAGGTGCTGTTTTTCATATACTCTTTCCTAAACCGCTTCATTTTCCATTATCCTTTGAGTCCTCTCCCATATGCCATGATTTGTGCACCTGCAAAGTTATGAAAGTATTTCTTTTGGTAGTTATGTTGTTCACTAACTTCCCTGCGTTTATGAATACAATAACTGATTTGCAATAAATCAGAATTATTTATGAGTGGCTTTACAGAGTTGAGAAAATCTTTGTATCTGAAAATAATGAATTTCTGGCATATCTGCCTGCTGACATTTTCCTTTATTAGAAACTGATAGGGAAATTTTGGGGACTGGCAAAGGTTAACTTGTGGGCTAGAACAGCGTGAGCGAGCTGGTGGAGCGTCCTGGAATGGAGTGTAGTAAATGTGTGTTATCGCTGGATGGTGGCACCTTCCTGGAGCTTATGCTTGTGACTGACGTAGCGGGATAGCACCCTTGCCTCAGGCCGGAGGGTCAGGCTCCAGCTGTGGGACCGGGACCCCCTCCATCCATCCATGCATCCATCCATGCATGCACCCACCCACCTGCTGCACCAGGCTGGGCACCGGTGCCTGGAGGTGCTGGGCAGATGGATGACTTGCACGCTTAACATTCTCCATCCTCAGCTTTAAAGGAGGAGGAGATGCCCTGGTCAGTGTGTCCTGTTTCCAATCATACTTCCAGTTAGCCAGTAGTGAGCATTTTTTCTCCTGATGAGCAATACTGCAAAGCTGCAGCAGTGGAAATATGCCATTGGGTTGCATCTAGGCAGAAAGTAAATCCTTGGTGCTGGGAGTTGGGAAATACTGGATTTATTTTCTTCTCGGGGTACAAAAACATATGTAAAGTCAGCCTGTGCTCCAGGATATTTTCAGACTAATGTTTTGCACTTGCAATGTTTTTTCTGTTTTAAATGAAGTTGCCGTAGTGCATCAGCTGCCTCTTATGTCTTTTAAAGTCCTTCACAATCCAGCCTTTCCTCCTACGTCTGGGTAACTGTATTGCTGTAAAGCCCACTTCATTCTAGCCCCGATGGCAGCTGCGCGTGCGTCAGCCAGGTGCTGCTGTGCCTGCTGCTTCTGCTCCCCTCTGAGCAAGGTGGGCTTCTCGGGAGCCATCCCTCTCCTTCGGCCCCTTCGCTCAAGTGCTGTAATGCCGCGGGGAGCTGGTGCCCGGCTGGGACCGTCCTCTCCACACAGTGCAGTGTCCTGACCCCTCCTCGGCCGGGGTCCCGGCACGGTGCCCGTGCCGCTGCTGCAGTAAACCAAAGGCTCGGAGCGGGCTCGTGGCTTCGTTGCTAGCGGAGGGGAAAGGCAAGGTGTCACCTCCCGGGGCTCACAGAAGTTACATCCGCTGAGTTTTCCTTAGGACCTAGCTGCCGTTAGGGATGCTCGTGTTCTTGAAGAGCTAAGTCATAGTTCTCCGGAGGAGAAGCCCTTGTTTTATTGTTTATAATTGTCAGGGGTGATTGCGTTTCTAATCGCCGAGTTTGCCGTGCCCAGCGGACCTGTTGTGTGTTGATTTAAGCGGGCCACTGCTGACATCTGTCCAGCCGACCTTCGGGCTGCTCTCCAGTTGGCTCCGACACAAGCGCTTTCCTTAAAAGATGGATTTATTATCACTTCAGTAGAAATTATTACAGCATTTGCCTCATGCTTGTTTCAGGCATTAAGCCGAAAGCGTAAAAAGAAATTATTTGTCAAAGTGCCTTTTGGATTTCACAAGCTTTCTTGTAGGTTTGAAGTAGAAGAAACGTTTCTCCCTTTTTTCAGCTCCATGTAATGCGCACAATGATTGCTCACTCTGTTCAAATTAAGCGGAACAAACGTTCTATCGGCCACGCAGGCTGCATGTGCTTGTAGCGAGAGGCGGCAAACGCGAGCAGGTCAGCCAGCTGGAGCTGCAGGTTGGGCTTTCTGCTGGTTAACAACCCCTGGATTCAGTCGTACGCCTTCGTCTGGGGGAGCGCAGAGAAGACTGATGTTGCCTCTTCCGAAGAAGATGGTCAGCCAGAATGATGGTTTACCTTTCCATTAAGGAAACCTCATGTCTTGTAACTCCTTATGCATTAAAATTTATTTTTACGAGGGTGCTGGAAAGATGCTGATTGAGTGCAAATAGCACATCTCTCTGTGGTGGTTGTTTAACCTTTTGCATCCCCCTGCTTTTGGCTACATTTCCGAACTGTAAGTGGCTTTTTGCACGTTTCTCACTTTCTCATAGTCCCTTCAAAAAATAGCACAAAGGAAAGACGTGCTTTGGGATATTATCCTCTGCAATTGTAATTAAAAATGGACTCTGGCTGGCAGAATAAAACAAAATAAAATTGCAGTGCACCTATTTAAAAATTAACCATTACTTGCCAAAAGCACATCAAACCCACTTAGCGGACATCCGTTAATCCAGCGGTTAGCCGTCTCGGGCTTTAATGCACACTGTTTTACACGTTAACGGTTTTGAAGTCGCAGGCCAGCGCTGACCTTTCACATCTGCTGCTCTCACAGTAGGAATCTCCACTCGCTGCTTCCTGTCAGGGCGGATTAGAGTGACGAAGCCCAGCGCTCGTGCTGGCTGCAATTTCGTTTTTGATCAGAATTATTTCTTTCACAAACAATCACATTTGCTAAAATGTTACATCTGCTCTGAAAAGCCACTGGCAGACCCACAGTTTATCAGTGTGATGTGAGTATAATTTTTCATTCGTCTTTCATAAAGCTGTAAACCAGCTTCAAATGGGTTTTGGGGGGAGAACTTCCCGTCCTCCCTTTCCCCTTTCTCCGCTGGCCGTTTTCTTCCTTTAATTTTGTTGGGCTGAAGATGAAAAGTAGCGTACGTTTTGAAGACCATGGACTGGCTGATGCCTTGGAGGGGTTTGGTGGGGCTAGGTGAAGAGCTCATCCCATGCTGAGTCAGGTTCGGAGTCCTCGTTCATCTCATGGTCCGGTGTGATTTTCCTTGTGCTGTGATGAGAATAGCACGAGGCATTCAAATACATGTTTGCGTATGACTAAGGTGTGCCTTGATGGGACAGGCTTTATTCCGTGGTATGAGCAGTGGGTGCTTGCAGCAAGGAAGTACTGCTGGGTTTATAAGCTCAGGTCGTTGTGCTTAGGCATGCTTCTTTTAGTGCCCAATCTAATAAAGAAACAGAGCTGTACAATGGGTTTCCCTTCGTGGTGTGCTCATATGAATTTCTAAAAGAAATTTGACATTCGCTGGAGGACCGAGAATTAGTATTTGCCTGCTCTCCTGAGCCCGTCTGCCTGTTTCCAGGTGCAGCGATGTACGAAATGGGGAGGGTTGCCCTTAGGAAAAAAAAACAGCCAACAAGAGCACCCATGGACCCTCTCAGAATACAACACCTTGAATGTACTCTGCTTGGAGCATGGGGAGAGTTGAGCACAGCTGAAAATGTTAAGTGCGGTTGTGTGCTTCTATCCAAATTGTTGGCATTAGGTGATCCTGTTTCTTAATAATGTAACTTAACATAGTGCCCTTTGTCCATTTCTCCGTTCCCTGTGCCAGCCTTTCATCCAAGCACCGAGCACAGGAGATGAAGCGCAGCTCTAGGTGGTTTGTACCGACCGCAGGCGTTTCATTGCACGGAGAGCAGCGGGCATTGTAAAAGAGGCAAATTATCCAGCTGCTCTGAGGTGGGAGAATTTCCCGAAGAGGAACATGTCTGGGAAGATGCTTGCTCCTATGCTCTTTTCAAAGGCTCTGTCACTTCTAGACTTGAAACGTCTGTCCGCAGAATAATACTTGAATCTTACAGCGCCATATAAATCAGAAGCCTGCCGATGCTCACCCAGGTAGGTCTCCTGCTGAGTTCACTGCACCCACCTGTAATCTACTCTCCCCTACTGAAAAAAGCATACAGACCTGCGGACTTACCCTGACAGTACGGGAGGATGTTTCCAGCAGCTTGTCTGGGTAAAATCCCTGAGTGGATCTGCAGGCAGCGTTCCTTGGTTTGCGTTATTTCACAGCTTTGGGTCTTCTAGGCTCTGGCTTGGCCAGGAGGGTGGCCAGAAGACCCCTCTGGACTCCTCACACCTCCGTCATGATTTCTGTCACATATGTGAAATGGTTGACCTCGCCTTTAAAAAAAAAAAAAAACCCAAAACAAACCAAAAAAGCTCACAGTATTGTGGTAAGAGGAGAGTGAAGGATGATATGATTGTGAGACCAGCTGCTGCTTCTCTTAATCCATCATAAAGCAATGCCTTTCTTATCACTCTTTGATGTTTTCTTAGGATCATAAATGGCAGAGATTTAAAGGATTATCAGAGGCAGGATATGATTGCCCTTGGATACTCAGCAGAGAATATTTTGTATATTAAACTGGTAGTATGTGTAATCTTGGCCAAAAGACCAAGGAAAATTTTGCCTGAGTGCTTCTTATTGTTATCAGCTGCATGTATGGCATGCAAACTTCATTTTCATGTCTACAGAATGAAATAATTCCTTCACATACAAGTTAGAAGCATTGGGTAAAAAAAGGAAAATTTTGTTCTGCTGTAGCCAGGTCTGTTCCATCCAGTGTGGTGCAACAGGATAGTGAACTTCCCTGTTCTTTTGCACCAATTCAGAAAAGCTTTCTAGCAGAGAAGGCACCTGAGCTCCATACAAGAGGATGTGGGGACATTGTTGAAGCTGAGGCGTCACTTACGTGGGTTCTCACTTGCTGTGTCAGAGAACAGCTTTGTGTGGCGGGTGGCACAATGTGGGCACGGGTGTTTCGCTGCCTCTTTGCATTGTGCAGCATGAAGCGCCGGTGAGCAGCGACGCGGCACGGGTCTGGGTGCAAGAATTGAAAAGGTGGGAGCTGGGGACTCACTGCGTCTTGTTGCTAGTTTATTTTTACAGTGTTTGCTGTGACAGCTTCATTCAGCTAGAGTTTTGATTTGCTGGGCCAAACATTTGTTTTAACAAGTAAAATTATCATTGTTCTTTCAGTTGCGCAGCCAAGAGAGTTTATTATTTTAAGTGACTGATTGCTTTAGCAGGTGCTCAGTTAATGGGGGCTTCGTTGTATTATTTAACGTTTTTAGGTTGGGTGCAAAAAGCTCATTTAAAAAAGTCACATTTCGTGAAATAGCCATTTTATTTGGTGTAAACCTCCTAAGTGCAACCTTTACGTTCCTTGTTTGAGCTGGAGGATTTCTTCCACGTTCTAGTTCAGTCCTGAAACCTGTGATTATTTTCTCTTTTTCCTGTATTGAGCCAGTAAGAGTGGTACTAAGGAGAAGGACAAGTGGAGCTTGTTAAAACCGGGTACGGATCTCTAAAATCTGACTGAACCTAAATTTTGAATAAATAAAATAATATTTATGAGGCAATGTTTGCCTAGAGTACTAAAGGAACCGGAATTGCAAAAAAAAAAAAAAAAAGAGGCATTTACTTAGAATTCATCTATATAAAGTGATATATCACAAATATCATGTGCGAAAATCCTTGGAATTGTATCTGATTTTACCTGCCTTAGGTTTGTCACTGAAGCTGCTACAATGGAATTAATTTAGCGGCGAGTTAAGAAAGGAGCAGTAAATCTTTGCTTTTGTTCCCCCTGTCATTTATCTGCGCTGACTCTGGCTCTGAACCAGCCCACTTCTGCCCAGCGGGGCCGGCCAGGCAGCGCGACCGGAGCGTGGCTGCGATGCGCGTGGGGATGCTGCCCGTCACCTCGGAGGGGTGGCACGCTGGGGGTGCCACTGCACGGCCGGAGGGGACTTTGTTCCAGCTCTGGCTGGGATTTTAAATTCAGGACTTCTGCTTATTTTGCAATAGACTTTATGGGCAACTGGAGCTATTTTTCAGTGTCTGTAAGCAAATGAGTGTTCTTTGTGATACGGTTGTACTGAGCCTTGAACCTTTTGTGCCTCGCAGAAGGAAGTTGCAGTGCTGGTTTAAGACACCTCACTTCCACTCCATCAAGTTTATAAATCTTTTTGGTGGATTAGGTGATTAATTTGGGCGTGAAGTCTGTTCACTGAATCACTGTGCGTATTATCTGCTTTCTGTTCATGAAACCCAGGTGCAATCACTTACTGTAATAAAAATGAAAATGGGAAAAATGATCCTCAGCGCTGCTGGAAAAGTAAAAATGTGACTAGGAAGAAGGTAACAGATGTAACGTTTTGTATCATATTATCACCAATAAGAGAAAAATAGGCCCAAGTTCAGCAGCTGTGAAAACGCTGACATAAGCAGGCTTAGGAAAGATAAGGTTGGGATTTGTGGCGCGGATGGTGGGTGAGCGTCTGACACGCGTGGTGGATGGGAGGGAAGAGTCGAGCCGGAGCGGGAGGAGCAGGTCGGTGCTCAGACACCTCCCGCCAGCCCCTTTTCTTCCACTGACCCCCCGTATCCCTTGGCCTCCGTAGAAAATTTGTATTTTTCAGACCGGGGGAGCCCCAGATGGGGCGGATCGTGCCCGCACCTGCTTTATGACAAGCCCCCGTCACAGCCGAGGCCGCTGCCGAGCTCGGAGGACGCAGCCTCGATGGAGCATCTGCACCTGGTCTGGGCTGCGCCGCGCGGACGCGAACCTCCCCGGGCTGCCGGCGGCTTTCCCGCGGACAGAATTCCTGAAATTGCCGTCTGTCATCTCCTGCGGCGCTTGACATTGTACCGGTACCTGTGTGAGCGAACGCCCCCTCCGAGAAAGGCCATGCCTCAGAGCTCCGGCTCTGCTTGCCTCCATTTATTCTTCATGTTCTTCAAATTGGTAAATCATATGACAATAAACAGAAATACCCTCAATGAAGAGAGAAGGGGAAACTGTTGTTTATCTGGTCAGGTGGTTTAGATTAGCAGTGATGCTGGTCTGTATTATGTTACTTTAAATCATAGTGTCCCAACAGGACATAAATTATGAAGATTGTTACAGTATGTTTCATCCAATGTAAGATCAACAAATTGGAATAATTTTTTTATAGGAAAATCAGTGCTTTGGCAAGGTTATTGTTGAAGAATTTAATTTAACTTGAGCTTTGCTTGCATTATTTCTTAATATATAAAAACTATTTGCATAATGTATGAAGTATAAACATTTTTAGAATCAAAGGCAGGAATGCCTTTTCCAAGATTACATAGAGTGGCAAACTACTTAGAATAGATCAGTGTTTGTGCTTTTGCTGTCAAAAATGTTTGATATAGAGCTGGCTAGCTAGTTTCTTCACCGACATAATTGTAAACAAGTGTTGCGAGACAGAAACAGCCTTCTTTGTGGAGCACAGTGTAAAGGTTTTCACATACACTGTTGCAGATCTAACGTAGAACTCAGAGAGCAGTGTTTACAGCTACGATATGAATATAAATAGGTAACTTTTTTTAGAGAGCAAGGCAACGTTTCACGTTTGTATAAATGATGTGTGCAGCTAAGCATGGGGGATGTGAGCAGTCAGCTCTGGGTTTTAAAAGGATATTGTAAATGCAGAAAAGTGTAGACAATTAAGTTGGGAATTGTAGGGTTTTTTTTGGTTGTTTTCTTGTTTGTTTGTTTGTTTTGCTTTGCTTTGTTTTATACAGCTTCACATTTCTTTACAAAGACAGCAATGGCATCTCAGCACATGCCAGCATGTCTGCAGCTCTCCACTTCCACCCTTTCCCTTTATCAGTGTCTTCCAGGGTTATGAGCACTGGTTTCCCAAATGCCGAGCAGTGCTTGGGCGAGGGAAAGGCTGGCTGCATTCACAATGTTTTGCTGCTTAAGCTGTTAAAGAGGAGAAAAAACTTCTCCTCCCCGGTTTGCTGGGGGCTGCTGCCCTCCTGGCCCTGCTGGCTCCCACGCCTGGCTGGGGACGGAGGGGATGGGGACACGTGGCCACAACATGCTCGCAGCTTCTCCAGGAAGAGACGGGGACGTGGTTCTGCCCAGCCCTGGGTTATGGCAGGCTCCAGGCAGGTGAGGGGCAGAGGACCGGTTCTGCAGGACACTCTGATGCAGAGCACGTGTGCAGAAGGGGTTGAATCACCCAGAGTTTAGCTGTGGTCTGGGGCACAATCTTGTTGCGTTCTTACACGGGATGATGCTGCTTGGAACGATGGTAAAAGGGAGAAGAGCAATGGGAATGCGTTCCCCTGGTTTATGTTGTGTGAATCCAGACAGGGACAAAAGCCCCAGGGCGAGTCAGTGGCTGGTGCTACACGGATCCTGTTCCCTGGAGGTGGTTCAGGCGGACCAGTGGTGCCAACAGGAGTGAGTGCTAGAATGGGCACATGGGTTTGAGAACGAATACCTGTCCTCGTGTGCTGCCTTCACCTTCTTAAACATTGGTTGGATTCTTCCTTGTGAGACGATTTTTGCATATTTATAAGGTAGAAGTATTTCCTAATGGAGCAAATAGAATCAAAATAGAACAAACCACGGATTTTTCTTGTGAGCACAACACAAAATGTCATGAGATTGAGTTAAACCCTTGTGACTAGCTAAACGTTACTTAATATAGCTCACCATCAAAGAGCTTTTTCCTTTTCTCTGCTGACCCATAGCTTACCGGTAGGTAGTAATGTAAGCTGGATATGTGAAAGCTTGGGAATGAACCTTAATGATCTGAGTTTATTGTTAGAAGTGTCAAACTGCTAAGGAGAACACATGCTATATACTGTGTGCAGGGATATTTTTTTCTTGGGTGAATGGAAAGCAAATGTGCTACGAGTAGTCATCTCTTGCCATGTCTGACAACATCACTGTAACTTGTTTTATTTATTCATTTCCCACTGATAAATGGTACAGATGCAGCCCGGATGGGTGTGGAAGGGAAGACAGGTAGCCCTCACACTGCGAAAGGTCAAGGTTAATGCTACCTCCAGCATTATAATGACAGATGGGAGGCAGAGACCTTAATGTACTTGTGATTAGCATATGGTTTCCTTGGCTGAGCGTCTGAAGGATTTAGGAAGCCTGGGTACTCTCTTTGTAACTCACACATTTTAAAACAAATAAATAAAAAAGTTTGTATGGTTACATTGTTGAGCCTTTCGGCTGTTTTTCTTGAATATCTCCATTTTTGAGTCAAGTACTGTCAGCTGCTTTGCTCTGGAGATGCACAGCGGTAATCTATCACTGGGGACTCGCTGCTCGGTGATATATTAGCACGACATATCGACCTGCGCTGCTTTGATGTATAACTCATCAAGATAATGTTGGCAAGCGCTGTACAAAAGCAGCATGTTTAAAAAGTATTAAGATGAATTGATTCCTTGCTTAAGAAGTGTGAAAGGAAGAATAATAGCAGATTAGCTCAGGGAGCCCGCGCTTCTCCCAAAGCTGTTAAGTGTGGCGCGGTGCAAAGCATTGGATGGAATTTCATCTTTTCCTCCCACTTCTGAGAGCAAAGTGTCTAGCCCTGGTTTTCCCATTCTCAGGCAACAAAAGTCGCATTAAGTCTTATTTTGTGATAACATATTTTGTCACTTTCCAAAGCAGTTTGGCCAGTCCTGAAACACTATTTGAGCAAGATGTGACAGCTGATTTTTTTGAAAAAGTTTTTTGGTTTTTGTTTTTTTTTTTACTTTATTAGGTTATTTTATTCTTTCAAGAATAGCTCTGATTTTTATCTCATGGAGGCGCAGTATGGCTGGTAGTGTTTAAAAACCATTTTAGAAGTGATGTTACAACTGAAACACCCTTAGTTTTTAGTTCTTTTATGATGTTAAAAGACATGAAGGAAAGAGAAGTGCTGGCACAGCCAAGGCATCTCCTTGTCTGTTTGGAGTTGCTTCACTCGTCACTTTTCCAGTGCTGTTTCTGGCTCGCTGCAGGGATTCTGCTGTCTTCCATGACTTTGGTGATGCGATGAACTTAGAGTAACCTGGATGTCCGGATGTTATGTCAGCCAGAATGTCCTAAAAGGGTTAGGTTGAAAATATCTGCCAAATATACCTGTAACTGAAATATCAGAGTAGTTTATAATAGTTAATACAGCAAAGTCTCTTTTAATACTTCTTTATGGCTTCCAGAAAATGCATGAATCCTTTCTTGTGCCTCTGTTTTTCAAGGGAAAAGTTCCTGTTGGTGGTTGAGGGGTGCAGAACTCTGTTGTTAATACAGTGAAGGTCACGATCATGTTCTGTCTTACTGTCATAAGCAAAGTACTTGGCCCACTTTCATCAAGAAATGTGTGATGGTCTGATAAATTCTGCCCACCAATGCAGTCTTGACAATGATCTTGCACTGCAGACTGCTTAATAATTTTCATTATTTTTAATTAAGGTTGAAGAAGTGCAGACTCCTGCTCAAATTAAGGTTGGTTGTGTTGCCGGAATGTGGTAATTACTTTAATTGATCACAAGATAGTTTCCTTGATCACCAATTAGACCAAATTACCGATCAAGTTTCAAGACGTGAAGAAATGTCCAAACTGATTTTATATAGTAGTGTTTTCATATCTAATCAAGCCTAAATATCTTTTCCTTCCAGAGCCAATTGTATTTTCTCAAAGAGAGGTTACGGCTCTACAAATACAAAGGTGATTCATAAACAATAGCGTTCCAATTCATTTAATTAGCAGAGGAAGTATTTAGGACCTTAATGGAGATTGCGCTGGTGAAATTGCTCGGTAGAACCATAGCTCATTTTCTTAGCGGGAGATACTTACATTTTGTGTATAAATAAAATAAACCGAAATACAAAAAGCGAGTCGCTTTGGGTAATTTGCAGTGAGGGGTGCGCACACAAGCCCGCGTGTACGGCGTGCGTGCCTGCTTTTGTCCGCGGCTGTGGGTGCCAGATGCTCTGGCTGGGACAGTCACGGTCGGCGGGCGCTCCCGAGGCCGGCGCGGCAGGAAGGAGAGTCAGGACCTGGCCACGGAGGGTCCCCTGCTCCGCCGGGAATCCCTCCCGGCGACTCGGCAGCCTCGGGCTGCGTGCTCCTCGGCTTTCAGACCAACGCCTGTTTCGTCCGGCAGGGCACCCCTGGCAGCCCCGGGGGAGCGAGGCGAGAGATGGGTGCGCTGGCTGGGGAGGGCTCGTTACGGAGCGCGAAGGAAGGTCTGCGGAACAGATGGATTTAGCAGACTGGTTCGCTTGCCTAGCTCGTTCTGCCTGCCTCCTGTTTGCGTGCAGGGCGATGGTAATTGTCGTGCAATAGATGAATCACGCTTGTCCAGTGTAACCCGCATGTATATGTGCGTGGCTGAGCCGCTCGGATGGGTGGACAGATGCTGGTAGAGCACGCGTGAAGCCGGTAGGGTTTTTTGTAGGTTTAACCTCGTTTTTCCTTTGCTATTTGTTTGTACAAAGGCAACCCACTTGCAGTTGCATTGCAGTTTCAAACTTGTGGGAACATTTCTGTGTATAGGTTGCTGTGAAAATGTACAGATTGTTGGAAATAACATTCCTATTAAGAGCATGGACACTCTACAAACATTTAAATAAATTTAAATAAAGTCTGTTTTAGAACTGCTAATGGTTACGTGTTCCAAATTGTCACTAATGTCTAATGCACAACTTACGCTTTCTGCTTCAAAGCGTGCTGCTGAAACATTCGAAATTTTTTAAAAGTAATTGTTCACTCCAAGTAAAATTAAACCAAACGAGAGCTTCAAGGGAAGTTAGATTTCCCAAATTTTGGAATGTTCTTGGGTCAAAGAAAAAAGCTTTTTAATTGCTGACAGTTTGGTGATTTCCAAATGACAAACCTCATTGGAATGATTTTCTGTGATTATAACGTTTGCATTCATTTGACTGGCAAAGCGACTAACAAAGTCATACTTCATTCAGGCACCGATTCTTTTTTTTTTTTTTCTTAAAGGTTTTTGTAATTTGTGAGAGGAAAAAAGACTGAAACTATTATCAACCATTATATGTTATTCATTGACCACATGTTTGTTTGAAACGGCCATCACTTGGTGGAATGTGGGCTATATACATTCTCTTCCATAAATTAGCACTAAAAACCTACCTAAATCAGGTAGGTCTTTGTTAAGATTGTTGTATTATAATATGAACCAGACTATAACGTGGATGTTACATATGCTTTGCATGCTAATTGAGGTCCTGAACCCCAATGGATGGAACACAGCAGGAACAAAGCCCATTGACTTGGAGGCGTTCTGCGCACGCACTGGGGCCCTTTGGGCCCCGCTGCGTAATTGCATTCTTGATTTACATGGACATTCTCATTTTCTTTATAATGTAGTGATTTGCTCTTAAGCATTTTGGCAAGGGCATGCTATTATTTTCTTCTTAAGCCTGTGATAAAACCTGCATCCTGGGGGAAAGTGCCGCACAGAATACAGGGGCAGAGGACTGGGAACCCTATTTTAACTCACTTAAGGTAAAATATTTTCTCATAAAGCAGAAAGGCAAAGCCACCTGCCACCTTTCTCCCCCCAAGTAAAATAAATAGCAAAATAGTTATGTGAAAGGATGTAGTTCTGGAAGCAGTAGCTGTCCAGTACAGGAATACTGTGGCATGGTGCTTAATTAGAAACGGCGCGTCAGCAAAGATGTAGTGAGGGATGAGGGCTGTTAGGATGGATGTTTAAAATCGCTGTTGGATGCCAAAGATAAAATCATTGCTCCCCTGCAATGGCTTTGAATCCTGGAGTAAGTAATGTTGAACAAAGTGATCAACCAGGACCTGAAGGGGATGATTTCAGCACTGTTGGGAAATGCTTCGGTGGCTTGAGAAGGTGAGTTACTCCTCTAACACACTCAAAAATGGGGTGCAGTAGTCTGGAGCATCTCCACTAGTTTTTGAGATTTTGGAGTGAATCTTGCAGATTGGCTGCCAGAGCAACAGCCATCGGTGTCCTTGCTGCTGGAGGAGAGCTTTCCTCTCTGTTCTTTCTCTCCTAGGCTTTTGGATTTATGACACGAGTTGCTCTACAAGCAGAGAAGATGAATCACCACCCGGAATGGTTTAATGTCTACAGCAAGGTAATGTGTCCAGCAGCCCTAGTTACCGTCACTGCAAATTAAGTAGACTAAAACACTGGCACATACTCTGTGCCTTTTTTGTAGCTTGTATGCAATGGAAGAGAGAGGGGAATGGAGAGAGGCTGTGTCTTTTTAAAGAGATTTGAGTCTTTAAAGACACACTGCGATTCCTAGTGCTGAGATGGCACCAGGAATCTTTTTTTGTGATTATTTGCTGCCAGCTGCGTGGTTCAGAGGTGGCACTTCACCTCGCTGGCTGAGATCTAAAAACAAAGTGGAAGCCTTTGAACTCAGACAGCCTGAATAAGTGCATGTATTGAAACCACTGAGCGCTCGCCAACTTATGTTTCTGTCTGTGCAACAAGTCGGGAGCCCCGAGGTGCCGGGAGCCAGCCCATCGGTGTGCAGGTACCTGGGTGGGAGCCTGGCAGTCTAAATTTAGATTGGATTTGTTAAAAATTGTAGGCCCCTGTGTCTTACAAAATGTGTTTATAATATTGCCTAACTGCTGGTGGTCTCGTGCTTACAAGGGTTAGAAGACACACTACAACCCTTGAATGAAAGGTGCTGTGTGAGGGGGAAATTGCTGCTCTCCTCTTTTTTTTGATTTTCTGATGCTTCTCATTGTATTGTGTTGACTTGTTTGCTATAGTGTTTGGCAGATATATGCCAATCCCATTAAAGATATACTCAGAGGACACATGGATGGGCACCTTGCAGCTCTGTGGGCTGGGATGTGCCATCACCAGAGGTGGAGGCACGGAGCAGGACATTGCAGGCTCCGCCGCGCCTGGGGCACCAGCACAGGCTTGTCCTCGCCATCACCCCGCCTGGGGGGACATCAAGTGGTCACCGCACAAAGTCCCCATCACCTGCTCTTCATTATTTTCTTGACTTTCCAGGATGTTCAGAATTCCCTCTTTTTTTTTCTATTCTCTCTTTCCAAAATCTCGGTCAGGCGTGAGACAGAGTAACGCCCAACTTGGCGTCTGGGTTATCTACACAAATACGGGCGGCTGCGTCACAGCAAAACACACCGCTCTGCTTGCGTTTCTTTTTGAAGTTAATCTGCAACAAACGCAACAATTTCGTCACTTTCAGAGCTTGTAGCAAAACACTTGAGCCACTGACTCTGGCCCAAATTCTTCATGAAACCGATATGTGGAATTTAAACATAAAGAATGAGTTATTTAATCGGACACCTCTCCTTGGGTGAAACCCGGGAGCACTAAGTGTGTTTTGCTGTGCGGAGTGTTAGTCCTCAGGTGCTGCTAAGCCTCCTCACCTACCGCGTCCCCGGGGCGAGGTGAGCGGTGGGACACAACGGGCTCTCTGCAGATCCCACGGGGCTCGCAGCGTTCTCCGTGGAGCGCTGGTCAGCCTGCCTGCTGGCGCTCAGAACGGCTGTCGTAACGCCTTGCTTCTCCTTTCTGACAGGTTCAGATCACCCTCATTTCCCATGACTGCGGTGGACTGACGAAGAGAGATGTGAAGCTGGCTCAGTTCATTGACAAAGCTGCTGCCTCGGTGTAACACAGGTGTAAAGCGTTTTAATGCAGTGTCCATCCGCATCTTCTGTTTAACTGGTGTCCCTCATTCACTGTAGCTCTGATTTCACAATCCCCCTGAGAAGACAAGGTATTTTTTAAAGAGTGGCTTGGCTTCATTTGCTTTTAAGACCTTTATCTGAGAGACCCCTCTGAATGCCTGCGCTCATCCTTTGTCATTGCTGGCTCCATGTGAGGATATAGGAGATAAAACAGCAAAAAATTGGTTTTGAACAATCCTTTCCTAGAAAGTAAAAGAAGATGGAGTGAAAGCTAGCACCCGTCTGCATGTGTCCGCTCCCCAAGCCCAGGGGAGACAAGGCTGGTGCCAGCTGCCACGTGAGCAGGCCCTGTGCCTGCCCATTTCCATTTCTTAATTTGCACACCTCTGCGCTTCCCAGGACGGGGTGGTGACCAAGCGGGGCCAGTCCCTCTGCCTTGGCACCCCGTCCCTGCTGCTGACTGGTGGTGAGCACAAGGGATGCTGCAGGAGCAGCGCAAGCAGCTGGTGATGCTTCCTTGAGGTACCCCAGCAGCCCAGCTGCAGCCAGCACTTAAGCTTTGCGTTTAGTTAAGGGCCGTTAGGTGTTTCTTCTGCGTGTGTCCGATGGCTCTGTGAACCCATCAGTCCTTTTGGCATCCCCAACGTAGCATCTTTGTCAAGGAAAAGTGACGCTGTGCGCTTGAGAGCTGTTCCCTGTCTGAGATGCAGGATCCTGCAGTGGATGAAAATTTCAGCAAACGGCAAGAAGTGCCAGTGAGCTCCTGGCACTTAAACAATTAAACACAGTGCACCAAAGGGCTGCGCCGGGTCAGGCCAGTGCCCAGCGCGTTGCAGGACGGAGCCGTTATTTTTGCTGCAGCGCTTGTACCTGCAGGAGCGGAGGGGGAGCTTGGCCGGGCGCCCGCAGCTGCCGGCAGCAGAGGAAGCGGCATTAGCAGGATTCTTGCTAAGCTGGGCTCAGCTGAAGCTATGCTCACCCTTCTTGTAGCTGCAATTACTCACTGCTAGTGTTGCTCCAAGAGCTGCAGATCCCACTGACTAGGTTTAAAATAATTTCTTCCGTGGTTTCAAAGTCTTTGTTTTTATCCTGTGATCCTTGCCGGGACACATTTCCACTGCCAGCAGGGAGATTTCAACCTGCTGGAGGACTGCAGCAGGGCCTCTCTCTTGCCGCAGCCTGCAGCCGCGTGCCCTGCGAGCCCCTCGGGGCGCAGCCGCCAGCAGAGTGACACCTGTGAAATGCCCAGTGCATAGCTAGAGTGGCACCGAAGGCACGGTTACAAACCCCTGAGGAATGAGACGCGCACCAAGGGGGCGGTCGTTGCCAAAAGCTATATCGGGTGCGTGTGCAAAGTGTGTGGTCTCTCAGATATTCGGGATGCAAAATGCCAATAGCTGACGCGCAGATATTCATGTCGGTAAAATAAGAAAGGTATTTTTTGTTAATCCTTAGCAAGTGCACTCTCACATGCTGATTATTAGCAGGAAGCAAAATGTAAGATGTTGGGGTTTACTGTGGCTGATATCCTACTTGGGATATCAAGTTAAAACCTGAAAGACACCCAAATTCAGGCTACGTGCTCAACTGTTCTTTGCTTCTAAGTGCCTTTCCCCGATGAAGCAGCGGATTTCCCTGATATGGTTTGAAATCGGTCACTGTTGTGAGGAATGAATACAATTAAACAATCAGGCTGCGATGTCTCCTGTTACTGGTGGGGAAATGAAACAAGCTTCACCCAACGTTTTGACAATGTCTCAAATGAACTGTGAAAACTCTGTTGTTAGAAACTGATATATAATGCAAACGCTTTGAATAAAACCAATAAAATCAAATTCCTCCTTTGTAATTTGTTTCTTTATTATTATACATATGTGACAAAGCTGTTTAGTTTTAAGATAAATAATATTTAGTTACTGGGAGGTCTTTGGTTTAGAATATTGATATTTATTTACATACTCCGAGGAAAAAATCCCCACCAACTAGTTTTCCCCTGAGCGCTGCACTGTTCCCTGAGCGCTGCAGCCGCCGTGTTTCAAGGCTCCCAGCCTGCTGAAGAGGCAAAAACAGTCCAGAAAGATGAGCATGGCTTTGAAACACTCGCAGCAGCGTGGTTACTGGGTTAGTGCTTGTTTAGCCACCGCTTGCTGGTAACTTCTGGGGCATCACAAAGACCTGCCAGTGCCTTTTGTGAGCGTTGCTGTGCAACGCTAATAACAATAAAATAAAAATAGTGAATAAACAGCTTCCACTTTCCTTTCCAGGGAGTGTTGACTTCACAGACAGGCTTGCAAGTGAAATCCTGGCCCTGCTGACACCACGAAGAGCTCTGCCACCGTGCTGCTTGAGCCAGCGTTTCCCTTGGGCTGCGCTGCGGTGCCCTGTGTGCCCGTCCCGCTGTGCTTCGTGCAGCTGCTGCCGGCTGCTCCCCGTGCAGGCTGGTAGCAGGGGCTCAGCCTGGGAAGCAGTGGCACTGCCCTGGGGTTTGCTTCCCCTTGCAGGCACCGGAGATTTCTTCCATTATAAATGTGCTTTTGTATTCTTTTATTTTATTTTTTTAATGGAATTCTCAGCATTTTTGAACCGCAGCCCAAATCTGCAGTGAACCCCCGCTGAACTCCCCATCCCTGCAGCACCTCTGGCTCTCTGCTCCCTGCAGAGCCGGGCTGGGGAGCCCCAACCCCTCCTCCTGTGGCTCCCTAAATCCACGCTGGGAGCCGGATGGGAGCCGCCCAGCCCTGTTCCCTGCTCTTGCATCTCCTCAGCTCTCCTCTGTTGGTGGTGTGTGGTGAGCTCAGGATGCTGGGGGCATGGAAGGGGATGCGCTGGTCAGGGCAAAATCTCCCTGACCGAGCTGGAACTTCATGGGAAATTTATACAGCGCAGATTCAATGACAGGTACTGGATTTCAGCCAGGAAACTCAGCCTCAGGCTGAGTTGTGAAGAGCATCGTTGGCTCCACTCTGAACAAAAGTAGCCAGGCTGCAGGCTTTGGGTCTTTTCCAGGTGATGGCAACTCTGGGGCTGCTCTGCTCCATTACAGCATGCGGGCTACAACAGCTGCCCAAAACACGGCTTCCCTGCTGATCCAGCTCCTCTCTGGGGCAGGTTCAATGGCTGCGCTGGGCTGGTGCCTGCTCCCCATCAGCCTGCAGGATCGCACCCTCACGTGGGACGGCTCCGCTCTTGCAAACTAATAACGTTTCCCTGCTTACCGTGAGGTTCAGTGCATGGCTAGCAGCCACCAGGTTAAATATTCCCCTGGAATGTTTGTTTATGTTTTTTTTTCTTTTTTTTATCTCTTTTTTTTTTTTCCTTTTTTCCTTTTTTTTTTTTTTTTTGCTTGAGGCCTGATTGTGGCTTGAAGTATTTGGATAATCCTTCACAAAACAGCCTTCTCCTTGACAGTAACTTCCCTGCATCTCGGCTGAGTTACCTCGCTGTGTCCCGCCACCAACCCAGCCCATGGCCTGTGGGAAGCGCGGTCCCTGCGAGCCCCCCGACACTGCTCTGCAGGCACAGGAAATTAAAAAGCTAAAGCGCAAGGCTGAGAGCAGAGTGCAGAAGATGCCTGCAGCATGCTCCTTAGCTGGGATTGCTGCTCGGGTCCTGCGAGGTTCGGGGGCTGCTGCCTGCTCAGTCACCAGTGGGGATCGCACCTTCGCGGGGTGGCCTCTGGAGCAGGACCGGCCAATTATCCCTTCCTTTCCCCAAAATGGGAGCCCCGGTCCAGTAAACTGCAAAAATCACAGTGGATGCAGGAGGGAGGTGGCCTCCTCCAGCCCAAGCGCGAGGGCTCTTCCTTGTCCACGAGTGCTCCCTGCGCCTGCAAACCACAATTTTGAAAGCCTCGAGCTCTCTGCAGCTTCTGGTAGGTGTGTGCACCTCCTCCCCTGGCCTTTTCAACCTCACGTTAATGAATGTATTGCCATTTAACTGAAGCTAATGAGATCCTCTGCATGAGCTACTTTCAATTTTTCACAATTGTTTGCATCAAGCAACAAATATTTGTGGCTTAAACAAAGCTGCACCTCAGAATAAGGCAAACATGTGTGTGTCCTGGAACAAGTGCTCGCAGTGCAGCCAGGCTAGCAGGCACAGAGATGCTGACTAATTGAAATAAATTGGCAATTGTTAATTCCCTTTCTCTTTTCCCCAGAGAAACAAGGCAGAAAGCAAACATGGATGTGAGTTATCCTGCTGACATCAAAGGCCGTGTTTATGTAAGCGCTACTCATGCTGAAGATCTGTTGCAGAGTTGGACCCTTTGGTGAGGAACTGACAACTCGCTTGCAAACGAACTTTGGAAATAGTCCAGGCGCGGCTGCCAGCGATGCTCTGGTTAGAGGCAGCCAGCCCGCGCGGCTGCGGGGACACGGGAGCTGCAGCAGGGGCTGCAGCACGAGCAGGGGTCTGTGCCGGGGCTCCTGCACCTTGTCCAGACCCATGGGGGGGGCAGGAGGAAGGATGTGCCCTGTAGAGCCCAAGCACACAGCGTTTGGCCACCGATGCCCTATGACAGTGAGCGGGTGGTGAACTTTTGCCGCTCCAGGGACAGGACGTGGGTGTGCGGGGTGGTTTGGTGGCTTCTGAGCATCCCCGGCACAGAGCTGGTTTGGGCAGCGCTGGGGGCACTGCGGCCAAGGGTCTCCTCCTGGCTCCCCACTCCTGAATAAGGGAAGTGTTGTTGCAAAGCCACCACCTTGTGGCTCGTGTTGAGGAGCTGGGCAGTGTCCGTCAGTAAAAGAGGAAGCTCTCTGCCACGATGATGCTCCTCGGTGGGGCCAGCAGCATTTCAGGTTTCACCAGGGGCTGTTCCGGGCTCAGGCAGATGCTGGGGTACTGGAGAGGTGCTCGAGCTTCCCTTCGCGGGCAGAGAAGCTTCAATTTTTGAGTTGTTTTCAACAAAAAAGTGGGAGCTCAGCTAAAACAGACCTGTGGCTGGAGGAGGCAGAGCCCACGGGAGGCTGTCAGTGCCTCTGTGATCTGCCCCCAGTCCAGGCCTGGATTAAAAGCTGTTTTGCCAATAATAATTTCCTTAAATCTTTAGCCAAAATTTGTATTGTTTGCCTAAACTAGTCAACAATGCAAACCCAGTTAATTAAGAATAATCAGTGTCTGCTTGTCGTACTTCTAGTGCAGAAATTTTGTTTATCCTGGAGTTGGCCCCGGCACTTGCCCGCGTGTTTTCCTCAGCTGGAGGTGACCTCATAAAGCGGTGACATCAAACAGCAAATTCCACGCGGAGGAGCACCCGGCTGTTCCACAGGGCGACCATGGAGCATCCAGACTTTTCCTGGAATGGATGAGTCACCTCCAATTTTCTTACTAAATCCTTCCATTCCTTATATGATGCAGTTAAAAGATACGCTCGCTTCTTCCAGTTCAGGTACACAGGGAGCAAAGTCCTTTTAGGATGGAGCGAAGTGGTAGGGGCGAGGATCGGGTTCATCCTGCAGGATCCTCCCGCTCCTGTGGGAGCTGCTGGGCCAGGGTCGGGGGCAGCCTTGGATGAGGAGGTCCGGAGCAGGGGCAGGGCCTCCAGGCTGACGGGGGTCCCGGGAGCCGTCCCAGTGCAGGGACGGGCAGTGCCTCTGGCTCTGTGCTGAAGGCCGTGGGATCTGCTCAGGATGATGCTTTGAATGCTTTCCATGCAGTATTAAGCTCAAACGCCCTCAAGGGGCATGCTATTGCCTAAATGATATTGCAGATATTAAACTAAAAAAAAAAAAAAAAGACAGCAAACTGCAAGTGGCAGTATCCCAACAGCACACTTTGCAACGTTTCTAAATAATTTTTTAACCTGGGCACACCGAGCACACCCACAGGCAGGATGGAGATGCAGGCTGGGACAAGGCAGGTGCGTGGGGCTGGTGAACACCTGATGATGCCAGCCTGCACTGCAAGGGATGCGGGCATCCCAGCCCTTCCTGGGGCTAATTCGATAATTATTGTTCTTAAAACGTAATTGGTTGGTCCTTTCCATGGCAGCTCTTTTCCCCCTTGCAGCTTTGGCACACATAGTTTTAAGCACCTTTTTAATACTCAATTTTCACATTGAAAATCCCTCTTGGTCACACTCCTTGATTTCCTTGTCTCACACAAGTCAGCTACTGTATGCAAACCTCTGCGCCTTAATTATGTATCCCAGTAATATATAGCCGGGCCTGGCTAATGTCAAGAAACCCAGCCACGGGCTTCGGAGGTTTCCAAAAGCTCTGACTCCGGCCACCGGCTGCGCGGGAGCACGTGGCACGTGCCTGGGGCAAAGGGGCCGATGGGGATGCTTTGGGATGCGACCAGGACCCTCCCTTTGGTGGGGTGGGGTCGGCTGGGTTTGAAACGATCCCTAGGGGCAGGAGCTGTTTGTTGTGGATGTTTGTTGTGCACCGAGCTCTTGCTGAAGCTGCACGTGGAGCCCATCAGCTACAGGAAGAGCGGCTACAGCATCTTGGATGCTGTCATCCTCGCCATTGCCTTCTACCTGAGCATCCACCCGCGGTCGCTGCCGCTGGTGCCAACCCAGAGGAGGTGGCCAAAGGTCTCCAGGCTCTCCGCATCCCCAAGCTCCTCAAGTGCAGCGAAGGGATAAGGGTAACGCACTGCTCTCTGCTTTAAGCCACAACAGCTCTTTCCCTTCTTTACGGTCACCTTGTGTAAATAAATCCCGCAACACCCAAAGGTGGGGGCCAGTTTTGGCCAATACCACTGACAGCGAGTGTCCCCCAGCACTTTGCTGTGTCCCGGGTGTTGGGGTCACCTGGCCCGAGAGGGGCTGATGCTTGTGGTAGCTCAACAATCAAGGTGAAAAACTAGTAATTCTTGATTTTCTAAGATGCCTGTGACTCAGCCGTCATTTGTTTTCCCTTTTTCTCCTTTCCCCATTGAGAGGAGAAATTTTCTTTTTTACTGCAGCAGAGCAGACGCAAAAAAAAAAAAAAAAAAAAAAACTGTAAAATACAGGTCACGTCCTATTCTTGGTCTGTGTGTATTTTTCTCTCCAGCACACCATCTCCTACTTACTATTCTCCTGACAGCTCTGGAGGTTTGTTTTTCAGCAAGGAGCTTATGTGGGCAATGAATGCTCAGCCAGCATTTCTGCGTGTGATTAATTGGCTGGGTAGCCCACCAGAAGTGGGATGTTTATGGGCACAGGGCTCTTATAATGTTCACTTCTGAGCCTTCATTCCTCTAGTTTGGATCGTAAACTTCACTTATCACCAGACTTTTATATGTTAATTATTCTGTGTCGCTGGGAGAGGGGACAACACGTAGAAGTGCATGAAATAATGAATGGCTTTGGCATGGTGAATCAGATGCTCCTGTTTGGGCTGGCTGATTATAAGGGAGCATACCGATGCGTGGCAGAACGGGGGGCTGTTCGCATCGGGTCAGGGTGTGTGTGCCGGTCCGAGCCTCGCGGCGCACGTTCGCCTCGTGGAAGTCACTGCCCCGAGATGCCGCGCCTGGGGACTGAGAGTAAGAGCTGTGGGGTAAGGTTTGGCACCGTTCTCCCCCGAGACGCTTAAAATGTTGAGGTGCTTTGAAAAATCCCACTTGGCACAAATCTGTAGGTTTAAGAGCCTAAACACCTTTAAAAATCTGGTCTGTGCAAAACCAAGTTGTGATGAAAGTCAATGGGACTTAGCACCTAAGGGACTGGGGCCACTGGGAGATCATATCCTGACTTTGGGCAAGCATGACTCGAATGACATTATTTGGGGAAAAAATACCAAAGAGGAAAATTCTTCAGGCTCTTGGAGTCCCTTCCCGTTCCAGAGGCGCCCGAAGTACCCCGTGTGGCCCTGCCATGCCGCTGCCCTGCCACCCTAGGGGCACTGCGTGCCCGCCTTTCTGTCCTGACCCGGAGGGACAAGAGCCCTGGGCTGTTTGGCATCCCAAGAGACAACACCTCTTGGCTTAAAATTTGTTTTAAAATGTGATGGGGCTGCCTAAATGCATTTTGCTGAAGGTGCGGGAGATTGTTTATATTCTGTGTGTATAGTAATTTATTAATTGAAGTCTAAATTAGCCCTCAACAGGTTAGCAGTATTTAATGCAGAGAGCTCAAACATGCAACACATTCTTGGCACGTTTCCCTTTATTAATTAAAAACCTCTTTAAAACACTCTGCCATCCACCTTGGAGCAATAAATTTCCACCTTGAGGAAATAATTTCCTTGTTGTATTCCATACAGAGACGTTCTGTTAGCTGCAATCCCTCTTCTAGTGTAGGCCCCATTCATCTTTCTTTCGATTTCAAAATAAACTTTAAAAACACCAAGTTGTTCTTAAAAAGAAAAAAAAATTGACTTTTCTGCTTTTTTAAAAAATATATTTGGGATTAATTCCGAGGTAGTTTACTACCTGTGCAGGCTGCGAACCACAAAGCTCCTTCTTAATAAAAGCTCACAGGACTCCAGGGCGGTTCCTGAAGCAGCCTTGGCAATCAAGAACGCCGTGACGGTCCCACGCAGGAGGCACCGGGCAGCCCGCTGCTGCCAGCAGCATTTTACGGCCCTCTCGTCACCTCGGCTCTGGGTGGCTGTTTTTCTTTATGACCACGTGCCGCAGCTCCGATCTGCCCAATGCCGTGACGTAACTTGGCAAAAATGTCGCCCGCTCTCGGGGCTGAGCGGCTTTTGTTCCCCGCGATCCCTCCAGGACAGGGCAGGCAGGCAGGGAAGCGCTCCTCCATCTGCCAGGAACTTGTGCCAAACGTGGTGGGTTTCGGGCTGCTGCTCCAGTGCGGCACCAGGTTCCTGTGGCTGAGCATCAGCCGGTGCTGGTGTCCACCGATACCTTGGGCATTGGTGCAAAACTGGGCTAAAAACCATACTAAAAGCCAAGGGGATGCTGCAAGCTGCTGAGCTCTTTTCCTGGGTCCAGCGGAGGTATTTTAGAAGCAAGCAGCCTGCTCTCGACTGACAAAGCACAGGGGCAAAGCAGCTGCTAAAGGCACTGGGAGGTCAGGTGTAGGTGGAGAAGTGCAGTGTTTGGGATGGTTTCTGTAAAAAGCCTCCGCTGCTTTCACCCATCTCAGAGCAAGGCTGAATAACACGGCCACGAGTCCAGAATGTCTTTACTCTTGGTTACTCATGGCAAAATTGGCAGCTTTCCCTCTGCCCTCTTCACAGGCTTCAGCTTATCAGCTGTCAGTACAGCCGCATTTTCCAGTCTGTCTCAGCCAAACAACAAATGCTGGATTTTGGAGTGCTGCTGGAGGAGCCCTTTAGCTAACCGGTGGGGCAGTAGGGAGAGCGTGAACTGCTCTCCCGTGAGCTCGCGTTCCAGATCCCCGGAAAAACTTGCTTTGATAGGCAAACTTCCCTACCTGCTGTTGCAAATTCAGGGGGGAAAATCTCCCAAGCCGACAGCAATGAGGTCTGTGCTTGCTGATTTAAACCTGGACCTCTGAGGAGCAGAGAAACGGTGTTTGATTTTAGAAAAGGAAAAAAAAAGATTTCATACGGCTTGTGAGTTATGCTGTGGTTTGGAAGTAACTCTCTGGTCTGCTTAAATACATTTGCAGGTTGATGGCTGGACAGACTTGCAGGAAGAGATGGATAGTTATGGGTTTAAGAATAGCTACTTGTTCATCACCACGTCCATCTTGCTGGGCCACTTCATCTTCTTCAAGGTGTTCGTGGCACTTGTGATTAACTGCAATGAGGCCAGGTGAGCTCTGCGCACTGTGTGCGCTACCAGCCGCCAGGCTCCAGTGGCAAACTGGTGTTTGGCTGCTGGCAGGAGCTGGCTTCTGGTGCAGTGGGAAGCTCTCAGCCGCAGCCAGCTTCTGCCTCCTCTCAGCCAGGGCTGCTCTCATGGGGTTTTGGAAGCCCAGCTCTCCTCGACTGATCCCCTGGAGCACCAGCTGCGAGCGGGGCTCGGAGGCTCGCTCCCATCCCTGTGGTTTGCATTGGCAGGACTTCACTCAGCAGTCTGAACGCAATCGCAAAGCAGAGGAGGTGGCTGCTATCTGGGCCAAGAAACAGGAAATCTTGGAAAAGCAGAGGGCGAACGTGAGCAAAGTCACACTCCGACAGGTGGGCTGTGGTCAGCTGCGGGCCGAAAGCGGGGTCTGCAAGTTTTCAGTGCAGCTTAATAGGGCAAGGTATGGACAAGCCCTCTTCAGTAGAGGAATAAGTTCCTTTTCTTTCCTTCCCCAATTTATTATAATAAAGCAGGCTGTAGAATCCATATGCCTGTTTGGTAGGATCATCACATGTGCAGCTACAAGTATTACAAGGGCACATAGTGGTTAAAGCATTACAAAGGTCTAGAAAAACTCCTGATCGATTTTGATGTGTTTTGTCTGAGTTTGTTTAACTTCAAAGAGAAGTTAAGAAGAAATCCTTTCAGGTCATGTCAAGCCAAGAGCCCTGTCCAGAAGCGGCTTGGACTCGCTTTCTGCTGGTGCTCGAGGGAGGTCGCGCTCCTCCCTGTGCTCCTGCAGCCTGGTGATGCGAAGTATCCAAAATGTTACCGCGGGCTTGAAATTCATGCTGCAGAGTCTATCGGAGAGCTTCGTACCACTTGATGAAGGGCTTCTGCAAAGCTGACTTGTAATAAATGCATAAAGCTGTCACCGAAATGTAAACGATTAGAGCAACGTGACTCTCTGTTTCCCCCAACTCTTCTGCTCTCTGTTGCTCTTAGCAAATGTAATATAAAAATAATCAGTTCAGGATGGCTCGGCTGTTCTTGCCTTTGGGCCAGAGCACTGCTGGTTCCAGGGCTGGCCGGAGGCACCGCCTGTGGGCGGCTTTGGGTCGCAGCCCGGGGGCTGGGGATGCCGACAGGGCTACAGGACCTGCAGGCGCTGGGGACACCCTGGGCTGCGGGACCTGCCCGGCTGGGCGCTGGGGACACCCTGGGCCATGTCCCCCCGCAGCGGCGTCCACAGCTGTTGGGGCCGGGACCTCCTGCACCGCGGCACAGTCTGGCTGCTCCCACAGCACCGTGCGGATGGGGTGCAGATGGCCCCGCTCCCAGCCCGCAGCTGGTGCGAAGCCCATGGAGGGCTGGCAGGGTGATGGTCCCAAGTGTCACCTCCTCCTTGCTAACAGTCTTTTTTTTTTTCCCAAGCTTGTTCTTTTTCACACCAGAAAATTGTTCAATCTAAAGACTTGAGTGAGCTGGTGGAGGACATCAAAAAGATGTGTCACTCTGCTACCATCATTATGGAGGAATTTTGTTTCAGCATCTTATTTACTGACCGGTATTTGGTGGTCCTGATCCTCCAGGATTATGAAATGGCCAGGTCATTAATGGTGGAGCTGGTGAGTATGAGAGACTCCAAGTCATAAAAAGATGCCCTTTTGATGTACTGAGTTATTTCTTTGGGAGATGAGCATTTTGAGGCTGTTGTCCCCAAGGAAAATGCTGCTGGCCTCAGCACGAGCAGTGCTGAGAGCCTAGGAAAGTCCCGACATATGGCACGTGCTAGAAACCGGGCTGGTTTCTCCTGTTGGGAGGACTAAGGCCACCTCCCAGCGCCTGGGAAAGCCTGCAGAGCACAGTGCCAGTGTGGGATCAGGGGTGCGAGCCCGCAGGGCTTGGGTCCATCACAAACGTGTTCAGTTGGATGCGGGCAAATTCCCCATCCCTCATCACCCTGGTCCCGCTGAGCCCCCCAGCCCCGAGCGGGGCTCCATCCTCCCGGACAGGCTCTCATGTCTCTCCTCCCAGCACCCCTGGGAGAGAGGCGAGAGCACGTCCCGGACGTGTGGGCGGTGGGGCTGGAGGACCTGCTTGCCCCCAGACGCAGGAGGTGAGGAGGCAGGAGCGGGGGACTTCTCTTACTGCAGCGCTGGCCCAGGCTGACCTGTGCTCTGCCTCGGCAGTGGACTTCTCTGGATCCCGTTGAGGGAAACGACTAACCCCAGGCAGTTAGTTTAAACCGTGTAACCAGAAAAACCTCCCACAAATCCCCCAAATGGAGACTGCTGAATTTTACATGTCTTAGGTTAACCTTAATGTGACGGAAGCCTATGATCACAGCTTGGTACCTATTGTTTAAAAAAGCTGCGGTCTGGCCTGGAGTCCTGCAACCTCTTCATGCCGGGGACCGGTCTGGAAGAGGGCGATGCAGCTGCTTCCGTGCTGCTTCCCCTGCCCTGGGCTTACAGAGCTGCAGGCTCCTTGGCCACAGAGCCCACCTCTGCCATAGACCCATTATTTCAACAATTCCCTTTTGCCCCACACCCCAAGCAACGCGGGTTCCTGTTAGGAGTCTCAGTGTTACTTTTCCCCCTGTACTTTGAATGCACTGATCAGGACTAGTGCTTCTCAAAATCTTTTGCTGTGCACATGCACATGTTGCTGATCCAGTCCCAGGTTGCACTTCTGCCATTCAAATCTGATATTCGGGAGGAAAATAGTTAAAAGGATGCTAAAGAAAATCCGCAGAGCAAGGGATCATGCGGAATCCGTGGGATATGTTCATCGCTCCTTGCCCCTGCGGGTGCAGGGAGGGGAGTTTGAGGAGGGTGCTGTTCTCTGTCTGCCTTACACCCTGGCATTTTGCATGGTATTTGAAAGTGATCCAGCTGCTAGTGGGATGTTTTCAGCATGCTCTTCTCTCACTGCAGGTTGCAACTTCTCTGTCATGAACCTGCTGGCTTATTGAGATGAAAGAAAACTATTTGCCAGATGAGGAGAAGATGAGAAGTTAAAAGCTCTGCCAGGGGGAACATGATGCTTGGTGGCTCTCAGAGCTCTACCTTGAGCCTCCTCTCCAAACCTGCACTAAAATAAGCCAGGAACATTTATGATTAAAAACAATTCAGAAAAGATCCTCTTTCCCTTCTGCTCACTGGCGGGCGCAGTGGTTCCTGTGGGCAGGCCTCCGGTGCCGACCTGCCCGCGCCGCGGCAGCAGCGGATGGAGCGGGGCCCGGCGGCGCTCGGAGCTGCAGCGTCTGGGAAAGGCGCGCGGCCCCGGTCCTCTTCCTGGAAACCTCGCGGCAAGGCTGGGAGCAGAGCCCAGGCCTCCGGTGCTCTCACTGCCAGCTGCCTCTTTCTAAGATCAAGCAGCCTCGGGGTAGCTGAGGGGCTGCTCGGAGTCACGGAAAGCTGAACCGTGCTAAGGAAGCGGGTAGCGATATCTCTAAATGAAGCAGCTCGTTTCTGTGCTCGGATGCTGATGAGTATCTCCCAGTAACCCGCTCGAATCCGTCCGGCGGTTTTAATGCACACCCCCCCACACGGCTGCGGGAAATCGGAGAAGGAAAGAGACCTGCGGTGCGGCAGCCGTTCCTCCACGTGGCACGGGGTGTACTGGTCGTGGCATGGCTCCGCAGCCCGCCCGGGCACGGTGGCCGTGACAGCGGAGCTCAATGTGCCTGGGGTGACAGGGAACGAGCCACCATGACCTGCTGCTGGTTGTGCAGACAACTGGGATTAGCAGAGCGGGTCGGGCTTGTGCAGCTCTGCTTACCTGAAACACTGTCGCCTGTGAGCACATGGTGTCAGGAACCGAGAAATTAGTGTTGGAGGGTGATGAAAGTGCCTGGGGATGCTGGGCTTGAGGGTCTGGGACATCTAGAAAACATCCTCTTCAACCCCAAATGGCTGTGCTGGGTCTTGCTATGGCTTTCAGCAGCAAAATAAATGATGACCAGACTTGAACAGCATCTGAGTCAAAATTATTGACACTTTCTTACGGGGAGGGACAGGCTGATTTTGTAATGCCTTCTCTGCTGGTTCCATGGGCTCGCCGTGCACGTCACCGTTCCTCCCCGCGCCCACCAGTGCTGCCGCTCCCCATCCCTCGCAAAGCCGCTGGCAGCGGAGCAGCAGGCGGGAGCCAGCCCGGCTCGGCTTTGCCCCCATGGGGCTCAGCCCCGGGCATGGAGCGGCCCAAGGGGGCTCGGAGCTGCAACGGGAGCTGCTCGTAAAAGGGCTGGAGAGAAACCCCTGACATGAGATCCTGCTAAATTTGTTTTTCATGTTCTCGTTTGTAATAATTTTGCATTTTATGAGGGATACTTCCTAAAACTTCCCCAACATGATGGAAACACATGTGGTGCTATAACACATGATGTGGCCATTTTGGGCGAGAGACTAGATCAAAACCTGCTTTTCTCAGACAGTTATATGGGATACGTTCCACTACGCCGGGCAAGCGGAGGAGCGCGGGTACCAGACCTTCCCGCGGGCACACCGCACCGCTCGCCCCTCTGGAAATGCTGCGTGCGCATCTTTGCATCCGCAGTCTCCAGGTAAATTCTCTTGCTAATATGTTATTTAAAATTTTTTTCCTCCCTTTTTCTAGGGGTAACCCAGGTCTGTGCCAGTGCATGTTCCTGTGCATCGCATGGATTTTATCTGGAGCTCAGGTTTGCTCCTATGCTCTCTTCAAGGACAGAGCCAAACTGGGGGAAGCAAACACTCATCCTAGAGATGGATTCTGCAGGCTTCAAAGCTGATAATGCCAAGGTTAAAGGAACTTTGCTTGTCTGAATAATAAATCCCTCTGAGGTGGGTAGGACTGAGACATCAGCGAAACAGCGTCACGGGCTCTACTTGGGCCACTCCGCTGCAGGTGTCACCTCCAGCAGCACCGTGCCTGCAGCAGCTGGGTGCCCCCGGCTCGGGATGAGGGCTGGCGGTCATCCCAGTTTTCATTATTTTAATGGTAAGATAAAATTTTGTGTAATGTGTAAAACAATCCTGAGCCTCTCTGTGTTTATAAGAAGGGCTCAGATTGGCTGAAAAAACAGCGTGCAAGAGCTGGAGGCTACAGGACAGCAACCAGCGCAAGAGGGTGCCAGTCACAAATGGTCTGGGGATAACTGTGAACTAAAAATAAAATTTTAATGCCAGGGAAGTGCAGCAGGGATATTGATGAGTAATTCAGGATGCATGCAGAGGACAGCAGTCACAGGTAGCAACCAAAAAGGTGGAGAGCGGTAAAATCCTCCAACCTGCTGATGCGTTTCTGATTAACAGCTGGAAATAGCAAAGTGCTCTCAAGTTTTTCAGATTCCTTAAAATACTTGTGGCCTCACTTGATGGCCAGAAATATTGCTGCTTTGGAAGAGCCCTCTCGGCCTCTCGTTTCAGTGCTGAGCGTACACGGCCGGGAGCTGCAGAGGGCTGGGGTGAGGTGCGTGCCATGGGCAGCTTTTTGGGTGTGAAAAGCCTCAATGCTGGGATGGAGAGTGGACAGGCTGCAGTACTGGCACCTGTGGATGTGTGGTACCTGGGCAGAGCAATCCGTAAAATACATAAAACAACCTGCAGGGAGGAGGAACCTTGCCAGGGGATGGGCTGCGGGTCAGGGGCTGGAGGAGTCACCTGGGCAGGTGGCTTCACAGCTCTGCCTCCCCTGCCTCTGGGCCACACAGCCCCCCGAGCTGGGCACACAGCTCCTCCTCTCCAGGAATGACCCAGTTTCTCTGCTGAAGTGGGCGAAAACCAGAGGCCGAGGGCCGAGCATCACGCAGCATGATGCTGCCCCTGGGCTTCGTCCTAGGGCAGCCAAATCTGAAATGGGGGGTGCTCAGCAAAGAGGCCCCCACATATTAATGAGGAAAATTAATGTGTTTGTGAGTGCGCTTCTCCTGCTGTTTGGGCTGGTGTGAATTAGGACCAGGCCAAAGAAGTCAGGAGGGCTGTACCAGTGCAAACTGGACTCCATAAAATAAAAAAGAGAGGCCCCTTTTGTCAGGCGATGGCTTTTCCTCAGAAGCTAAATGATACATAATGTTTATATAGTGTTTTGCCTCTCCTAAATGCAGGCTAGACATTAATTGATTCCAGGTTTGCTCTGTGAAGTAGGTCAGCTCTTTCCATTTTGCAGATAAAGGAATGGCCGGGATTGCCAAAGGGTGCAGGGGGTCAGCGGCGGCGCTGGGACACGAATACGAATTGCCGTGCTCGCCCTTGCCGTTGGACCACGCTGCCTCGCTAAATATACAACACTTCTGATGTATGTCAAAATCAGCTGTGAATCTGTAAACCCAGTTACATTAAGCCCAGTTCAAACAAAATCTGTTTATGTCTCCAACGCTCAGCGCTGGTCAAAGCAGGACTTAGCTAACCTAGCGCTGTTTGTGTTCAAAGCCTCTTAAACCTCTGCTCTGCCCATCTTGAAGTGAAATATAAAGTACTGGCTGGGACCTGGCCGGGGTCCAGGGAGCTGTTTCAGCCTCACCCTCTCCCTTCTGCTCATGGGGCCATTTAGAGAAAACATCGCACATTTTAAACAGCGATGGAAAAAATAATTTTAATTCACTTGTGTTTACATAATGTTGGAAGCTCGCGAGGGTTTGTAGAGATGATAATTAATGGTTTAAACCAGCGTGGAAAAATGTCGCCTGGGTCTGTGAGCAGGAGGCTGCCTCTCGAGCCCCCGGCTCTGGCGTGGCCAAGTGCTAGTCCCCGGGGAGGGAGGGTCTCATGCCCTGGTGGGTCCCATCATTGCCGTTCATTCTGGCGTTTTGGAAACAGCCTCCTGCCCATTCTGCTAATGCTGAGCTATTGAGACCCAAAGCCTGGATATGGAGAAATGCCTGGCTCTTGCTGGTTGCCTCCATTCCTGGAAGCCCAGCTTGGTGGCTGTGGGTGGCCAGTCCATAGGGACATGGGGTGGCACCGCGCCCTGCGCAAAGACCCCGCAAAGCCCCGGTGGAGCTGTGCCCACGTGTGTGCTGGGTGGGCATGAGCAGGGAATTGGGTCCCACATAAAGTGCTCCGATCGCTTTCTGACCAGCGGAGGAGCTGGGGATGAGCAGGCACAGGCACACCTGTGGCACGAACCCGGCCCGCGTGTTACACGCGTCCTTGCACGCATCCATCAGAAGACTCAGACACGCTTTTACTGGTCTATTGCACAGCGGGAACTTGTAGCTATAAAACTGCTCTTAATTACTGCCTGAGTTACTGAGCAGGGTGATGTTGATTTTGTCTTATAACCCAACAGGATTTTGTCTATTTAATATCAATCCCTGCCCACCATAACATTCTTGTCTAGGTCTATTGCTCCTGTGCTGCAAGCACCTGTGTCTGCAGCTCCAGGCTCAGCTCCAGGCTCAGGAAGGGTGCCCACACCAGGGCAAGCACAGCCTGGGAGCTGGGAGCCCGGCATGGAAGGTGCGGAGCTCCAGGCCCTCCCTCCCAGCGTGGCCAGCTCATACGTGCATGGGAGGGATCGTCCCCTACAGCCACAGTGCCGCTGATCTGTTTTCACTCTGCTCTGCCAGGTGACTTGGAAGCAGTGGCTGTAATAGCAAAAAGAAAAAACCAGCCCCAAAACAAAAAAACAAAACAAACAAACAGAAAACAAATACAGTGGAGAAAGTGATAGCTGGGAACTAAGTCCATGCCAGCATCATTTCCTGCAGCATCTAGACTCTGTTTTGAAGCTCTGCACTCAAAATGCTACCTCTGCTTTGCCTCTGTGATCCTCGGAGATCACCACGCAGTGTGGTATGCAGCCAAGTGCCAACGTTACAAAATGCATAAGCACGCAATTTCGCTGCCTACTTTGCAAGTCAACCTTACACAAGAGATTCCGGGGGTGCCTGGAGGCATGCTGGTGTTAGAGGCTGGATCACTGCTATTATTGCCACTTCTGGCTCTAGCTGAAACAAGTGTAGGACTAATCTGCCTCATTAACCGACTGTGATGTATTCTAAAAACTAATCTGCAATGTCTGAAACATTGCATTTAAAAGAGAAATATCAGTTTATGAGGATAAAGATGTTTGGAGGCTTTTGCATACATACCAGAGACTGGTCTTGGCTCCCTCCAGATCTCATGACATGCTCATCCAAGGCTGCAAACCCTCAACAGTGTTGCGCGGCAGCGATGCGTAGGAAGAGAATGGGCCTTGGTATTGGCAGTGCGACGGGGTGGTGATGCAAGGCAGACCCCAGGGCCACCCCTGCCATCGCTCCCCTCTGCAGTCACTTGGCTGCATGGTTTTCGGCTCTGTTGGGACATGGCATTAGATGAAAGACCAGTGAGTAACACACGGGCTGAGGAATACTTCGTGTAGTCATCCCATGTGTGATTCAGCCTTTATTCGGCAAGATGATCCTATCCCAGAGGGATTTTCCTTGAAAGTCTCCAAATCTGTTCCAAAACTGTGCTACTGTGTGGAGTCCAGCCTCTTCCTGCACAAGAGGTAATCTCCAGATGGATGCGGTGTTTGATGCAAGGCTCATAGGTAGCATCATGCTCTGATACATAAGACCCAGAACCACCCCCCCCGCCTGCCCCGGCTGCAAGAACATCACAGAGCAGGGGCTGATCTCAGTGGGGACTTCCCTGAGGTCAGTGACTGGGGGGGGTCCAGCCAGAAGGAGATTAAGGAAAGTCCTGACCATGGGATTTATGTCATAATAGGGATAACTACCTGGCTAAGAGATGAATCATTTAGTTCACGTTTCTCTTGTGTGCCACTATACTAGGGGTAATTCCAATTGGTTGTTATTCTGGACTGATACTGGTGTGGGAGGAGAGGCAGTCCCAGAGTTCTGAGACCCAACATTAATGCTCAGAGGTGTGAGAGCACATGGGAGCAATGTAACTGGGGATAAGAAGCAAAATAAAATCTCAAACCAGCACGGAAACTGAGTGCAGCCCTGGCCCATAGAGCAAACGATTGCGATGGACATTTCCTTGCTTGCTATCCATGGCATGGGGTGTGCCCGAGAGGCCTTGTTTTCTTTCCAGTTTTCCATTTTGCATAGAAATTGGGCACTTACGAGCACTTGCCCACGCGGTTCTGCTGACCTGATTAGCTGCTGGTCGAAGTGGCACGCTCTCCTCCAGTACTTGCCAGGCAAAATGTGCCCATGCCTGGTACCTGCCGCACCGCGGGGTCACACCTGTGGGCACAGCTCGGCAATCCCAAGGGAGACCTTCGGGAGTTAGGTCCTTGGCGTCTGTGCTCACAACCTACAAGGAAGAAAATGTTAAAACAAAACATTTGGAAATCTGTTTCTTATTTACTGTACTGCCAAGCTGCTGCAAGACTTGCTGGAATCACAGCCCCAGAAAAACAGAAAGAGGGGAAAAGATTTTCCTGCTGAAACTGTCGGTGGTGGGAGAGACCCCTCCTGGGATAGGTGGAGGCAGGGGACGGGGTCTCTGCATGCTCAGGAGAGTGAGGAAATGTTCATGGATATTCCATGTGTCTCTCAACCCTTTCTGAGTGGGAAGTTTATTAAATATTGTGAAGGACTGAAGGCAGACTGCAGTACTTGGAGAAGGAATACTTGGAGACACACTTCATAGGTTAGTTTTTGGTGGTGATGAAGGGTAGACATGATGTTGGACCATGATGGCAGCAGAAAAAGCATCAGATGCTCAGGCCAAAGTGGGTTTTTGCCAGATGTTTCCATGCTCAAGGCATCATCTGCAAGGGTTTCTCCACACTACCCACCTGTGAGCACCAAGGGAGATGCAGGGACAGCCTTTGAGCTCCATGGGCTGTGGAGCAGAAGATGCTTGGTGGTACTGGGTTACTCTTTCCAAGGCAGCAAAGTCTTGCGTCTGCCATTTCCACCTCCAAGCGCCTGGAGGATGCTGGGCATCACCCGCGGCTGCTCGTGGGCTGGAGCCTCTGCCACACGCACAGCAACCAGGGTAAGCTGAGCCGGGGGAAAGTTTCCCAAAGAGTTTTGGGCCGTGACGCCAGGAGCTGTAATTGCCTTGGCAGAGGAGACCACAGCTGTTGGAGCCTGCCCTTGCCCATGAGTCAGAGTGGAAGTGCGGGAGCCATGGGATGGCTCCGAGGAAAGATGCAAAGCTGGGAGTTGCTTTCCGAGCTTTTTGTTTCCTTGCGGGCAAGACTGAAGAAGGCGAGCGAGGGAGCAGGAGAGCCTCCTGCAGCCTCAGGTCCTGGCTGCACCCACAGAGGCCGTGCCAGCACCACAGAGATGGGCCTGATCCTGCCCTGCTGTCACCCTCCTGCTCAGAGCACAGGGTGCACAGCCGGTCCTGCACACCGGGCACATACCTGTGTGCAGTCCAGGTCGGGAAACAGCAAGAGATGGCCCAGCAGGGTTTCATTTTCAGGATGGGTCAAACAGCTTTGGGCATCTCTGAGGGTCTCCTGCAGTGGAAGCACATTTTCAGCTTTTGCTGCATCAGTGCAGCGTGAATGTTTTGCTCTTGGGGTTTATCGGTTCCCCTCCGCTCTATGCAATGGAACCAAGGGTGGATGAAGCCTCAGCATCACCTGCCCAGGAGCAGGGATGGGAGCTGCTCGCTCTCCTGAGGCTGCTGCTGTGCTTGGCTCTGAGCCGTAGGAAGCATCGCATCTCTGCCTGGGACCTCACACCCCAAACCAACCCCCAAAACCCACCTGCAAGTGTGGGAACCGCTTCCAGCACAAGGAAACTGTCAGTGGGTTGTGGTCAACCTGGCTCCATGGGATGGCTGAAGTGGTCGGAAAGTGGTGGCAGCAGGGATGTCCTGAGGTGGGTATGGGACCTGTCTGGAGACAGGTGGGGATGGAAGCTCCAGCACCAAGCTCTCCCCAACCCTGGGGAGGTCTTGTTGCCTCCAGGCTCCACGTTCATGGCTCGGAGCCATCTCTCGTTTAGTCCCAGCGAATTACCAAGCCCCAGGAAGCCTACCTTACTTAGGCTTTTGTAGAAGTCAAGGGCTCAAATTGAGCAGGAGCTTGGGGAAACCATTTCCCTTGTTAAAATAAATGTATTAGTTTAATACGTACCAGGAGAGGATAGGGAGTTCTCCTTGTTAAATATTTACCAGTCAAACCCTGCTGAGGACTGACTTGGAGCAATTCAGCTTTAGTGATTTCCTTCTATTGTGGTCTAAGTCTCCAACATTGCTGGGAAACCGCTTGGCAGGGCCAGGAGGGCTGAGCCGGATCTGTGCCCGCCCGGAGCAATGGAGTGAGCTGCCTTGCTTCCAAAGGGCAGCAGGATGCAGGAGAGATGCCCCAAAACCATGCAAAAATAAATTTTAAAAAAGGATGAGCAGAGCCACAAAATGTTACTCTGTGCCTTACCTGTCTCAGCAGCCCCTGAGAACATCCTGGTAGGCACACCATAGTGGATTTTAATGAGCAAGTTTCCATGGGGGCTGATCCCTTTGGCAGTGGGTGCATGTCTTTGAAAAGAACCCAAGCCATGAATTATCTTCAGGTGTGTAAGATGTCCCTTCTGCAGCATGATGGTGGTGTTAAGCCGTATTCCAATAATCTGTCACAGTTCAGGATGTCCTAACACAGCTATTCTATTTAAGGAAAGAATTTTATATTTATGATATTTACATGTATACATTAATTTGACACACACGTTAAGAATCAAATATTAATTTACAAGTTTATGTACCAGCAGTCTTTGACAGTTCAAGCTTTCTTAACATTAGTAGCACATCTTTTCTAATCAAGCTAAATTCAGATTATTTGGTGACCCCATATGTTCTGTAACCCTGTTGCTTCTCCTTAAATTCCCTGGAATAAAATGGAAATATAGCCCATGGGAAAACCGCCGGGGGTGTCCATGGAAGCACTCAGGACTTGTCGGTCACTTACTCTCCTGAGTGCAGCGGTCACAGATTTTCAAGGATTGTCGTGTATTTATTAAAGAATGGCTCTATTAATAATGCTAAGAGAAAACAGATGTGTCAGGTTTGCAACCAGAAATGTGGATATTCCAGGAGACATCAATTGTTAGAAGTAAACAACAGCCCCGATTCAACAAAGCTCTTAAGCAGACACTTAACTTTAAGCATGCACTTAACGCGGGCTTCAGCAGGGCGTTAACATATGTTCTGCTATATAAGGAGGGACTTAAGTACGTACTTACAGTTAAGCTCGTGCTTAAGTGCTTTGTTGAATTAGGGCCAATACTTCAGCTCTCCCTCTGTCTCACTAACATTAACCGTGCCTGACATCCAGGAAATTCGAACAGGGATCGCTGTATTTACCTACTGGCGTTTCTTTTCCCATCAGAGAGTGGCTGCATCTATTTTGCAGCAGGTCCAGGCTGTCCCGTGCATTGACATTTCCCCATCACCCCTTGGGTGCCCCACGCCATGGTGCCCGTGGGGTCACCTGTGGAGAAAACGAGAAACTGTCACACTTGTAAGCCTCTATGAAGATCCCACCTAGGAGTCTTCTCTGTCTTTATTTTTCATGTTTTTTAAAACAAGATATTTTTCAGTAATATTTTGTATGTTTGTAAAAGATGCTTGTTTGCTTTTAGCTCTATTGTTAGTTTTGTTTGTTTGTTTGTTTGTTTTAATCCTGAGAACCAAGAGGTGCACTGTGCAATGATTTAGCCTCTCTGGTCAACATTAATGCATGAAAACTTAATCTGCAATTTTTGCTTTTGTAGCTTTTTCTCTTACTACATCCCCCATTCACTGAGTAGTGCATACTGGCAGGCAGATATGAACAGAAAAGGCCTTTGTGTCTTCGTGGGTTGCCAATGACCTCCCAAACCAGCCTGGATGCTCTAAGGTTAGCCTGAAGCTTTTTCTGGATGCTCCAAGATTAACCTGAGACTCTTCTTGGCTGCAGGTCTCTCATCTTCACCTGCAGCCGGAGTTAACTGGGACTGAAGGCTTCCCCTTATGGTCACTGGCACTTCGAATCAACATCACTGGAAGCCCTGAACCCCAGCTTGCAGTCGTTTCTGTGGCTTGGGATCAAATCCTCATCATTTGCTTGTAGGCTTTTATTTGCAGTGTATCAGGTTTCTGTGAAAATGGAACAAATCTGGTTTCATAGGCCAGCGAGAGCTCAGTAAGAGAGGGAAGCAACGTTGGTACCCCCAGACCCAAACCATATGAGGGGAATGCAGAACCAAACTTTTCAAACAAAGTTTTCCTGGTTTGTAGGTGAGATTCTGGCCTTGTTACCATCACCTACTTCAGTGGGACCAGAATTACTTTCTCCACAAGACCTTACTTCTGGACAGTTTTTAGACTGAGGGTACGGCAGAAGCTCTTGGGAAGAGAGGAGCCGGCTGGACAGCAAACCAGCTGTGCCTTTCCTGGCCCCAGCTTTCCACCTGTAGCAGCTCTCTGCACAAGAAGTCGTGGCTAGAGAGGCACGGTCACTGCAGAAGAGATGGTTTTGTTTTACAGACCAAAGCCCAGTGTGATGAACCCGTGGCCTTCACTTAGACATGATTCAGAGAGCATTGTCTAGCTACTGCTGTAAGTCTTGTTGAATAAAAATACTAATAACAACCTCATGGACCAGCTTTTTTCTACTTATTTTCTTTGCAGATGGCAGCATCCAAATTCCAGTTATTTCTGTCTTGGAAAACAAAAAGCCCGACCAGAAGAAAAGGAATGTGAGTTTACAGCACAGTTTGGTACCTGGAAGACTCCAGGCTGGAGCGTACACTCCTGATTTATGGCGTACTTGTTAAAACCACTTGTTCTTGTCATAACAAAACAGATCGAAGTGAAGTTTGGTAGAAGGTCTCCTTCTAGTTGGCACTTCATCATGGCTTCTTACTCCTTCTTAGGTTCTGGGGGTTTACAGTTATATAAAACTTAATGAATCAGTATACTTTAGATTTCCTTCCTAATGCATATGGGTTCAATTAACTGCACTGTTTGCTTATTTAAGCGTTTTCATTAAATTGCTTTACTATATTTTCCCGCAATTGAAGGGGAACATGGTAGGGCTGGTGCCATCTGCCACCATCAGTTTAGCAGAACCTTTTGCTTTGTTCAGACCCATTCTTTTTTATTACAAGACCCTCCTACCCCCCGTTCCCTGTGTGCCACGCACTTATTGCATTTTCCTCTTCTAACTGCAGACTGATAAATAAAAGGCTTGTGCAAGGACTTTCATGCATGGTATTTTTTAAGGCGCTTTTTTACAAGATCAGGTTGTGTTTTTCTCCCCCTTCTCTCCCCTTGCTTACAGATTCCTCTTTGCTCCAGCTTGTGAATAAATAATTGTTGCTATTACAATACCTAGCAGCTCTTGCTGCCTAGCTCTGCGGGGTAGGGGTTGCTTTGGCAAAAACATGGCCAGGCTACGAACTCAGCCCAGGACAGCCAGGACAGGGCAGAGGGGCTTTTTGCTGCTTTTTAAGGAAAAGCAGATTCTAGCCTCACCTGAAGCTCCTTCTCATGGCAGGGGGTGCTCTCCTTGCCAGTGCCCCTGCTTCTCGCAGATCTTGCTTCAGTTTTGGATCCTGTGCCTTTAGGACTTGCTGCACCGTCCTCTCCCCGGCACAGAGGCAGCGGTTTATTGCATTCCTCCTTGTTGCTTCAGTCCATCCTGGTGAGCTGCATCTTGCCAGCCTGAGCGCTCACCGTGGGTGCCCCTGAGCTTCTGAAGGGACCGGCAGTCCCAAGGGGATGCTGCCAGCACCCCCAAAACACCTCACACTGCCCTGGGGATGTCCATCCAGGATGGATGATGCCTATCCCTATTTTGCAGACAGACAGACTAAACTCACCCGCTCTGTTTGGGATGCAATCTGTTGGCTGTTACACAAATCCGGTGCTTTATAGACATCATTAACAGGAAAAACACCTCCTGAAGAATAAAAGAGAAGAAAAATCATCCATCCTAGAGGACTCTATTCCAGAGGTCGGCTTTTTGATTAGGAAATGCAGTGTTTGATATTGCATTGTTTATCTGTCGGCTCGCGGTTAGGGAGCAGGGGAAGGTGCTTGGTTCTCTCAGAGCAAGCTGCTATTTTGCAGTACAGTCTGGGGAGGAAGACGCCCAAGTGTTTTATCATGTTCTGTTCCCTGCTACAGGCATTTGGTATAAGGAAAATGCAAGGAGAATAGATAATTTGCCCTAAAGGTACACAATGAATCTGTGGCAGGGCCAGCAAGAGAACTGCTTTTAACCATTGCTTGCAAGAGACTTTCCCAGGCAGTATTTTGGTGAGGGCATCCAAAGCCCAAGGAAAGTGCTCTGGCTGCAGAGGACCAGAGGATGATGCTGTGGGATCCTTGTTATCACGCTGTGCCCCCTTTGGTTTCTGGAGCAATGCACCCAACCAAACAGGTCCAAGAATGAAAAGAAAGAAAGAAAAAATAACACCCTGCAAACATTCAGTATGCAATAAAGTGAATTTTAAGAAAAAGTAATATGTGGCAACATATATTTCAACTGGAAGGGAAAGCATTTCCTCAGTTGCCTACCCCTGCCCCCTGCAAAGTGTGTATGGACATTATTCTTCCTTTTTTCTTCTTTTTCCTATTTTTAAAGAGCTTTTCTGATTTCTGTATTTTTTTTTCCAACAGTAAATGCAGCAAAGGCAACATAGATTGTACAAAACATTACAGAGTCAGCAAATCAACCATTGGGGGGGGGGGAAGGATCAGCTGGAAAAATATCAGCTGGGACCCCCGGTGGCTGCCCCGTCCCCCCACCCTCTGCAGCCTCTCCCTGCCCAGTGCGGGGGACCCTGACCTCTGCTAGCAGCCCTCAGGCTGCAGGGACCTGCATGCAGCTGGCTGGATTTGCCCAAATTGTAAGGAATCACCTGAAAAAAACAACCTGGTGCAGAGCCTGGGTTTTCTGAGAGTGGCTTGAGAGTCCTGCCAGCTCCAAGCTCTCTCTGGTGCCTTTTCTTCTTGAAGTGAGGCATAAAATAAATTGAAGCTGCTGGCTGTGGTAAACATTCCCTCAAAACATGCCCGTTCTTGATACCCCAAATGCAGATATTCAACTGTGGAAGAAAAGGGAGAAAGAAAAAAAAAAAAAAAGAAAAAAGAAAGAAAAGAAAAGGAGAGAGAGAAAAAACCCGACGCTTCCAAGACACTAAAAATAGACTCTGATCACTTACCAAATGGTAAAATGAAAATGATTTGCTTTGAATAGTCTCCAGAAAGGCTCAGATACAATGTCTTGTGGAGCAAAATTGAATCAGTTGAAAGTGCAGACGCCAGCTCAGCCTAATCCCTCCCAGCTGCTTTGCTTTGCTTTTTTTCCAACAAGCAGCCCCTAAAAGTCGTCTCCCTAATCCTGCAAACTGAAATTCAATCTTGTATTTTTTTTTTAAATCAAGTTTCAAGCCTGGGGCTTGCAGGGTGGGGGAAGAGGAGAAGGGAGGGCTTTGGGGTTGCCTCCTTCCCCTTGCCCTGACTGGAGTAAACACAGCCTTGAATTCAAGGAAAAGCTTTAGACTACAATTCGCTTGGCTTGAGCCAAACACACAAATCTGATGTCTTTAAAGCCCCTCCAGCAGACGGTAGATAGCTTTGAGATGCTCACTAAATGGCTGTCTGGTTGCTGCCTTTTTGTTGTTGATTGGGGGCCCAAGGAGACCTTGTCTCTGAGTTGTTTTTTCTTTTTTTCTTTTTTTTTTCTTTTTCTTTTCTTCTTCTTCTTTTTTTTTTTTTTTTTGGTGTCTGCTTTTATCAGTGAATTTGGGTTGGGCATTTACCGATACAAAGACCAAGACAAACAATTTCTTACACAGGCTGGTGATTGCGGCCGGCAGAGCCTGTACAGGCTCTGCTATCTAGGGGAGTATCGGGAGGTATTTATGACACTTTCCCAAGAGTTTCCCGACTCCTGCCCTCCTTGCGCGACTTGCAAGGACTCAGCGAACGCTCCTGGGGCGTCCCGGCCCTTGGCTCTCCCTGAGGAGCGCAGCGCCACATGCTTCCCCACTTTCTTCCTCTCTCTTTGCCACCTGATGGTTCACTGATCCCAAAGGATTTTTTGGCATAATGTGATATGGTTTGGGTTTTAGAGAGTAATTAAGAATAGATAAAATAGCAGCAAAGCATTCAAAGCCAAATTGCATGGCTCAGCATCCTGATAATCCAAATTCCTGGGTCTGAACAATTCCAAACTCAGAGGTTCAAAGGTTTTCACCCTGTCAGACATGCAGGTTCAACCTGTGAGGCTCTTGTTTGAACCCAGGTCAGGATCCAGAATTTTAGCAGGAAAAAAGTAGCTGGTTAGAGGGAGGTGGGGGTGGTATCTATCTTGCAGTACAGAACTACTCTTGGAGCAGTTGCAGGCAGATGTAGATTTGCTGGTCAGGGGAAGATTCAGAATACCAGAAAAACTAGGAAATCAAACTTAGGAGAGAACGGAAAGCTCACATGGGAATCTGTGCTATCCCTTGTCTTATCCTGGTACATCTGATGACAGACGTACCTGCAGAACACCCGTGCAGCTGCCACACCCATGAGGATACGTAAAGCTGGGGAAGTGGGTCCCATGTCATGGAAATCACACATTTCACAGACACAGAGTAAAGCTGGGGAAGTGGGTCCCGTGTCATGGAAATCACACATTTCACAGACGCAGAGAGGATTATTTTGTCTGTTCCTAACATCCACTTTTCTCCAGCTTATTGGCATAATGTTCTTGTCCCCCCCTTCCCGTGCCAAGAGCAAACTTCTACTTGTCTGTAGCTGGCTGTTATTTCTGCTTTGAGATGCATGCAGCTGCAAGATGTTTTACTCGGACCATATCTCTTCTTGCTCTCCATGCTCCTGTACCTATTGGTCTGATACAAGGCTGGGTCACTGAGAGTGATAAGAACATTATTGCTAAAGGTTACTTTGAATGGAATTGCCTCTCATATAACGAGGGAGAGCATGTTGGGCACATGGACCGAATGGCCACTTGGGTTGGCTGCTGGATTTTATGATGTAAACTGATGGACAGGTTAGATAAAGATAGAGGAATAAATGGCTAGAGTCACACAGACAGGTACGGAATGGATAAATTAAAATAATTAGCATAATTGTATAGACACATACAGGGTCTATGTAGAGGGTGGATAATTTCATATTAATATGAACAAAGTAATGATGGAGGGAAAATGCATATATTTGACATGGAACAGATGGCCTAGCCAGTGGTTTGGTTTGGTGCTCGTGGACTTGATGGACAGCAGAATAACAGGAATAGGTGTAGCTTAGGTTGTGTTAGAGCAAGTCCCATCTGGGTGGGTGGAAAATTTAGGTAGGAGCTGGCTGGATAGCTAGATAATGGAGAGAGGTATGAGAGGGCTGACTGGCTGCCTTGTGAATCCCTGGGGGGAACATGTAGCCAGAAGAGGCTGTGTTTGCTGTAAAAAATAGAAATGTTTAAAAATGTAGAGTTAGGTGTAAGTTAGAACTGTAGAGGGAAAAATAGAAAGAAAAATTAGTTATGTAGCATAGAATAAGCTTAGAATAGCTTAGAACAAGTCAAATTAGCTAGACAGATAAATATGCATGGGTTGGATTGCAGTATACCCGAGCCTGATAGCCATGGTAAAATGAGCAAATGGGTGTCCATATATCACATATCAGCTTGTTCAGTAGGCGTGGACTAGATAAATGTGGAAGAGACAAAGCTAGACTGGGTAGGTAAAGTAACTACTAGATGGCTGGGAAGTTAAGCAAAGTAGAAGTAATGTGGACAGAATAAATATAGAAACATGGACTTTTGCAAGTATGTAGGTGTTATATGTACATGGCTGTAATAGGAAGCAGTAAAATAAGTACAGATATAATAGAAAATTTACTGGGGCATGTGGAACAAATGAAAGCATGAATTGATAGGTGTATCAATTAATATCATTAGTAAAGAGAGATGTAGAGACGTTCTGGGTGAAATTAAATAAAAGAGACATGAGTAGCATTGACCCAGACAGATCTAAAATAGGGAAACGAATGTAAGGATGATCCCCTATAAATACTGAGAACATTCTGGGGTTAGGTCAGCTGAGTAAAAATTGGATGGAAGGATGAATAGATGGGTATGTATACAGAGTAAAGAGATTATTAACTGAGCTTGCATGAGCTGGAAAGATTGACTAGATAAATGTGTAGAGAGCAGCTTAATAAATTAAAGGCCAAAAGAGAAAGAGATTAGACTGAGATGGACAGGTTTATGGCAGACAGAACACATGTTGTCTAGGTAAAGGGATGGAAAGGTAGCTGGAATGATGGAATAAATACGTGACTAATACAGCCAGAGAATATGGACTGATAGGGTGAATTGACTATGGGGAATGTGGATAGAGGGAGGAACAGATAGTAGAAGAGCAATAACAGAGTTAATAGATGAGTAGTTAATAGATGAGTAACACCCATAGAGAGGTTAGCTGGTCAGCTAGACCACCTGAGAAACTTTGTAGACAGAAGAGTACGAAAAAGGAGATGTAGAAGACAGATGAGTGAAGGAAGTATTGGCTAGACACATACAAAAAAGATAAAGTGCATGAATACGAGAGAAAAGTAGATATGGGAAAAAGCAAACAAAGTACTTAAGGAACAGTCAGGTAAAATAGGCACGGAGTAAACAGATTACATATAAAATACATACACAATAAAGAGATTATGCTGAAAAGACAAGCTTGGAACAATTAGGGAACTAACAGGTTGGACTAGGTATTGGGTAGATAAAAAGACAGAGGAGTATTCATGAGCTGGGAATGTTGAGAAATTAGCCTGATGATCAAGTACGAATTAGAGGGATGTTAAATAGGGGAGTAAATTCTGGACAGAATGATTGATGAAGAAGTAGGTGGGTGCACATAGAGAAGAGTGGGTACCAGGAAGCTTGGCAGAGTGGGTACAGGTGAGCAGAGACATGAATATGGATGGAACAAGCAGGAAGACAAAAATATATAGTTTACCATGTGCTATGGAAATCCAGAGAGATTAATTAGAATTTGCATGAGATGGATCAGATAGGTAAGTAGTCACGGACATTAGTGTAATGAGTATATATAGAACAGACTGCAAAAAGGGTCGGTTAATAGTGGCATTAGTTGCATTGATGTCTTAGGCATGATAGGCAAAAGCAGAAGTGGTGAATACGTCAGTGCTATAAGAAAGAACGAGAGTGATTAGTAGATGTGAGATAGACTAAAAGTGTGAGACACAAATGTATGCAAAATAGGCAAAGAGGTCAGGTAAATGAGAATGTATAGGGAAAATGGATTGCTGAGTGTTATGAAATTCAGATATAAACACCTATATATGTGGATGTGTGGGAGAGAAGAATAGATGATCTGCAGTCCTAAGGGAAAGAAAGAGCTGTTTGCACAAGAAATAAACAGAGAATTTACATGATGAAGGCTGAGATCTGACTCCCAGCCCAATCCTAAAACTAACCCTAATTCTAAATGCTGACACAAAGCCAACCCTAACTTAAACCTTGTCCTAACACAGCACTAAGCCTAACCTAGCCGTAACCCCTAGCAGTATCTGAATGTAGTGCTAACCCGCAGCCCTAACCTCACCCAAACCCCCACCCGGCACCAACCCTAGCACAAGCTGAGACCTAGCACTGGCCCTGATACTAACCATAGCCCTGTCCTAAGCCTAACCCAGGCCTCACCCTAACTCAGCCAGAACCCAGACATAATCCTTGGTGCCGAACCGACCCTGTCCCTAACTCTAAAGCAAGCTCAGCCCCAGCCCTAACCAAACCCTGACCCCTCTGAGTGGTAAGCCTTAACCCTATCCCTAACTTAATTTTAAGCTTGCACCTTTGAGGAGCAGGTAGAAATATATGATACATTTGTATTTAGCTGATACTAAACTGTGTTAAAAGAAAGAAGACTAGATAAATATGTCTGAGGTGGAGTTGTCAGCTAAATGTGTTATAAAGTTACATAGTACTTGTTAGCTACAGGGAGGTAGGAGGGTTAGATAAATGAGTGGGTGTAAGGTAGAGATGAACATATTAAATGTGTCTGTGTAGAAAAGTTGTACCAGAGAGCTCAAACTGTGCAAGTAAATAAGAAATTCATAACTGTGCTCTAAGATCAGAGATCAGGCAGATGAGAGTGTACAGAACAGCGTGATATATGGAACTGGGCAGTCACAGCACACGGGCAGCCAGGCATGAGGAAGTCAGGGGCACACAGGTAAGGAACGAGGGAGGGGGAAACGTACAGCAGGTGAGCACACGCTGTGGGGGGCTGTGAAATAAATAGCAATGTATGTTGTTAGATCTTGCTGAAATGTAGGGAGAGGACAGGTAACGGAGTGGGTTCAGGTCGGGAAAGCAGAGAGAACCGTAGAGCAGTAGTTTCTGCCTTTTTCAAGTTATGACCCTGCAAATATGACAAGCGGAGGTGGCAGGGGACAGCCGGGGAGCGGGACAGCACTGGTCCCATGGGGCACATGGCAGGGTCGGTGTCTGGGATGGATGGGCTGGGATGGACAGCACAGCCTGGGGAGCACGGACAGGCAGCTGGGAAGGGGCTGCAGGTTGGCGCGCTCAGAGGCAGAACACGCAAAGCCAGCTCAGGCCAGTGCATCAGGTGTCTGCCTTTCCCCTGTCCTCCAAAATGCACTTTTGGGCCACCTCTGCCTGCCTCCTGCAGAACAGGGACGTTTTGCCAACCAAGGGCATGCTGAGGGTGCCAGGGGTACTTAAGGTACAAGGATGAGCTTTCAGAGGACAGGATCCAGCCCTTTTTGCTGTCTCACCAGGCAGAGGGACTGCGCAGGTCCGAAGCCAGCCAAGTGCCATCGAGTCGGTCCATGGGACCATAGGTGGGTCAGCAGGGGAGCCAAGAACCATCTTCACAGGTGCTGCAGAGAGTGGGGAGAGGCGCAAGCATGCTTCCCTGCCAAAAAGGCTAGTGAGGTTTCCTCCAGCTCTGAATATCTGCACCGACTTGCGGTATTTTGTTCTCCTCGCGTTTCTGTTTCCCAGGGGAAGTGTTTCACTGAGCTGCATGGCATGGAGCACTCCCTCAGGGATGCTGGTGTGTGCAGCTGGCTCGGCTGTACCTATCTTTAAACCTGTCTTTAGGTTTAGTACCTGCCTTTAAACACTGCCTTGTGAGACCACGGCTCTCCAGAAGGCTTCCTTCTCCTTGCTTGCCTTTACCCTTAACGCGAAGCATCTTTAGCTCGTACCGGCAGTGGGGGCGAGCAGCAGGGTGGGAGCGGTGCTGCAGCTCCCTGGGGAACACCCCGGCTCCCCTGCAGCCTGCAGTAAAGCTCCCACCAGCCTCGGTGGGGCTGGGGCTTCACGGCGTTTTGCTGGGTACTCTCCTGGTGTGCTTGAGCGTGTTCCTGAATGAGCTCTTAAGTGAGTGAAGTCTCTCTCTAGGCTTTCTGGGAAAGAGAAAAGAAGGGAGAATGGGAATTTGTGAAGGTGCCCAGCTGCCTGAGGTGCGGGGTGTTCATGGCCAGTCTTTGGAAGGTTTCGGGGTTCCCGCAGAGTTACCCAGGCTGTCAGGGGAGCTTCAGAAGGAGCCAGCAGACACTTCTGATACACACAGCACTGGGTGCTTTTAAAGATCCCGATATGTACTTAGCTGTATCTTCAGGCATCTAAATCCCTCTAAAAGTCTCACTCTTAGTGTCTAAATCCCAGGTGCCTAACTCACTTCTAGGAAAATCTCACACCAGGACCGATTCACTGAATCATTTTTTTTTTTTTTTTAAATCTGGTCCTCACTCACATAGGGCTTTTGAAAATCCCACTGCTAATCTCCTATACCCAGGCATGTATCACTTTGAAGCCTGTAAAATAAATTACTTTGCGCTCCTCTGGGACAGCAATGACTTTGTCCCTGCTCATACTAAGTCAGATTTTTGTTTCTTGCATATTAACACATAGATTTTTTGGAAGCTCTGAAGCTGCTATGTGAGACTTGAATTAGCAACCTGGATCGAGTGCTGCTTTACATGTTATTCTGTGGAGGCATCACACACTGCTCTCAGTTGTGCGTCTGCATCAGCAGAGGTGTCAGGAGGAGCTGGTTCTGGGCTGCTCATTTACGTCGGTAGGGTTGTAGCTTGTAGCCCGTGGGCACAAGCATTCGCTCAGCTCTGCTGATCTCCTGGGAAGATTTCTGAGCAAACTTGCTCATCTCTAGCAGAGACTGAGCATTATTTACTGGGTTCTTGCAAGAAATTATTTGGGTGAAGAAGGGAAAAATCAAATACATATGTTCTTTCTTTTTTCTTTTTTATTTCCTATGGGAATTTTTGTTTGTTGGGAAGCTTTTTGTTAAATAAAACTTTTGTACATATGCTTTCTTCATTAAAGAAATTGGAGTTGGGGATAAACAAATTATTTTTTCCTGTAAAACAAACAAAAAAAAATCTTGCCGCATTTGAAAAGGCAGGCTGCCATTGAAATATTTTTGATAGAAAATATGCCTGCAGCCCTACTGCTTAATCAGTTTGGCGCAGAGCGTAGCCTGTAGCTTGTTAATAAGTGCAGCTTGCCTGAGTGGTTCACACAATGGTGAGCTGCAGAGGAGGCTTGCTGCAGAGCTGTGGATTTTATTTTGCAGCTCTGTTAATTAAAATATATTTTACTTTGAAGGAGGTTTTTATTGTTTTCTATGAGGGTGAGCAGAAAACTTTTCTCTTGGTTAGATTAGAAGAATGATCTGAGGTATTTTTTAGAAGTAACAACTTCACATTGTTTGGTGGGCAAACCCTTACTTAGCAAAAACAATGAGTAGTTTCTTATTTTTATTTGTTCTCTGTCCTTGTATACAGGTTGGTTTATGAGTCTGAATATCTTGGCTGTTTTGATAATATCAAACTAAATTTTCACGTACAAGTTGCCAGACTGGATCAGAAAAGTTGTCACAGATTCTTGTTTAATTGGTAAAATAATTTTTACTTATACAATGGTAAACTAAAATAATAAGGTCTGAAACCGTGCCATTGAAGTTAATGACAAAACCTTCATAGGTTTCAAATAAAGCCTGTATTTTATTATCCCAGTTCCAGTGACTTTTGTTGCAGGTTTGCAGCAAAATGTTAGGGCATTTCTAAGTGTTATTTTTATTATACAAAATCCCATTAAAATCAGTACTGAAGCATCCCATTAATTTAAATGGGACTATGCATAGTTTGCTGAGTTCCAGGCCACAGATAAAGAAAAGTATGCAGTTTGGAGTTAAACTGACCACAGCTTTTTATTAGAAGACATTTAATCTCGAATGAACAGCACAGTCTGAGGCATAAAGTCTTTGTGAACTTCATCTGGGCTGTGCAATAGGAGCCTCCACAGTGCAGCAACTTCTGGCTTGGTCGCCTGGGACCCCTCAGGACCGTACAGGGCTCCCAAGCAAACCCATAGCCCAGGTAGGTATGCAAAGTGCTCCCCAGGCAGCCTTGCCTTGGAAATGCTAATAGGTAAGCCAGCACACCCAGAACAAATGGAAAACTTGATTCAGCTCTGTCTCTGGCTCCAAGTATCTGCTCGCCTCGCCAAACGCAGGGCTGCAGCCGGTGGGCAGAAGGCTGGGGGCTCTCTGCGGCACGGCGGAAGGCAGAGACCCACCGGATGGAGCCACCCTCGGTCAAAGTGATGAGGCTTCAGGGGTCCCTGCATGAGCTGCACGTGCTGGAAACCACTTGCAGGAACATGCAGGGCAAGGGAGAGAAAACCATCGCCTCTGGCATGCGGAAACACCCGTGGGCCCGTCGCTGGCGAGGGGGGCTCAAAAGCCCAAGTGTGAGGAGCGGTGGGGTGAGCCATTGTAGATGGGGGACCTCCCTTTGGGGGCCTTGTGGACTAAGGGACCGTCAAATGACAGCCAGCATGGGCACACACCTGGGCTATGGCAGAGGTGTCCTCCGAGAGCATATCCCTAAGGAGGCTGTGCTTGGGCAAGGAGGTCCCAAACCCACCCCACCCCCAATAATTCGGCTGTAACGATCCTGGGGGAGACCTAAAGGCTGCTGCAGGGCATCCGCAGAATTGCACGGTGAAGGTGTAGGAGGTGCTTTCTGCTCAGTGTCTCCTTGGAATTTTCCTTTCCCTGAGCCGTAAATGAGTCAAGACACCTAAATTTCCCCTGCAGCAGTGGGTGAGCTTTCCCTGGTACACCGACGGGGTGGGGGGTGCTGGTGACGGCCACTGGCACAGAAACCTCGGCAGGCTGCAGCCCTGGTCCACAGCTCCCTCACACAAAAAGGGTTTCGGGGGGGTTCAGGGCTCTGACAACAACGCGTGGCAGGATTTGGCTGAGCGTGAGCGCTGCAGTCCTTACTCTGATCTAGGACTAACAGTGCTACCTCCGGGAGCAGGAGAAAACGGACACAGAAAATCCAGGCTACAATCACAGCCGAGGGCTCGCAGACACCCTCACAGCCGGGTGGAAACTGGAGGGGAAAAGCGGTCATTTTCTTGTTCTGTCGCGTGTGCTCCCTTAGCTGGAATAAGCGGCAATGTGGCCGGGGAGACCCCGCTCCGCGCCGCCGAGCGCCCGTTCCTGCACCCCCCAAAACCCCCGGACCGGCTCGGGGCGGACCCGGGGGGTCGGGGCTGGCGGGGGCCGGGGGTTCGGTGTCCCCCGGTGCCAGGGAACGGCTCCGGGGCTCCGCGGGGCCCGGCCGCAGAGCGACCTCCGCGCCCGCGCAAGGAGCGCGGCTGTGGCGCGGAGAGGCCGCCCCGACGGTGGCTTTTGTCGCCGCGGAGGAGGGCGGCTGCCGTCGGATCCGGCCCGGTCGCAGATAAATTATTGATTCGTTGGCTGAATAACGGCG
>VXAA01006376.1:285830-346203 GCA_013399115.1 Anseranas semipalmata
TGAAGAGCAGGTTGCATTTGTTTTGGTTGGAGTTTGGGAGAAGTGACGGTGCCTCAAAGGCAAGAGGTGTGACCCGCAGAGCAGGGTACGTCCTTAATCCACTGACTGTAGTGACACTCCTGGCAGGGCTGGGAACTGGCAGTCTCTTTTGTTTGTGACAAAAGGAGCATCATGTTAGAAGCATCTATTACTTGATAAGATATTCCTTCTGTTGAGACAGAAAGGAAATAACCTCGGAGGCCAGAGATAGAAATTACATTATCCATTACGCCTGGCAGCACATAGCCCAGGGTTTAGTCATGGGCAGTCATAACCATCTGAACTGCTGTGCTCCCATGGCTGCCCTGGAAGGATTATTCTGCAGCCTAACACATTTCATTGTTGGGAAATATTTCCCGATGTTCAGCCTAAACTCTTCCTTTCTTAATCTCATCCCATTACTCTTAGTTATGCCCAATGTATAACCATAAATATTTCCCCTCCCTCCTTGATGTTTACAGCCTCCAAATACTTGCAAGCTGTTATCATGTCCCCTTAGCCATCTCCCAGCTCAGCCATATGTATTTGGCTCTTTTAATCTCTCCTTAGAACTCAGCGCACAGCCTGCATCCCAGCCGCCTTATCGCCGAGCTCTGCTTTCCTCCCAGGCCCTTCCCAGCCCCTTCCCCAGCGCTGCTCTGCCATGAGGAGCCAAGCTTTGGCCAAATTGTGTTTTCAACCTGCTTTGCCTTTCTCCTTCCAGATCCCTTCTCAGCTCCTCTCCTTCATCCCAGGGAACGGGGAGCGAGGAGCACTGCTTCCCCCTTCCCTGGGCAGCTGGCCGTGCCGGCTGCTGTGGACATCCCGTCTTGCCACACCTCTGTTTTCTTACCACGAGGAGATGTTAAACTGCATAGCTTATTTGTAGGATTATTAGTGTCAAAATGGGTGGCTGGAGAAGTGCCCTAGAATGTCTGCATTTAGGAAAACACCTGCGGCTGCTGCCTGGGAGTCACAGGAAGATGCTGCGAGGGGCAGGGTCCCCCTGCCCCAACACTTGGCTCCTGTCACCCAGTGGCTGAAACCCGAAGCGTCTCCTTCCAGCCCACCGCCCGCTGGCTGCTAATTCCTGGCAGTGTAAATTTACACCCGGAGCTGCTTTCTGACAGCGGGCGGAGGGCAGGCGGGGAGAGGGCTGCCCGCTGCAAATCAGAGCGCTGAGTGGCAGCTCTCGCGGCAATACTGCTCCATTCCCCTGACAAGCCACCTGCCTGAGGCTGCTGGCTCTTGATGCTCATTGTAGTCATCATGGTATTTTCCCCTCAGTGCACAGCAGTTAATTATTTCTGTGTTAGGTTGCAGCTATCATCTTCCCCTGACCTACAGTGCCTGCAGCAATGACAGAAGTGAAAACAAGCAGGTGACCGGGAGCTCTGCGCGCTGGGAATGGGGCGGGTGCTCCGTGTGAGCCCTTTCCCTCCAGAACTGCCATGCTGGTGCCAGACTGCAGCCTCGGTGGTGGGATTTCTGCCTTCCTCTTTCTTCAGTACACGAGGTGGATCCAAACGCACCTTGGTGGCAGGAGGGATGTGGTGGGGCAGGTGGAGGACCAAGGGCAAGGTCGCCACTTGTGGCCGCTGTGTGTCACCTCTGGGTGATGCTCTCTGCCCTCCAGCAAGTGGACAGGAGCCCGCGGTGTTTTCATGAATTCAGAAGGAGTGGGGCTGGGAGCGGGGTCTGAGTCCTGCTTGGGGTGGCAGCGGCCAGCATTGTTCTGGTGATGGCTACAGGGCTCTGGTCCTCCTCTGGGAGTCAGGAACCCAGCAGGATTAGGCCTGGTCAAACCAGGCAGTGGGGACCTTGACTACAGCAGTGGCGTAGGTGGGAATTTGTTGCATGAAATGCCTGTGGGAACCCCAGCCAAGGAGTACCCTTGTGTGTGGGAAGCCACACTTCGCCGCTCTCCATCGTAACCCTTCTTGCTGTTGGGCAAGCGTCAAGCAAGGGCAAGATCTCCCTGCAAGCCCATTCATGCTGAAATGCCCACCTAGGGCTGCATCATGGGTTGTCACCAGGGATCAGGACACATGGAGGACACAGCTTCATGGGTTCCATTGAGCGGTGGTGTGGGTGGTTGGGCAGGAGCCTGGTGGCAGCAGTGTTTGGCAGCAGGCAGACAGCTCCGCACACACCGGCCAGTGCTGCAGGCAGGTTGGCTGTCAGGTCCAGAAAGCTTTTTGCCATTCAAAATATGCTTTGAATAGCACGAAACCGGCACCTCCTTGTAATTCTGAAGTTTGGGAGTTGTATTGACAATGTGAGTCACGCTGCTGTATGCTTTGTGAAATCGGTTGCCCATGTTACACAAAGGGATTCAAACACACGCCTAGTGTGAAGAGCTGCTGTCACGCTTTCCTTTCTCTGATTTTAGTAAATTAATACTATTAGAAATGCACACAAGTTAAATAGGTAGTTAAATAGGTAGTATTGTTTGCTTCAATCCCATGAGCAGTTCACTGCTTTGGGAAATGTAACTTGGTACATTTCTGCCTAAATTTACTGTAACCCTGTGTATTTTAACAAAAGTCATTTGATGACTTTTGTCAACCTTTTTGTTTGTGTGTTTCAGGCTTATTGGTTATGGTCAAATAAATCAATAGGCACTGACTTGGTAGGCACAGATTTTTGTATAGGCAGGGGCTGTGTGCATGGCTTGCTACAGTAGTCACCAACAAGTTTGCTCAGCTTCAGGAGCCAGGACCTTCCTTGTTCTGCACTGTGCAGTTCTTCCTCTCTCCATTTTATGCACCTGGACCTGACAAAATTTGGAACTTAATTTGCATTTTCCTCCTTTGCAAGATGAAGTTTAATTTATTGTGGGGAATTTTATTAACATCAGAGAATTTTGTGTAGAAAATGGCTTGATGTTGCATGTGTCCTGGTTTTCCAAAGGTTTTGCTCAGCTGCGTGTTTGTACAGCAGAATACTTTCTGCTATTCTTCCTCATATCTATTCTTTCAATAAATACTGTTTCACTGTGATCTGACAAGCTCATACTGTTCCAATCGCAACAACTTGCCCATACACATTGTGGTGTTGTATTAAAGAGCTCCCTCGTTATTTCGGTGCAGTGTATATCTCCAGCATTTGTCAAGGCTTGTTCAATTCAAACATGTTTGTCTTATCAGAGGGGAAAAAACAACCAACCGTTTAGAACTGTCACTGAGGACAATTAATAACGTTAAAACAACAAAAAGAAGAATAGCACTCCTTAAGGAATGCCTTGCTGTTATGGCACCAAGAAGGAAATGAAGTTCTGGAGCCAATGTGGAAAAAAGCTGTGTGTGTCCCAGGCTGAACACACGCCCCAGATGAGGCGGGTGGTGGCTGGAGGCAGCAGGGATGTGACCGCTCCTGGGCATTTCCCTTGGGGACCGGACACACTGCTCCTCGTCCAGCTGGGCGGATGGCTGCCGAATGCGTGCCTTTGCCTTAGTGCTATCCCACTGTCATGGGGGTGTTTCGTGAAGGCTTAAGGCGTTTGCCAGGAAAACTTGAAATCCTAGTGAAAAATCTACAGCAGTATTCAAAAACAAAGTGTCACCAGCTCCATGACTGTTTGGAAGACCTATATCAAGCATTTAATAGATATAGCATTCCCCATTGAAAATTCTCATTTTTAGACAAATGTTTAGACAAAAAGCTGAATTTCATACTTTTTGACTATTTTTATTTTCATACTGGTTTAGAAACTGACAGGTGGAACAGAAATAAGAATTCCAAATCCTTTACCTACAAGGCTTAATCCTTATCTCACTAATACTAAGTTAATGCGGACATAGTCTCATTCACTTCAGGGGAATTATACCGATGCCATAGAAATTGTGCAGGTGTCAGCCCTGCTACAGAAAGCTTCTGTGGAGCCCTGGTGGGGTGAGGAGGATGTGTCAATCTCCCACAGTGGTTTTACACCTGCAGAGCCCCTGGTTTGGTTGCTCTCCAGGGCAAGCATGGACTGTCACTTCTTGCCTTTTTGCCTCAGGAGCCCATCAGTGAAATGGATGTTGCCGTATCCCATTTCAAAATGCTTTGCGATAGCTGCTGCTGGTGATACGAGAATATTCCCAGACGTCTCTTCTACTGGATTCATTTCATTTTCAGATGATAAAAGTATACAGGTTTTTAATTGTCAGGGTATACTTTAATTTCTAATTGCTTTATTCAAAACCCTGCTGCGATCCAAATGTGAGCTGTCCCTGTGAACATCAGCTCTAACATCTGAGGTTTCAAATACGTGTGCAGTGTAATCTGAATAGGTGAGTGAGATGGCTTCACCATTGCTAGGAAAAAGCAGATCACTGGTTTAGCGCTTGTTTTGCTCTTACTGTCATGGGGTGCAAAACCAGGATCTCTCCTTCCATACAACTTTGAAGTTCCTCAGCCTAACTCTGTATTTTGGAAGCACTCTGAGGAATGCAAAGCCAAACTGCTTAAATCAAGAGGTTTATGAAAATTATAGGGCTTGGCTACTATGACTTTTTTAGCATATGGAAGTACAGAGTGTGGTTGATCACCCTCAACTTGCAATCTCTTTGGTGCTTGGGCTTTTTACCTGCTGACTGTTGTGGAACGACTCACTATTGCTGTTCTGTGCTGTGTGGGGAGCTTGCAGGGTCCCTCTGGGAGGTTTTTGAGACAGAGTGTGAGCAATACCCCAAGGAGAGACAGAAGGTCAGCCTGCAAGTACCGCCCTTTCTAATTCACAAAGGATAGTTTAAAATAGATTGCACCAGATATTGCCATCGTGTGGGGCACAAGCATGCGCCTGGCTTCTGGTGAGCCTCTCCTTTGCTTTCCTTCACCTGCAGAGATTCCTGGCAGTGGGATGTGGAGCTGTTTGTACTACTGATGCGGTGCTCTTATACGCTTACTAAATGGAGCAGAGCAATTCCCATTGCTCTCAACCTGGATTGCATTGCCAGCGCTCTGTTCACTTGGAAAGCTTTGTTCTGATCACACACATTCAGCACATGCTCTTTTAAGTGGTTTCCAGCACTCTCCATAGAAAGAAGGGGAAGGGATAATGATCCTGTGGAGACTTTGGAAAGAACTGAGCATAACCTTGGTGTCCAGGCTGACATTCAAGATCTTCAAGGCAATGTGCTCTGTTGCTCTTTTGCACTGCTCCAAGGCAATGGACCAAGGCAAAGATAATCAAAAGTAGCTGAGCTCCTCTTTTCCAAGAACACCTCCACACGCAGGTCCATCTTGTCATCGGCATTTTGCTGATTGCTCCCAGTGTGGGGAGAGATGTTCCATAAAAGCAACACCTGTTTTTTCTCCTTTTCTACCATTTCATTCCATTAGACGCATTTTTTTCCTGAAATGCTCCAAGACTGGATTCCAAGCCTGACACACTTGGATTTTACTGGGTTCTGTGCACATGGCCCTGGCAATGATCTGCAACCCTTAATTACGATGGTTAGCAGAGGTTCAGTACAACCGAACTCAAAACTTGCATCCCAGAGCTGGCCTTCCTGCCTGAAACCATGATTTCATAACTGTGTTAAGTGGGCATGGCTGCTAAGGAAGCAGGTTTGTGCTTCTCCAACATCTGACTGCTTCTGCACAACCCCCACCTTGGAGCCCCGGTGAGCCACCAGGTCCACCAGACCCAGGCTGGGTTAAATCAAATGAAGCATAAAAAAAATGGGGAGTTCCCTGATATTTTTCCCCAGGGTCTTGGACATGCCCTGGAAGAAAAGTGGCCCAGGCAGGGAGAGCTTCCCTCTTGCAGGGACATGGCAATAAGTCCCTCCTGGGAAGCAGGGCGCTCTGGCTGGGAACAGTTCCCACCCTACAACATTAGGTGCCTGTGCTGGATCACTCAAACCTCCCTCTTTTATTTTAACAACCAGAAAAATTTCCAGTGTGTACTGCTGTCCTGATAGGAAGCATGGTGACAGTAGCTATTGTATCAGAGCTCACTAAATCTTTCAGGAGTTCTGGGTATTTGGGCTCATGCCCTGAGGAACATTTCCATCCCTGTTTCGCTTGCTGCTCTTTAGCCCTGCAGTAGCTCTGCTGAATCCTTTTTCCAATTCAGATTCCTGTTCCCAGAGGAAATAAATTGCAATTGCCCCTTGCTTCCTTCTGGGAGTCTCTCTGTTTGAGCTTTGAACTTTATAGGAAACATGAGCAACTGCTGTAAAATCTCAATCTCCACTGTCCCTGAAATAACATCATGTATGTAGTAAATTGCATATCCAGGGTTTTGCATTTCTGAAGCCTTGTTGTAAGATGATCTTTGTGCTGTCTCTTCCTGGACATCATGATCAGCTCTGTCTTCCACTGGAGGTTTGAGTAGCTGAGGCTCTCAGGCCCTTCTTACAGAGGATGGTCCAGGTTTTGAAGGTGTGGTTCTCAAGTTCAACAGAGCCTCAGGCCAGGCTCTGCTTCAGAGACTTAATTCCCTTTCCCACTAGACCATCTGATTACGAATAACCGTGACTGGATGTTGTATGTCGAAATCCATAATCCCCTGCAAATTGTTTAAAGTCTTGTCCATTGAACTGCAGACCATTATCAGACATAACAATTTATGGGATTCCATGTCTGGCAAATGCAAATGTAATGTATGCTATGACATGTTTTGGTATCAGATTCTCTGTATTATTGGATAACATTATATAGTTCCAGGCTCATGTGAATAATAACCCCAATTAATGTGATCTTTGCCAAAACATATAAATAACTCTATTTTAGACAGCCCAAGTATTTCTTTGTCAAGCTATTTTATTTTTAAGTCCCCCTTTTTTATTTTACAAGTTACTCTTCTCTACACTAATCTGAGAGCAGCACACTGCATCACGGTCTCTCCTTTCATTTGCTCTAAATGGCAAATGGGGAATAACACTTCCACGTCCAAAAATCTTTGCCTATGCTTGTGCTGGATGACTTTGATCAAAACCTGCACAGTTGTACTGTGCTGTGAAAGACACTTAAAAATCTTTTTCCTTTTTGCTGGGGTAAACTTTGCTGTACCTGGAAGGATGTCTAGTCTGTGCAAAGGGTTGTGGTGCAGGTATCCCCAAGCAAGATCTACACAAGTTAACAGCAAGTCATATGCAACAGAGATGGACAAGGTCTTGTTGCTCCAACATGTTATCCTGGGCTCAGTGCTGCATTAACGGGGCCATCATGCTTTTGGTACCCAAGTGAGAGGCTCTGGACAGTGTGATGCATTTTATAGAGGCATCTATATTTTCCTTGGAGCAAGCTCACAGATCTCAAAGTACCTCATTTTTTTTTTTTAGTGGAGACATGTTAAGATGTTTAAAAAACTGTTTGCAGCCATTGGGCTGTATTCAAAAATGGCGTAGATCTTCAGAGTTTGCTTGGCAGGGGATTGTGCTAAGTATAAGGATTTATTGCCTGCTTTGCACATGGATGCTATGTCTTATTCTACCAGTAAATAATGAAGGCAGAAGAATTGCAATTTAAATATGTAGAGAATTTGGTTCTTAACCTCTTATTGGATGGCTGGTCTTGGAAGAACAACTCATTCTCTTGCTTAGACAGCTAAAAAGTGTGCAAGAAATGGGCACTTCAGGCATTTCTGTTTGAAGAGATAGGGTACATAAACATTTCCATGAACCTTATTCTCACCTGGAGAAAAACACAGCTGGTGTCAAACATGCTGCAAGTGTAAACCAGGGTAGTGCTGTAATATCGAGGTGACTTAGAGCAACTCTGGTTCAATGTGGGAGAAGTTTGAGTGAGTTGAAATGTGTGGGGTACCAGCAAGGTCATGCATGGGGGAGAGACCCCATGTCTCATGGTACACGGAGAAGGCAGAGATGTGAAAGCCTGTGGAATCACAGCTCTGCAAGGAAATCCCACTGCTGCAGAGATGGGATTGCTCTCCTTGAAGTCCAAAACCAGCCTGGTCCTCCAGGGCCTGGCTATGACTGTTTTCTTGCCATGGGCTCGAGTAACGCTTAACTCTCCATTTGGGTTCCTGCTGGCTGGGGAGGGTATATTTTTAAACGGCATTAGTGGAAATTTTGAATCAGGGCTTTCTGAAATCCCTGGAACTGAAAGCTCGAAGTTCAGGCTGTTGCATGATTTCCCTGGACACGTCCTCTTTTTCTGCTTGGAAATTTTAGACCGGTGGAATTAGGGGATTTTACATATTTATCCAGGATTTCCAGCATCTGGTGCCTGGCGGGATCTGCAGCTCTGCCTGCCCGCTGCTGACGCAGGCTCTTGGTGCTCTGGCACGGCCGCACGGCCGGGGCAGCCCGGTCCTCCGGCACCAGCTACAAAGCATACCGTTCACTTTCGGCAGCCCTGCAGAAACACGGTGGCAACATTACCTTTGAACTGCAGCTTGAGCTCTGTAGTCCCGGGGGAAATCAGGAACGATGCTGCTCCGAGGGACATGGTTTACCCATAGGAAAGTAAGAGGAGCACCACCAGCCATGGGACTACCTCATGCCATGGAGCGACTGAGAGCATTAACACCATAGGAATGGTCAGGGCTTTTATTCTTGTAGCTGCCACAGCCCACAAAGTGCTTTATCCTCAGGTAAATTCTCAAAGAGACATGGTTTCCACTTTTGCTTGCAGACAGTAGCTCGGTCTGGGGGAGCTAACCTGAATCAAGCAATTAGGGATGGGAGGAAAAGCGATTTCAAGAGAACTGGTGATAAATTTACACTGGACTTGGCAGAAAGCAGCTTTGCTGGATCCAACCAAAAATTGGCTCTGTGGGTGCCGAGACATGGAGCTTCCTCAGCTCTTTGGCTCTGTCCTCATGAACCTATTTCAGCTCTGGTCCAAGGAGACGCGGAGGATTTCCAGAGCCTGCCCTGGCTCCATCCCTTGTCCTGCCTGTCTTGCACGGCACGTGACAGCTGAGATGCCACAAGCACTGGTGGGCTGGATAAGTCAAACCTTCTGTTTGTGCAAAGGATGACCTGAAGTCTTCTAATTCTGAAGTATTTTTTTTAAAAAAACAACACTTCTCCCTCTTTGCCAGATTTCTTTCATGAATTTTGTTTGACGCATTTCCAAGTTCTTGCAGATGCATGAGAAAAATGTTATTTAAATGGATCTAGGCATTTTAGTTTATCAAAATTCTGTTCGTTCTGCAAATCTGATAACCATTTCAATAAGGTTTTCAAAGTATTTTGAAAAAGAGAATAGGGAAACGTGAAGCTTTTCATCCAATACAAATACGTCCAATACAAGGGGCAAGTTTTCCTAGCAGGTTGTCCTGGAGACAGAAGCTGTTCCTCAGTAAGCGGTAGTCACTTAACTTTTCTTTTTACCAGACCTGACTGAGGGTCTTTTCTGTGGAGAATGGTGCTGGTTAGACCTGATGGCTTCGCTAATTCATAACCAAGAAGGAAACCAGAATCATAAAGCAATAGAAACCTGTCAAGATCCAACCACCAGCTTTATAATCTGATGAATTAAATCTACACGTTGTTTTTATCGAGACAAAAATATTTGTTATAACACTGTCTTCTGTTCTAATATCAAACTGGATTGGGCTTTCAGATCTGGATGCCCACAGTTCATTGATTTCTCTTTTTTGGAGCCTTGTTTCACATTTTAGGCACTTCCTTGCTGAGGAGGTGCCTAAAGCAGGTGGTTAAAAGCAGAAATCTCTATTCAGAGCCCTCCTTTTCTGTTGACCTTTCTTCAGGTCCTGTTTCAGATTTGTATCTTGCATTTTAAAATTTGAACAAACAGGAACAACTGGATTTTAATCTTTTTTTTTTTTTTTTCCTCAAGTACTGTTGAAAATCACTTGAAAGGGCCGTGAAAGTTTGTGATTTAAGATGATTTATGCTTTGGGTTAAAGAAAAGTAAGAAATTGGGTATTTTTTTATGTACTTTGAACTTATAGGAGAACTTTCTGTGTAACAAATTTTTTTCATTCTCACGGTTCAACCATGAGCCATTCATTAATGTTCTAAGGAAGATGAATAGAATTCAGAGAGTTTCAAAGTAATGAAAATATTCATTGCTAAATATGGGAACTGAAAACTAACGCCCTGCTTAACTGAGACAATAGAAATTTATTTAATGAGATAAATCTGACCAGAGATTAACTTTGTTCAAGATATTTTCTAATAGGAAAGAAGTAGTGGGGTCACCCAGATCCCTTTGAAAATTTATTGCTGTGCTCAGGAATTCCTCATACATACCAGGACTGGGAATCTGAGTAGCAGGCAGTTGTGGCAAGTAAAAAAAAATGGTGTTATCTTGATAGCCAGATAACACAGTATCTACTCACATAAAGTCATTTGGAGAATATTGTTAGTGAAAACCACTTTGCTTTGGATCCATTCCTTCTTCTTTCCGTTTTCTGATAAAAAATCCTAAACACCAAGCAGTTAAAGGCTGCCATAAAACTGAGAAGAAACACTGACACTGGTGCTTTATCATGCTCCATCTGGGAGGCAAGCCAGCTCTTCCTACTTCAAGTTTATTTCTCCTACTCTGCTTTACCTCAGATAATGTCTCATAAACAGTTAAGAGGGTCATTTATAAACGTCTCAGAATGGTTATTGCTCTCATCATGGGCTTTGGATCTTCGTGCTCTCAGCTAGTGAACATCAAGGTAAAAAACAAAACAAATTCCCAAGCCCAGGGCACTGAGTATTTGGGAATTTGTCTTGCTCACAGGACAGAAAAGTTGCTATTTTCTCCACCTTGTTTTTTTAATTTTAAGGTTAATCTCTCAGATTAGGGCAGTCTTGCTAGCTTTCCAACCTTGGCATACAATTGAACTTCTGCTAAATCAAGGACTAAAATACCCAAACTAAGAGCTTAACTTAGCTCTTATTAACAGAATAAAGACCCAAACTGAGCGGGCTACCCAGCAGCAAAGTCTCTGGAGGCAAAGCACTAATTTCAACCAAGTTTACATATGTTTTACCCAAGGTTTTGCTCCAGGTCAGTTGAATGGATTGAAACCTCTGGTAGCCAGCGACAGCCATGGGCTTCAGGAGGGCACGGAGGTTTGCACTCCCCTGCTCCTCGCTTGTGCATTGCTTGGTACGTGCTCCTATTTTCAGCAGAAGAAGGGCCCCTGCCCGCAGGTTGCTTGCAAAACGCAGGTGCCTGTTCCCAGATCGGGAGCCACTTGATATATCCAATGTCCCCATTAAATGTTGCATATTTATCCTCTGACTCTGCCCCTCAGCAGACAGTTCCCAGGGTTGTGAAGGACAGCAGTGCCTGATGGGCCAGTCCCTGGTGCCCATGCCATGGAGGAGCAGGACTGCGGCACGTGGGAAGGAGCTGGCACAACACAACCACATGCTAACTTACCATGAGCAAAAACAGCATCCCTGTGCCCTGTTTTGACCCAAGGCAGCAAAACCAGCATCCCTGTGCCCTGTTTTTCCTCGTGCTCCCGTGCTCAGAGAAAGCCTCTGCGAGTCCAGCCACTTTGTAAGGAGTCAGTGCTTGGCTAATTTCTTGTGACCGTGTTTGAAGAGGCAGGCCGCACAAAAAGACATTTACAATAATCTCTCATGTTCTCCAAAGGAAAAGAATCCACCTGTGTAATCTTTTAAGTTAAGCTTCCCTCAGGTCTTGTTTAACATTATGAAAATGGCAGCTCATATAATTTTATTACCTGAGCTAAATATGATTCCTTCTCTGTCTTCCAGCTATTTCTCCTAATCCATATCAATAAAACTACTAGGATATAATGATTTTATAGGCTGCTGCTTCTTCGTCCCCTTTCTTTTATTACTCCAAATGTATTCTCTTCAAATAAACTAATTAATCTCACGATTAGAAACCCAAAGTAGCATTGTGCAACGTATGCAGTTACATCATAGGTAGAAGCAGCAATGACCAGATATTCACTCGTGAGGTCCTAGCTCCAAAACATTTCCTGGGAAAGCAGCAGAAAGAAGAGCCTGCTGAAGTGGGAGGGGAAACTGGGGACTCCTGGTGTGTTTGGTCTGGACCCTTTGAAGACAGGCTATTTGGTGACCCCTGCTCTGAGCATCTCTGCTCTTCTTTGGCCATGGGAGAAGGGAAGACAAAATGTTCCCCTGATTTTTCACGTATGGAGAGTTTCAAAGTCAGTTCATGACTTGGGCAGGCCGAGTGCTGCATGAGGCGGTCACAGCTCTGAAGCTCCAGATGTGACAAGAGGAAATCAAACTGCAGGAGACACAACAAAATAGAAAAATTATTTACTGCAGATACCAAGGAAAACCCAACTGCTTTGAATAATGAGATGTAAGGCTGGGACTTGTCATCTCTAACCTCACCTGTGATGCTGGTTTTGAGCAAATTGGGCATCCCCTTTGTCTTGACCCTCCCTCCATAAAAAGGGGGGGATGAGAGGTACCTACTGCAAGCAACATCAGAGATTTCAGCTGAGGTTTGCAGTGCATCTTGCAGCAGTCACTAAGTAATTATTACGCATTATTTTTATTCAGCCCAAGCCTGTAGTCCTTGCTCACTAAGGGACACATTTTATCTTTGTTGCAGTCAGTGTGGTATCACTGCTAAAGCTGGCGTGCGTGGATGTATTGTGGTCTGAGGCAAAATCCCTTCTTGTGCAACACAATATATGTCATTGTAGGCAGGGGGTATTGGTTATCACTACATACATGGAAAATAAATGACCATAAAGCTTGCTAAGTCACACTGTCTGTATTGATTGTCTGTGTCGGCAGAGATTCCAATACTGGATCTCTGTGATTTAAAAACAAAATTAAATGCTCCACCTAATTATAGTTCTGTGCACATATAGTTGCCTTTGAGTATTTGCAGCTGTCAGGTTCAAATATTTCTAATAACTGTGGCTGTGACATTTGTTCAACAGATGAGGTAAGAATAAAAGATAAAGGGGCAGCAGCTTGGCTTCAGGAATGGAAAGAAGATCAGATACATAACTGGATGCCATGGAGCACTGTAACATAAGTTTGAAGATGGGCTTGAATGCACCAGATTTTACAACCAAAATAAAATAGCAGGTGGTATGGTAGCAACACCGGAAAACAACATGGGAAAAACACCTCATGGAGGAAATGGCTGAGAAACACACTTTGCTCCAAGACCAGAACTGAGAAGGCTGAATGTCAAGGTGTCTCTCAGGGTTTAAGATCACGGAGTAGCTCATGCAATTTTCCCTTGGAAGGAGGGCAGCAGCGCACAGAGGTGTGCCTTCCTCTAAAACATGCAGGCACCAAAACCCCTGTGCAGACACGAGAACCCCGCAGCCCCGCTGGCCGTGGTGAGGCTGCTCCGGGCATGGCCAGTGCAGGGCCCCGGGCTCCCCAGCACAAGCACAGACCTTCTGCTTGTGCCCATGTTACTGGGCACCACTCACACGTTTCACCTCCAAGCTGTGCTGATGTTTCAGGCCTGGAATATCCTGCCCCTGTCTCCCTTTTTTTCTTCTGCAAATAATTTTTTACACATTTCTGTCCTCAACTGCTGTGATATGCTGTGTGTAAGCCATGAGGTAATGACAGAAATATAGTTCTGCAAAGACTTCCACTGAGAATTCCCATCATGACATTGCTGACAGGAGATACCTTAAAAAGAAAGCACCGTAAGAAAAAACACATGTTTGGTTTTTTGGGGGGAGAGGAGAGGAGGGAGGAAAGATTAGTAGACTATTCTCAATGTGTCTTAGATCTACGATCTTTGCTGCAGAATCCAACTGTGCAGATCTATCAAGTTCAGCCACGCTTGAGTATGCCACACAGGTGGATGGTTTAATCTTGACAGTTGAGCTTCCAACTGAAAGGAGACAGAAAGAATGAGATGAAAAAACATGCTAAAACCTGTTTGGCTCCCAGTCGGGCTTTGGAGCTGTGCTGCTGGATAACTCTATTGCTTGTAAAACAAAGGCACAGCAATGGGTGGCTCTTTCAGTTGTCGGTACCGTATTGGTTTTCCTACAGCAGTTGCAAAATATCAAGGATCCTCCCACCTGACAATATAAAGGAGACGGGTGCAGCTCTGCTCTGATGAGGAAGAAACAGCAATGCGGATATGCCCTTGGAGAAATTAAGATTAAATGCAGATGAGATCCGTGAGTGGAGCATGTGTTTCACAGGGGAATTACAAGATGCCCAAGAGCTGTATGTTTAGGGTTGGATCTTCAAAGCTGCCCTGGTCATGCATCCATGGAGTTCCCATCTCATCTGAATGCAGCAAAACATCCAGTTCTCAGCAGGAATAGTTCAGAGCTGCCTTGCTCACACTCTGCTGTCTCTGAAATGCAATGGGTTTGGATGCACATTGCATTTCTGCTGCAAATTTCTAGCCACATACGTAGAGTAAGCATGGCTTGGATTAACATTAAAAAAGGGAAATGTTAATGAAATGCTGAAGCACATACCTATGACACAATCTGAAACAGGTGGATGTGGAGCAATTGAAGGCCTCACGCTTCACTCAAACCATATGTGAAACTCCTATTGCCATCCTTGGAGCAATGATCAAGGGCAGGAGATGGCTGTTAGTGAGCATGATTTAAAACTGACTTTGGAAAGAGTAATTTATACTTTGGAGTCTCCTTAGATGTGTACCCAGTAGGAAATTCTGTAGCTACACCTGTTTACACATCTTTTGGCTCACTGAGATGCTAATGAGAAACCCAGCCCTCATAGGCACAGTGAGAAACTGTAACAATTACTGAACTCCAGAAAGAAAATGGGTTTCAGTGACTGATTTATCAGTAGGCTCTCCTGCAGGACAGATAATTCACACCAGGACTTTTGAAGGGTTGCAGGGCTGCACTCAGGTTTTGGGATGCAAAGCATCCAGCAGCCCTGGTAAACACCCAGTGCTCCAGAGCCAGGAACTGTCCCAGCCAAACTCCCTTCCACCTCTTTCTTTTTGCTGGCACCCAAATGGTTAAATCTCCTCTGGCTGCCCTTCATATTTCTGAAGTTTTAGACTTGATGGGGTTTCAGACCACTGTGTCTGTTGAGATGTTTTCTTCATTCATTACTCTTGGCACCATATGCAGTTGAGGGTCCCATGCTGCACTGCAGTTCATCAGGGGCTCAGTATCTATTTAATGCCCTCCCCGAGCTCCACCCATTAGTGCTGCCTCTTAAGTTAAGTAGGGAGAAACCAGTGTCCTCAGACTAGGGTTGCACGCAAGGGTGAACTTCCAGCTCAGCACACTCGGTCTCTGAGGGTCCTGCAGTCGCAGATTGATGGAGTGTCCTGGAGCAGTATTTTGGCTCATGCTTGACACCGACATCTTTGCCTACCACCTGCAGAGAGAACCTTAAGAATTGGTCTAATTTTGGCAGAAGAGAGCCATGCTGTGCCCTCTCAGAAACCACAGAGTGGTGGCAACTACTTCTACAAAGGACAGAAATAAGGCTCAGTGTTAGAGGATCCGGATCCTTTTCCTAAAATCCCCATGAATTTCCTGACTGAAAACCTCACCGCCTCTGCAGCGAGCTTCCCCAGGCACATGCTAGGGCTAATAACAGAGACCCACTTTGAAGAGCTGGTGACAGCCTTCTGCAGGTGTGTGGAGACCCCCCACCAGAGGCACCCAGTAGTGGGGCCGGTGGCAGGGCAGAGCCAGCCCCCTCTGCACGGCTGTGGGTGCCCCTGCCTCTTCTTGCATGAGGAGCTTGGGCTGGGAGCGGTGAGAGTGAGGAAAACGCTCGGGGAGGTTGCAGGATCAAAAGGGTTGCTTAAGCACTCGGCATTACAATTTTGTTTGTGAATCATCATTTTAATTTGTTAAATACTAGCATGGTAAAAGAAGAATAAGACGCGGTGCAAATGACCTTGCATGCTTAAGAAACTGTGCTCCTGCAGTGTTTGGATGCGATTGCGCAGTGTGAATACGCTCCCATCAAAGCCACGGAGACCCTTTGAGAATCCAAGCCCGGTCTCATCATTCACCTTCCTAAAATCAGATTGCAAACCAGAAACAAGACTTCTTCTTAATGATAGCCCGAGGAGCGATGTTTGGGCTGTGAATCATGTTAGATTTCACACTGATACGCGATGAGTACATACTCCGATACCATCTGCAGGTTTGGCATGGTTCAAGGCGGCGGCGGCCGCCTCTCGGAGATGCGCACCGTGGCAAGGAGGTTTCCAGCACTGGTCCATCCCTGTGGCCGCTGTCCCCAGCCACACAGCCCGTGGGTCCCCAGGCGGTGGTGGCAGCCACACTGGGACCTCCGAGCATGTTGGTTCGCTGCCTGAACAGCAGCTTTCCTGATGTGCAGCCTCGCTGCTCGCCCCCCCTCACCTCTCCATAAGCCTTGGGAATCGGAAGACTCCTTTTCTCTTTGCATAAGCAGGACATAAATTCAAAGGGTTCTGCTGAATATTTGTTAAGATGTATATTTATGTGTAAAAGCCTCCCTACCCCTCAGAAACCATTTAGTTAAAAGAGGATAAAGATGATTTACTTATGCCTTAGGGCTGTTGCTATTTAAACAGTGCACATTTATTTCTATTTACTCTGGTATTTACTAAAAAAGCATAGTTAAATTAGAAATCGTTGCTTCTCCTAAGCTGTTTCTGAAGGCTGTTACAGCACTTCTTCAAGGGAACAAACTCTGGGATGAACAAACCGCATCTTTCTGGCTGTAGGACAGTGAAAGCAAACACCGTTTTCCAGTGGCCACAGGGAAAAAAAATGATGTCCTGGGATTCCTCAGTTTGGCAAACTGCTTATTTTGGTGGAACACCCAGCTTTGCAAACTGTTGTCACCACGTGATGCGTGTGGCGTAGCTGAGACGGGTTGCTCTGTCATCTGGGTTTGCATAGGGAATGCAGGTACCTGACATCCCATGAGCTCAACAAATAGAATGTAAGGGGCAAAATCCCCTGGACTCTCCAGCTCTGAGCTCCTCAAGGTTTTTTCTGCTTGGGGACATTAGCAGTAACGACGCTGGTGCAGCCGATAACTGGCTGGCTGGGCTTAATGACCCCAGGCATGCCAGCTCCTCTCAGCTGGCTCCCAATCCCCAGGAAATGCACCCCGGCCTGATTACTGTCGCCTAAGGAGTCACACGTGTATGCGGGAACCTCCTTTTCATTAGCTGAACCTGTGCCCAAAGTGCTGCGGCAGAAACATATTTTTTCAATCAGATAATGCATTTTCAATTAAATGACTTGGTTTCTACCAATTTTCTCTTCCTTTCTTGCTGTACAGGAGCTATCTGTGTTTAAAGTTGTAATGGGATCTTACAATAAAGTTGGCTGTGTTCTTCTGAAGTGACGGTAATGGTAATTAAGATGCGTTATTGTTTTCCAGTGGGTATATTCGTAACATATGGACATGCAACCTGACTCTGAGCAAAGTGTTCCTGAAAACGCAAGACAAGATGCGACAGACGAGACTTTGTAGAGAGGCAGGAGGAAGCGAAGTCCCTGAAGAAACTCCACACAAGCAGGAAGCTGCGTCTTCCTGTACCTGCCTCTGCGGAGTTCCCCCATGGATGACTTTGGCAAGGGTTTAATAAATGAGTACACACGTTTGTTATAAGCATTATGTATGGTATATGGCAAATGTTTGCAAAGCAACTGAGAAGAAAAGCTGCTGGGGCAGGACTTTGGGTTTTAGACTGCAGCAGTGCACTAAGGAGCGTGACCTGAAGATAATAGAGCTTTGGGGAGCGCCAGCAGAGCTGAATTAAGCGTGAATCAGAAATATTTGATAAATAGTGAGGTAAGAAATAGGGAAGGATTTCCATTCCAGAAACCTTCACCTTTTCCCTCTTACTGAGCATTTCCCAGAGCTCTTAAGCCATGGCTGTGCCACATTCTAGCCTTTGCTGGAGGGTGGGAAATTGCATGTGCTCCTGGCCCTGAAGTCAGGAACAAGAAGGAAACTGCTCCTTCCCAGAGAGACAAAAGCCATCAGCACCCAGAAAGGGGCTAGGGTGGTCCTCAGGAGCAGCTGGTGCTGCCCCACTACAGCTGCCATTCCCTGGTCACTTGGGTTGGTGATGAGGGCAGGAAGGGCATTTGTCAGGTCTCTGCAAGTCAGGTGACATCCGTCTGGCAAAAATGAACCCCTCAGTCTTGGTATCCAACCATGTTTGGTGAAACTGCTGTTGCTTTTCACCTCTCCAGGCCGTGTCCCAAGCTTTGCAGCTTGTCAGAGCTGGCATCACAACGTGGGAATGACTCACCAAGACCAAAGACACCCGCAAGTGGCAGTTTCAGGATGTTTAATTTTTTTTCCCCCCTGAGCACACACCAGCTTTCCAGAACCCTTTTGTGCTGAAATCCCCGTTGTGTTCCACTGTGGTTGGAGGATGGAAAGGAAGGCAAGGAAACGAGAGGCTCCTCCAGGCAGGGCAGCCTGCAGGCTGAGCACCCTGGATGTGGAGGGCTCCCGTACAGCATCTTTGCCCACATGTGGGGAGAGGGAAGGAATATGGGTCAATTTATTCTGTTTCCTATTTAGTATCACCTGGAAGTTACAGAAGATCTCTGGTTCTGAAAGAGTTTTTTGCTTTGTTAATGTGACTTCAGCGGTCTTCTGAAGAAAGTGGTACAAAAGAAATAACGTTTGAGGCAATTTCCTGTGTATAACAAGTTAAATAGTTCTGCAATGAAACGTGAAGTAAATAACTTTGAAGCATAGTTAGTCTTTGTTCTTGGTTTCAGTGGTGAATTTCTTAGAGCTCACATGGCATGGAGGAGATCTTTTTTCAAGAAAAAACAGTTAAAAAAACCTTGGCATGTTTAATGGAAATCAATCTGAATTGGAATTTCAACTGTTAGTAAATCAATGCCATCCCCACACTCTCTGTGCATACTTGCCCTATCCTTAAAGATGATGCACATATTTATTTAAAAAAAGTCTGTACAGTGTTTGGTACACAGTGAATTAGACGCCAAGAGTGCTTTAGAACAATCACAAAGGAGTGTGAGCTTCTGCAACCCACCCTTGAGAGAGCAAGCGTTGTACATGCCTGCGCTCATTGCCTCCCTCTGCCAAGGTCGTGCTGTGCAATGCACTCACGTCCCTGCGCTCGGTTGCTCTGGGCAGAGGCATAGGTGGAGAGGTTTTCCATGCACTTTCCAGAAAAAGACTTTTCCTGTGGTCTGAGACCTCAGAAATCCAACTGCCTGTAAGTGGTCCACACAGCGCAGTGCGACTCCACCTCTCTGCCAGCAGGGCTTGGCGAATTTTGCAGCTTGCCATTAGCTCTCTGTCCTGGGAGGTTGTCACTCATCCCTTGCAGCAGCTCCTGCCCAAAGCGATCCATCACCACATCAGCGGCAAGCCCTCACTTGTTCCTTTTTATGGATCAGAAGAGAAAGAAAGACACATCCAGGGAAGGGAGGAACTGTTCTACGTGTCTCGGTGTCATAATCACAGACGTGTTTTTCCAGGGTGCGTGACCCAAGGTGAGCACCCACCCCACCCACACGGTGCAGGGACTGAGCCAGGGTGTCACAGGGCACCCGCAGGTCTCTCCAGCTGACTGCAGCTGCCCTGGTGCACCGGGACATGGGAGACTAGGCCCCCACGAAGGCCAGGTCATGGAAGTGTCACACAGTCCATCTGCCGGCTCAAAGTTACCTGCTTGTTTGCCTCCTTAGGTTATCTGGCTGTCTCTTGCTGTTAGTTATTACTTTTATATTCCTTGCTTTTCCACATCCCACAGTGTCACTGGCCTTGTCTAAGACACGAGCAGGACAGAGGCCCAGACTCTTGGAGATAGGCACCAGACCCTGGGAATTAGGAACACAAATGTCTTGGAAAAGACCAGCTTTTGCCCAGCCCCACACAAGCTGGAGCGTGAGCCAGAGGCTCCCTGAAAACACCGTGGGAAGGGGGGTGCTGCAGCAGCTGCCTGCCACTGCTTTTCTTGAGTATTTTGCCTGCTGGAAACATTCAAGGAAAGGACATTTCTGGGCTGTATGTGCAGGTATTCACGGGTCCTGAGTGTGAAATGTTCACCCCTCCGTGCTCACACTGCAAGCCCTTTCCTAGTTAAGGAAGGGAAGCGGTGGGAGACGCCCTAAATCCGCTGGTGCTGCACTACACTGCTCAGAAGCTGACTTCATCCCTCGGTGTGAGGAAAGGATTCACGGGCTGTCCTCTTACCAGGGCGCAGGCAGGAGCAGAAGCTAGGTTAACCGTGTGTCTATTCACTTCACGCTGTGCCTCAGAATTTCTAGACCCCTAGCAAGAGCACACTGCTCAATCTGCATGTGACCCCCCCCATCTCTCTCTGCTTCTTTAAATCACCACACTCAAAAAATTTCAACGTGTGCTTTGGGGCCAAATACATCTTTTCTGCGTGTGTTTTTTCCCCTGTGGCAGCCTTCCTGTCGCTGCAGACAGGACAAGCTGGGGAAGCTGCAGGAAGAGGTGGTCTTTCCCCCATCTCTGCTCCTGGAAGGGACGCAGAAGGACTGCATGCACAGTTAGCTCTTGCATTATCTGCCCCATGTGCAGCCATCTGGTTCTGCTGAAGTTTTTGATCTCTCAGCCGGGTTTGATTTATGTGGCAAGAGCAGCGGCATTCCCATCGCAGAAGTCAAGCGCGATGGTTAGCGTTGCCACTGCTTAAGGGTACAGCCGGATCCCACCAAGGCAGAATTTTACATTGCCCCTTATTGGACACATCTGGAGGAGGAAAGGCGCTCTGCTCCCTTGGCCCGTGTTGGCTGGGTTTGGGCCAGGCAACGTGAAACCCTTTTGCATTTTGCAATGCCTAATGCCTTGGTTTGCGGGCACGCTGCTTTCCTGATGTTCGAAGTTCGGGAAAACGATACTGAAGAGGCTGGTATGTTTTCTGCACTGCAAAACACAAAGCAGGGATTTTTAACTTGGTAACAGAGGTTTCCATCCCCTGGTGTGAGGGTGGCAGGCTCGGCGTCCGTAAGATGAAGAGCCTTGATGAAATATTTTGTGAGGGTTATGCTCACGGGAGGGTGTTGGCATCGTAAATTTGTGTGCGTGGAATATAATGATGCCCCACATTGCTCATCTTGTGCCCTGGGTCGTCCTTACAGGCATTAATGATCTTTCTCCTTTTTCTTCACTTCACTAAGGGTTGCATACTTCATTCTTGATGCTTCATACTTCATGTTTCATTCAAGTGTTGCACACTCAAAACTCCTCTTTGTGTTTGTTTTCTTAAACCTATCTTGTTAACATCAAGTAACATGACATATCATGATGCATTATCATAGCATATTACACCATTTATTTTATTACATGACACTTCACAAAGTTCATGAATGGTCATTAGTTCCAAAAGAGAGAGATGACTGCTCAAGGGATTGTTTCTGACTAAGAGGCTCCCAAAACTGAAATATGAAATTAATCAGATTCAGAGCTCTTTATCTTCTCTTTCTGGTGAAATCCATCTGATTCTGGGCAAGATGCATTGATTTTCATTAAAAGATCATTGTACTGGAATATGGTATTTTGGGTCAGGAACTGAGGAGAGACAATTTTAATTGAAATGTCATAGGAAAAATGGGAAGTCCAAATACAGTGACCCAACCTGGAGTGAGTGCAGAATTCTGCAGCAGGCAGGGCTGGTAAGCCTTGCAAAAAGTGATTTGTTAAGGTTTGGGTGAATTTCTGTGATGTAGATACTGGAAGGAATTTTTATGGGATCTGGCTCTGGAATCGAGAGGATTAAATAGCAAAGGAAAATCCAATGTGCTGTTCGTAACTGATAGCACACAGAAATGATAGTTCTTGTAGCAACTGGAATTTGAGTCACCGTTGCCTGTAGCCAGCCACTTCCAGCCATCTGTGCACAAAGAGCCAGCCCGCAAGTCGCGCTTCAGCTCCGCACCACGAGCAGCGTGCGGGGCCACGCAGCCGTTGCTGTCCCGCACCAGCAGGTCTGAAGGACCTTTGCTTTATGGAAAGGGCTGTCTGAGGCTTGTCACCGTGCAGCCACCGTGCTTGGCCTGGAAACAGTTTTCTGTCCGAAGAAATAAGATGAAGGAGCCCTGGACTTCTTCACAGCACCAGGAGGGGTGTCCTGTGGAGGGAAAAGGGACACAGCCCCTCGAGTATTTTTGAAGCCGTTAGTCCATGCGGCAAAATTTAGTCCATGTGGCAAAATTAGTCTGTGTGCTGGGTTGGAGGTGCCGAAGGGAAGGTCCACAGTGCAGCGTCAAGCAAGCCAGAAAATGCACAGGACAGGAAACAAATCATAAAAAGCTCTCTGCAGCGATGCAGCCCACGCTCCTGCCCGAGCGCGGTAACACGCTGTGTATCGTATGCTGCCATGGAAAGCTGGTCTGGGTTTCATCAGCGGGGTTTGAGACACTTCTTGCACTTTTTGCTGTTGGAATTAAACCAAAATATAACAATGTTGCGTTCAGGCTTACAGGAGAGAATAAAGGAGGTAATATGGACTGTGGGTCTGAGCACAGGACTTGGAATCAGTTCAGGTTCCAGTCCTGAATCCTGCTAACTCAAGGTGTGCTCTGGGCTCAGGCCATACCCTGACCGTGCTCCTGTTCTCCCCTGTGCCGCTGTGATCCTGGAGCGGGGTGGTGCCTGACCCACACAGATTTGGAGGAATGCCTTCGGTCTGGTAGGGAAGGTGGTGCAGAGCCATCATCTCTTGCATTGTGCATCTGCACTGAGTTTAAATTTTGCTACCAAAATGGACCCCTGAGCTGGCATATGGTGTTGTCTCCGGGTGCCACCTACATAAAGACAGGTGAGTGTCTGAGGGAGGGCGAGGATCGGGGACCAATCCCACCGCATCCCCTGCCTGTGCTGCTCTTGGGCACGGGGAGGTCTCAGCTGCATGAAGAGACCTGGGTTTTGGGAGAGGATGGATGCTGAGGACACTGAGGACACAAAGCTTCCAAGAGCACAATGTCAGGCAAAGGGTTACATTTTCATGTAAGAAATGAATGCACTTTTTAATGTGCAAAAAAATGTCTGGGGTTTTCCACAAGGCGACTGGTGGGTAACCTACCTTTTCTTTTCACATGTTGATTTTGTACATTATCTACAAAATCTGCTTCATATCCAACAGACCTACAAACCCAGGCTGTCCTGTGCAATTGTCTGAATACTTTACGCGGTCGCAGCTTAGTCAGGGCATTCAAAACATCACCCTGAATATGGTGAAATTCATGAGATTGTCCTGAGTGGAAAGGGGGAACCTTTCAGTGGACAAGCTGATGGTCTCCACAAGAGACCTTCAAAGTACTGTGACGGGGAAGTTCACCTAAGCCAGAATAAACAGGATTTGTAAAGGCAATCAGCTGCTGCTGAGCCTCTGGGAACTGTAAAGGTGCTTCCAATGACTTGTCGAAGGGTCTTAATTAAATGACTCAGCCAGCGACATGCAATTTTCTGAAACGCTGAGAGCCCTGCGCCCACCACTGCAGGGACACGCGGTCCACGTCTCAGAGCCGCCCGGGATGCAGCCAGTGCCTGTGGAGCTGGGGCTGCTCTCGGAGCAGCAGCCCCGTGGGACGTGTTTCCTGTGGGATTCCTTCCACTGCCACTTGGGCCACTGCCCCCACTGCAGAAGGCGGTGGGGAGGAGGGAAGGAACGCCAGGCCTGCAAATTAGCATCAAAGGGTTGGTGCGAGGTTTATGGGGACATTTACTAGTGTTGTTTTCATTATTTACACCAGCCTTGATTCTAGGAGTTCTCATTAAAAGTGTAATAAATGTAAAAATATTTTACAGGCCAATAAAAGTTCCAAAGCAAAAATAACTTTATATAGTGTGATTTTTTTTTCTTTTACAAAATACTGTGTGGTATCATATTGAACCTGCTGATTGCTGATGGGATGAGAGAAGTCCCTCTGTTCTGGAGCAGTGGAAGGGGACAGGCTGGGACTCAGCCCTGCTTTCCAGCTGACTCATCAGGTAATGGGTAACGCTTGCTGTCCGTGGCTTGGAGGAGAGTGTAGTAGGCCAAAGGCAACTTCTCGTTCTGGGGAAAGGAGAGAAAACCAGATCATTTGTATTATTTTATTTTTATTTATTTCTTTCTGGTTTAAAAAAATACATGAAATGTATCCAGAAAGGCACTGGAAAATATGGGACTGACAAAGGGAAAATACATTAAGGTTTTCAAGTTCCTCTATAAAATATGTTTGCATAAACACACTGTGTGTAGTCAGAACTAGCCTATAGTTTCTGGAAGTATGTTAAACAAGGAGAGTGATATTTGCCAAATCTTCTGTTATGGTTTTGGGATGTGCAGTCCTCTGCAGAAGGACAGAACTAAAATGAGGAAACACTTTGGAATGAACTCAGCTTGGAGGCAATCCAAAAACCTTGTGGAATGGGTGGAGATGAAAAAAAATTGAATTTAACCATTAAATCATCCAGCAACTTGGCATCTGCGGCATTTATCTTCTTGTCCCAAAGATAATAATGTTCCAAAGTCATAATGACGTCTAAACATCTTTGATCACAGAGCAGATGAATTGGTCCAAAAATGTTAAATTTGGCTGTCTCACATGGGTTATCCTAATAAATACTGAGTCAGCTTTGCAAATGGAGTGGTTTTCAAAATTGTGGAATGAACATAGATGTGCTGGACCTAAAAGAAGCTGGAGGTGTTAGTTACAGCAGCCGGTGGGACCTCCACTTGCTTGAAAGCAAATTTAAGATTCCTGGTTTTCAGGCTCTGGCATCTGTGAATACTCCAAATGTTTTTTTCAGACTGACTCTAAAAGCTGCCTTCATAATTTTGCATGAACAAAGACTTTTGCTCATGCTGTGTTGTTGTCCCAATTTTTAACACTTTGAAAATCCAAGCTGATGCGTAAGCCTGTGCTTGGACAAGGGGAATGGGAATGGAATGGGTTTCTGCTAGAAGCAGCCTTGGTCCTTTTCCATGCCCATTTACTGAGCCGACCTGTGTCCAGGATTAGGAGAGCACTAACTAACAAGCACTGGAGAGGTGCCATCCCCACAAAGACCATTAACGGTGCAATCAACCCAATGCCATTTTTAAAATCTAGTCAAAGAACTGAGTGAAGCCAGGCAAGAAGGCTGAAGCATTTGCATCCCATCTAGCAGGTATGAGCTGAAAGCTCAGGAAGGTGGTATAATTGCACCATGGGTGAATTTGGCCTCTTGAGCTGAATCATCTGCTGCTGGATTGATTCTGTGTGTGTATGTATCTGTGACCAGAATAGGGAGTTTCTCTGTGAGGATACTCAAAGGGGAGGCATGAGCCAGCCAGGAGTTGTGCAATATTTTCTTAGCAGGAAATAAATTTAGACCCTTGCATTTTTTTCCCCTAAAACATTGGAAGGAAACGTGGGGCTCCAAGCAGGATGATCACTGTGAGAAAACACGGACTTTTTACTGTGCCTGCTATTGCGCCCCAAGGCCACAATTAGATCTGGAATCCCATTGTGCCAGGCATTGTCCAAGTGCAGAAGAAGAAACACGCCTTGGCTTAGAGGTCTGCAGTATTGATTAACCTTTATTTGTTTGTGCAATTACTAGTTTATTATTAAACATTGCTATTTGTGTTAGAAGGCAAATATTCTCAATTCAGCCATAATGAGTCCAGGGATCAGTTGTAGCATAAGCCCTGTATTGCATACAGATAAAAAGGAAATATTTTTCTTGTTTTCATAAACGTCTCATTGAAGTTTCAGGTTTTCAGGCAATCTTGGGGAGTTAGACTCACATTCCCCGAAAGCCCCTGTGACCAGGACACAGAAATCCCCTTAACCCCTTGGGAATCTGCATCCTAAAATGACATGCCCCAAAGCCTATGAGACAGCAGCAGAGCTAGGACTAATACTATCCCATGTCTCAAGCTGGTTCTCTTGAAAGAGTATCTTTGTTTCCGCAAAAACTTACATGTTCTGTGAATATGCCTCTACATACAATTTTCCTGCAAGGTACCCTTGACTGCACTCCCAAGACACAAGTAATCTGTATGTCCCTACCCTGGCTGCTGGCTGAAATACCATTGTCTTGTCCACGCATTGATTTTGGCTTTCCCATTGCAATGCTGTTATCTCCTTTGCTATCTCATAATTTACAGGAAATTCAAAACTGGATGCAATCACAACTCATAATTTGAAATGCTAATCCTTGGCCTGTCACTCCAGCTGTAACACATACAGCCTGCTCTATTAAACTTTAATGTGCACCCTAATAGCCATGTAAGGCTAGAAATCCAGGGATTAGCTTTGATTCCAGTTTAACTACTGATAGGCGCCTGTAGTATTATAAAGGACTCTTTCTCTTTTGAGAAGCACTGAACATCTTTGCTTTGGTTTGTTTATAAGCTACTGAAAGTCAGTCTAACATTGATTTTCTCCAAAAAGGGCTACTATAAACCAGGTTTAATCTAGCTGAAGAATGGTGCACTCAGAGCAGTAAGAACTCGATTTCTCACCCTCTGTATCCCAGGCTCGGGAAAGAGGTGACTTTTCTTTCACAGTGGGTCTAGGCTGTGACATTCAGGACCATCTGGATCCTGTGAGTGGGCAGAAGACTGGGTGTGAAGCAGCTGGATTGTGTAAGATTGGTAAAAATCTGGCCCTGTTCAAATGAAGAGCAACACTTCCACTGAATTCAGCAGGGCCAAGACAACCCACGATATTTTGAAACAGGGTTAATGGGCTTTGCGCTGTCCCAAGAGATGCTGGCACAGGAGGTAATTATGGTTTTCGGCTGTGTCTGTCACTCACATCAATGCTGTCTCCATGTCGTGTTGGTAGTAAGGGTAAGATAGGTGTAAGAGCAGAGGTCAGGTGGTGTTCTCCTGTGTCAAAAGGAGGCAGAATTTATAGGAATATAGTCTTCTGCACAGTTGGCACTCCTGGATTATATGCTGGAAATAGGATGCTTCTCTAACTGTTAGTTTCTGTGGATGCAACAATACCTATTTGGATTGCAGATTGGGACCCCTTTTGGTGAAAATATCTTGTTTCATTTGCAGAGGAAGATTTGGTCACCACCCCAAAGAACGAGGTTGCAACCTGTTCTTCAGCCTGAAGATCTCGCCACCATAGTGCATGCCTGTGGTCACTTCAGAGCAGGTTATTGCAATCTGGCCATCCAAGCAGCTCCTCCCAAAGACCACCAGGCACAGCTGAGGTATCAGAAAGAAATGTGTTATTTTTTGTGCAGCTTGCACTGGGAAAGACCTCTTTGGACCAGAGTGACATCTCTTCCAAAGCATACAAACCCAGTAAGATGAACAGCCTGGCAGGAATGGCACTTCCCTTCTCTGCCAAGCCTCCTGGTTTGTACACTTGATCTGCATGGTTTGGGTAGGAAACACAAATATTCCCTGGTGTTGTAGCTTTGGTTTGGAGATACTCTGTATGAGGCAGAGCTTCTCGCCCTGCATCATTCTTTCCTCACAGTCGTTCAGGGAAAGATTTCAGTTTTGCCTTGATTTGGAACAGAACCCGTTGCTGAAGCTTGAGATTTTTTTTCTTTTTTGCAAAACTGAATTCCTGTTATTCAGCCAGTCCTCACTCCCTGGAGGGTACGGCAGCCCCCAGTCAGCTCCAGGTCTTCATTTCACACAGGACCTATCTTTTAGGACCTGGGTGCCTTTCTCTTAGGGAATAGCTTGTCCTTTGTGCTTCAAGACAGATGTTGAGTTCAGATGGGATTTTTGGGATGATGTACTAATTTGTTCCAATCCCTGATAGATTCTGAGGACGGCCTTTGGCCGTGAAAAATGCTCACTCCTCTGAATCCAGGTTTATTGGCTTCCTGAGTGTTTTATGAGGATTCAGTGCTACATTTTCTTGGGATTGTGTTGAATGGGTACCTGAATTACTGGTGTAGATAGATGGAAATTTTTAATGACTGGTGTGTGTGGTTTATAGCTGTTTTTGTGCATATTTTCAATAGCCACAACGGTTACGCCCATAAACTGAAAAAAACCACCCTCTTTCCCGTCTGCTGGATTTTCGTTCGGCTCATGTATATTCTTGTTTATTCTGCTGGGCTTCCAAGATGGAAGTTTGTACAAACATTTTAAAGTTTTGAGAAACAACAACCAGAGGCAAAAGGAGAAAAAGAAAAACAAGGAGCAGGGCGATCGTCTCTCAAGTGGGTCTGTGCATCCTTTGCTTTATCGTCTAGAGCTTCAAGCTGGCATCGATTTTATAACACTTGGGAGATGTCCTATTTGCTGTTCTGCAAATGAGTATGACATACTGTTTCTTTCACTTATATACTTTGGAATCCTCCCCTGGCTGCATAGCTCCATGTTTCCTGCAGATTATGTACATATGAAGGAAACAATCACAGCAGATGCCACCCAAATACCTGTGGGTGATCAGATAACCCAACCTGCTCTACGGCTTTATAAAACCCTGAGTCAGGTGTTTGCTATCCAGAGATGTTTCCTGAAAAAAAAAAAAAAAAACAGACAATAATTTCTGGGGTTTGCACACCCAAAGTTGTTTAATCTCTTGTGGCTTTTGCTGTAGTCTCCGGGGACAGGCTGAGAGGAGCACGAGGAGGGAGATAGGTGACTGGAAAAGGCTCTCCGGCTGGCACCAATAGCTGGGAGTCCTCTTGTGAGCAGATGAATTTTATAAGAAAAGGAAAAGCAAGTGGAGCTTGTTCATCTAGTTTGCCACTTGTGGCTGATCTAGGAATATCTGCAACACCCATTAAAAGTACAGTTAATACTATTTTGTATAATTCTTTGATTTCCATAAGATCTCCATTGGGCATGCTACCTATGCAGGCAGTCAAGCATGCCAACTACTTTTTGACAGTAACTGTAAGCTCCAGAAATAAAGCTGCACTGCAGAGTGTCTGATTTTCACAGTGAGCTACCCCAGCTGCAGGTAGATGTTGGTGTTAGCCAAGGATGCTGGCTGTTACGGTCCCCAGAATCTCACTCAAGTATTAGGGACCGCATCCCGTCCTCTGCAGGTTTTGCGCAGAGACGGCTTGGTTTGGTGCAGAGAAACACCCGCTGCCAGTGGCAAGGGCACGGATGGACCCGAGCCGCTGAAACGGCGCAAACAAAATAGCTGTGCGGAGGAGAGCCACGTCCGATGGGTTGCAGCTGTCCCTCTGCCTCCCGGCCGCCCCCGCCCCGCTCCAAATGTAAATCATCACCCTTTTCCCTTTTAACATAACAGTTGTGTCATTTAAAAGCTCAAAGAGCTGAGAAAAAAGTCTACTTGTTTAGAGAAACCATTAAAACAAATTATGAGCATTTAATAAATGGGGAAAACTGTCTGTTTGTCATAACAGAATTTTTCCTTTAAATATCCAAACAACCACCCAAAAGGTTACTCGGAGATGGGTGTGTTTGGGGGACATTTCCAGGGTCAGTCTGCACCGGGGTTCTCACTGTAAGCCTTTGGCCCAAATCCTGGCTGTAGCCAGCGCGGCTGGGGGAGGTCCCGGGGTGGGGTACAGCGCTGCGCTGAGCTCCCTGTGGGGCTGGCGATGCAGCGCTGCTCCCCCCAGCCCCACGGTACCCAGTGCCTCTGCCCTGGCAGAGGAGGGATGCACACAAACAGCATTTTTTAAAGCATCAATGCGCTTCTTGAATAAACAGTAGCTTGGCGACTGCGTTTGGAAAGCAGTTGGACGTTCTTCTTGCTCCTCGTATGCTATTTCTTTTTCAAAACATTTCCTGATCCCAAGCTCCTTCCTCAGGTTGTGGGAACGTTCAGGTTCGGATCTGCAGTGTGTGGGCTGGCCCCTCTCCAGTTGTTTAACAGATGATTGCTTTGAATAGGATTATCTTGGACAGGCAGAGAATCATCTCCGCAGCGCCAGGGCCGCCTTCGCCCTGGGAGGGGGGAGCGACCGGGCTGCGCTGCGGGATGCTGGGCTCGCCTCGCTGGCAAGGGTCTCCTCCAAACAGCTATTGCAGCTCTGGAGCTGTGATCTGAGCTTTAAGAACTATTAAGTCCTTGGTCCTTAAGAATGATTGATTACCAGCTAAACCTCCTTGTAATGAGCCTCTTTAGCTTTAGGAACCACCAAAGTTTGGGAGAAAACCTGTTTTTTGTCTTGCTGCTTGGTGACTCAGGAGCCTGGAGGTAAATAAGTCCTTAGCTTTTAAGTGCACACCATTTTACTCTGTCATAGGATTGCAACTTCACGGAACAGAAACTTGCCTGCTGGCTCCCACTCTGGCTGCTGCAGGCATGGAGAGCTGCGGGGTGCCTGCCGTCATTTTGTGGACCAGCTCCTGAGGGCAGCAGACACTGAGCCAACCCCTCTGCAGATTGGGAGCTTCAGCATCGCACGCTGCTGAGACAGGCAAAGCCAGACGGGCTCCAGCAAACATAAGCCTGTCAAGCTCCCTGCCATTGCAAGGCTGGCTGTTGCATCCCTGCCACTTCTGGTGGTGACCTGCTGAGCACTTCAGGCACTTGTGTCATACTCACTATGAGGAGGTTGACCAACTTGCTGGAGGTTTCTTAGCTAGTGGCTGGCACCCCTACATAATGCTTCTGCAGCTTTCCTCACGTGCTCAGACCTGGCAGGTTGTACAAGGTGGCTGGCACCAAGGGGACCATGTTTTGTGCCGCTCCCAAGGTTTGGCTGAACTTGTGTAGATACGTGAATTGGAAGATGGTGCTTTCTAAGGGCCCATTTCAAAACTTCTCTGCAGGATTCATGTGGAATGAGCCCTGTGAAGACCAGGGTGAGAAACCAGCATTCACCCCAGGAGGCTGTTCCATGGGGCAACAGCAATGCCAGGAGCAGGAGCTGGCACTGCTTAAGCAGACCAGCCAGGAAGGAGCAGGTATGAGGAAAGCCAAACAACCTGGATTTAGGGTGAGGACGATGGCAAAAGATAAGGCCTGAACAGGACTTTGGGCTATATGAATAGAGGGAAGAAAGGGCTGAATCAGAGAAATGCCAGAGGGACAAAACAAAAAGGGCTTGAAAGAGCCTCGGTGTGTGGCCAGAGCTAGCTGCTCAGTTACAGGCTTTGTTGGGCAGGTGGAGCAGAGGTGGCTCCGCTCCCCGAGTGCCGTGCTCGGACAGCCGAGGTGGGGACTCCTCTCCTCTGACACTGCTGGCTGGCAACAGGCTTGGTCCCAAATGCGGAGTAGAGCATTTTTCTCCCTCACATCACCCTGCTATGAGCTGAGCCGGTTCTAGCCCAGCCCTCAGTGTCCAACCAGCTTGAATTTGGCATTTGGGATAACGCAGAGTGTGGACACATAATCCGTGAAGGGCCTCACCTAAAAATAAAAGCACCATCGAGAGATGGTGATTCAAGGGGACACTGCCCTTCGGGCGCACCCTGTCCACAGTGTGAATATTAACTTCCTTAATGAGAGAGGCACTATGTCAGGCTCTCCATTTCAGGTTGATAATGAGCATTTTACAACCTCCCTATCATTAAATATGAAGAAAATCCTTTTCTTTTAGCCTCCTCGGTTCTTTAATCTTGAAGTCCTCCTCGGTCAGATGTGTGAAGACTTTTCTTTGTGAATCGAATGTGAATTCTCCAGCTTCTCTCCCACAGGTTTTAATCCCTTCTTTTGTTTCACCATGTGGTTGTGTAAGCAGTTCCCTTGAGAACAGGGCTCCAGGAATATATAATTAAATCAAAAGTTTGGCACTAATAAGTGATCTTATCACTTTGTTGGGCTTTTTTCAGGTCTTTGTGTGATATTCCTAGGCCGCCCACTTGAAGTTATTTAATCACAATGCCCCCACAATAGAACCAGGGCCTTGGATGTTTTTTTTTTTCATGGCATATTATATCTTGTGTTATGATGCTTTGTGCACCAGGTGACTTAGGAGGGGCTGAAAACCCTTCAGGACTGTCACTGACAAGGCTGACGCTGCAGAGATTGCTTTTTCTATGAGTAATTACCGAGGAGAAACTCCTCATCAAGCCCTAACAAAGTGAATGCTTGAGCCCCAAAACTGCTGTCTCCATCATGCCGGGTGCTGGAGCCTGCTGGGGACTGTAGGCAAGAATAAGGGGGAAAGAAAGGCAAAGCCTGAGAAAGGTCCTGCTCCCAGTGAGTTTTCCTACATCCTGTGCTGTTCAGAGTGCTGTGCCTTCTTCCACCATCCGTGAGTGGCGGAGACATGCGGCTGCTGTGACCTCGGTGGGGTGGGACAGTTGCCCAACGCAGGTTTCTCCATGGGTTGAGCCTCTCCATTGTTCAGCTCAGAGCGCGATGAGGTATCAGGGTGCAGCCCTCGCCCTTGAGAAGCCTCAGGGCCTGAGTTGGCTAGGTGTGAAGCTGCTGAGTACTTGAAGATAAAGATAAGATATGGAGATTTTTAAAAACTCTACTAGAAACCTGTCATTTACTTAAGTGCATTCTAGGCAATGGGTTAAGTGTGCTTAGGATGGAGCTAAAATTTATAGGAAACCCATGTTTGCAAAAACCCCTCCTCTGCACAGTCTACACATCACCCAAAGCACCTCTCTGCCTCTTTCAGTGCCTAAATAATCTTGACAACTTACCTGCAACTCCTCCCCAGAGAATGTGCAGTGTGATTCAGAATGATGTGAAGCATGAGTGCAATGACACAAGGCAGGCACTGGTGTGATGTGGTGGTATGATTACATGGTGGCATGGCAGCGTGTGCAACCTGGTTTTTTTTCAAAACCTCAAAGCACGTTCTTGCTATTTTATTTTCGAGAGACGATATTTTTCCAACCCTCATTTCCATTCTAGCTCACCATTCATGGCAGCTGGTGGCTGGGGCACGAGAGCTGGGAACGAAAGCTGGGCTGCCATGAGCAGGGTGGGAGATGAGGAGGGTCAGTTTTCAACCTCTGGTACAACCAGAAGGAACCACCAGCCAGAAGCAGGCAGGAGCACAGGCTTCAACCATGGTTCCTCCATTAGATAATATTTTCCTCAATGCAACCAAGCTGCATTTTTCCTTTTTATTATTCCCTTACTTCATAAAATGTCAGAGAGCCGTCTGCATATCTGAAGTTTTCAGCTTTCAAATATTGCACAACCTGCAATGGAAAACGGCTTTTAAACCAATGTTTGCTTGAAAAAACTTCAGTCTCTCAGCACAAACTGCCCCCGGGAAGCCCTTCCCCCTCTTTAAACAGCAAATCTGTTTCAAGAGCTTCAGCAACGCCAGCTCTATCTCTGGGCATGACAGCCGGTGGAAACTGCTCTGCTTTCCGTTTGCCATGTGACTTGGGGTAAGACCTCGCCGTTGTTTTACTCCATCAACCGAGAATCTGCTGATTGATGCCCTGCAACTGCCCTGGCACACTTTGCTGCGCACCTGAGCCCGGAGCAGGATTTTGGAGCTCCATCCCCTCACCGCGCTCAGGCAGCAAGCGCTTGATCTGAAAGGCAGGGGCTAATGAAATAACTGAACAGCGATCAGCATACCCTCACAGTGTCACATTCAGGTCTCATTTTGTTGCTTTTCTGCCCACTTGGAATGCTGCTCCATTTACTAACTTTTTATTTGCTTTACTCCTAGCTTGCTTACCTATCATCACTAATTACAGAACAAACAATTGCAGTAATACAGTAATGAATAGAAACCTTTCGGGCTTTTTTTTTTTTTTTTTTTGTAGGTGCACCTGGTTCAAACATTTAAGATAAATAGGAGTGACTTTCCAATTCTCCTCTCCTCTGCCCAGCAGCAGAATTTCCATCAATCCATTTGGTGACGGTGTGAGCCGTCAGCAGCAGGCTTTGCCAGGTAGGCAGAAGGAAAGGTTGTTCTGAGATCTCCTGTAAACAGTTCAAGGGGCGCTGCTGAGCACCATCCCTTTCTGGTTTTAATTGCCCCCTCCCCTTGAATTTGTGCTGGCATCACTGTGAGCAGTTCCTCGTGGTCCCAGCGCAATCCATCCTGAATGCCCCTGGCTTTGGCTGAGCTGAAACTCCTTACAGCAAGCCTTAGTGACACCCCACATTTGCAATTTCACCATTAGATCCAAAAAAGGAGAAATTCAGAGGAGAGACCAAAACCTTTCCTGTACCAGTGCCTAATGCAGCACAGCACTTTGGTTAAGGACGAGCACAGCTTCATTGATTTCCCTGCCGCTCTGTGTAAACTTATGCATCCACATAAGAGTATCTCTTCGATCTGGGCTTAGGATTACAATGGAACAAAAAGCAATGTAAATCCACTATTAAGTACATCAATAAAAACACTTCACAAATGAAGCTTAAGTAAGCCTTAAAATGTACCTGGAAATAGGAAATTACCTATTGTAAATGAAATGAATGTTGATATAAAGCATTTAATTAAAATGGAATTAGTGTTTCAGTTAATCTTTCTGTATTTCCTTTCGCTGTTGTACACGGCTGGGCAGAGACATGCCCCTGCCTGGACTGGGAATGGCTCTGGCTGGGGACTGGCTCCCACATTCGACCTCTGTAGCATTTCTGATGGGTGTTTGGACCAATGCAATATGATTCCGGAGAAGAGTTTACTTTTTTTTTTGTTGTTAAAAATTCTCTTCTACTCTAATGATACCCACAGCCTCCCTCCCCTGGAGTTTCTAATACTTCTGACAAGCAGGTGTACAATTCTGCTGCAAATATGCTTAGAGGGAGATATGATCTGTTTAATGGAAGCAACCTGGGAGTCACCTGCTGGACTGGTTTGTTGTTATTTTGGTGTGACACTTACTAGTGATGCACTAGAATAAATCCAGACCTACTTTTTGAGGATGCAAGCATCCACCATTTGCAAGACTGTAGAGAGTAACCCTCTCTGTCTAGTCAAAAGGACCACTAAAATTATTTCCAACTCTAGAAATGATAAAAACATATGAATCAGGCCTCAGAAAATTGTGAATTTGGCTCAAAGGTGTTGAACTCCTCCTTCAGTAGTAGAAGAAAGGTGTTTATAACTTGTATTCTCATTCCTGAGCCTTTAGCTTAGAAGTAGGGTGGCATTTTCTGTAGCTGACTTGGCTGAAATTGTACTTTTGAAGAAAGGAAAATTGCACTGCTCACCTCTCTGTGTGACTCCAGCTGGGGATTTAAGAAAAATGCCAAATTTTGGTGTCACTTGACAGGGGCATGGCAGCAGCTGGGTGCAGTGTGGAGGGTTGGGAACAATGCATCTTGCAGATGCCATCTGCAATCAGCTCTCAGGCAAACAGGATCACTCATCTCGAAATGATGGGGACCAGGCGGGGTGAGATGCAGCACTTGCACAGGGTCCCCTGGGCAGCTCCTCACAGAGTCCATCATAAGGACACCTTGAGCATCCACCACCTCCCTCCCAGGACTCACCCTCTGCTCTCCCAGGGCTCACACTGCAAAAGCGTGAGCAAACACCAGAGCAAAGGCAACAAAAGAGAAGGTTTCTACTGCCTTCCCTGTCCCAGGAGAGGGTAAAATGCTCCAGGAGAGCAGGCTTGCAATGCTGGGCTGTGGGGCTACTCCCTCCCTGCATATTGGGTGCTTGTCACCAGGACATGAGACATGGGGACAGGCTGGAGTGCAGCAAGGGGATGCATCCCAGAGGGACCGGCTGCCCGCCCTGTGTGCCCGCAGCAGCGTGTGCAGTGTGTGTATGCTGCATGCCAGACTGCACCAAGAAAGAGCAGTCTGGCACCTTCTGCAGATGGAAATGCCCTGCGAGGTCCCTGGCATTAGATGGGATCCTGAGGCCGGTGAGGGCACGCTGAGAGGAGGCACCGGGAAGCGTAAGGGAAGGATGTGCTCTCCTCGGTGGCCGTTCCCCCACACACCAGGAGCAGAAATTTTGCATTGTCCTCAGCTCATGGCTCCACCTCGCAGGAGCAGCTCTCATTACCTAGTTTCCCCAAGAAATAAAACCATCGACCAGCTGGGACTTGTCCGCAGCCTCCAGAGGTGAGGGAAGGACCAGACAGAGCCCTGCCTCCTCTTGCCACGGGCGGCCCAAACCCCTGTGACAGCAGCGCTCACAGGCACGCTACCATGGGGGCTCTGGCTGGCCCCGCGCTGGTGCTGCCAAATGGGGATGCTCCGGCTGCGCTCCCTGCACTCACCCCGCATCCTGCTGGAGCTGCCCTGCAGCTCGGCTCCGTGATGAGATATCCTGGGCTCCCTCTGCGGTGCACAGAAGGAGGGGGTCTAGGCATGGGCTTGGGGCTGGAGCTCAGGGTGCTCCGCTCCCACATGAGGGTGCAGCCAGGCTCAGCAATGCAGGGGCGATGGGCAGAGCAACCGACTGCAGGCACCATTTACGTGTGAGATAAGCTGCACAGAGAGGAGCAGGGAACTTCTGGGAATTTTAGACATCTGGAGAACTTTAATGTGGAAAACACAGATGTTTGTAAATGTTTGCTGCAAGGTCAGTGAGATTCGAAGATCATCATTTTGTGCTCAGGCATCTAAGTCCTTCTGCAGATTTCTTGGCTCCACTGTTCTCCTCTGCAATGGCAGGGGAATGATTAGAATTAGAGCAGCATGCAAGCTGCTCAGGATAAATGGGCTTGCTACATCCACATGGAACAAATCTCTCTGCACCTCACTTTCCTTGTAATTAAGATTAACATATTAATAATTATAGAGTTGTTGGGAAGATGATTAATGTGTGGCCAAAGTCTGAGTCTTAGGCGTGAAGTTGCATAGGAGTTCAAAGTACAGTTACTGTCATTTTATCACTCACTACATCAAAGCAATTAATTCATGTTCTTCTTCATACGCTGACTGGCAGATATGCTTTTTTATATGTTGATTGGCAGACATTCTGCATATGATATTGAATAAAGCAAATTATGCTTACAACCATAGTGCATTTGTTATTATTTTGTGTGAGAGTAAATCTCAGCATTTGGATACCACTTGGGCAAATGAGATATAATGGTGATATTTCAGCAAGAGGTGATGAGTGCAACTTCCTTAACGTGGATAGATTGTGCTGGGGAAAAAATAAGCTGAAGGAACACTTCTGAAAAGGTAACAATAACAATAAATACCTGGGTTTACTTTGCTCTTTTGCAACCTGTATTTCAAATTCTCTCAGACAGCAGCTGACTCAGCAGGGTCTGCGCCCAGCCCGAGCACCCCTCGGTGCTGCTGTGGCTGTAGCTGGGGTGCGAGGCACCTCCCTGGGGCTGCGAGCACTGCAGGGAGCGGGGCAGGAGCAGAGGAGGGGCTGGAGCGGGGACAGACCCCAACTGGTTCCAAATGGGAGCTTTGAGCTCACGCTATCCCTTTGCCATTTAGTTACAATACTGCCTTTTGCTTCCAAGTAAGACTTAGATAGGATACATTCAAAATGTTACCCATTAATTAGGTATAAAAGTTAAGCTCTCCTTTCCTCCCCAGGTCCACAGAGCTGAGGGCACCAGGCTCCCCAGCCCGCGGTGCGAGGTGATTTACTGTAGCGCCAGCACAACTGGTATTTTCTGGGGCCGCAGCACATAGACACGCCATTGATAATTCTGCCTTTGTTTTGATTGCTTCCAACTGCAGAATGAGTGAGACTTAATTGGCAGAAATGACCTCATTCCTGGCTTGATTAAGGTTTCCATATGTGTTTTATAAATAAAGTAGTCTTTTCAACTGTTTTATCACTTGGAGGTTTCAGCAGACTAAATATGATTTATGGGGTTTTGCCTCGTTCCCCGGTCGGGGATGACTTCTGATCAGCTGGCCTTCCCGCAGCCCAGGACACGGGCGCATCGCTCTCTGCATCAGCTCCTCGGTGGGGCAGCTGGGGCTTGCCTCGACAGCACTTGCAGGCATTGGTTGCATTGGCTGCCGTTTGAACTCCCCTGCTCCCTTTCTTATTGTGTTATAATAAAGGAATAAAATAAATCCATGCATTGAACCGGGCTTGCAGTGATTCTTTGGGCTGCGGTGTGCGGGCCTCCTCGTGTTGGGAAAGGCGCTTACAGGGGAGCCCGGGGGCATCTCCATCTTAGCGAGCTGCCAGATCTCCCCCTCCGCACCCGAGGGCAGGGTCTGAAGGCAAGCACCAGCATGGGACGTGGCACTGAGTGCTCCCGAATGCCCCCCGAGTGAAGCCAGAGCCAGAGGTGGAAGGGTGAGGAGAGGTGGGGTGGTGCGAGCCAGGTTCTAAGCAGTGAAACCTGGAATCGTGTTTTTAAAAGACACTGTTAGACAAGCAGCTATGGAAAAAGGAGTAAATACAAATAAAATCAAGGCCTTGTGTGTCAAAAACACTGCTTACTCCCCTCTACATCATTTCAGGTCTCTTTGTTTCTGTGTAGCAGTAGTGCTTAACCCAAGCTTTCAGAAGTCATGAGCTTGGCTTAAAAAAAAAGCTAAGAAATGTTACATAGCAGGTTCTTTTATTCCTTCTCTGAACGCTGAACATTTAGTACTTGTGTGCATAAGCTTTTGATGAAGGCTAGAAATGTGTTAAAGAAAAAAAAGAAAGCTTAAGTTGTTAGGTTAAAAACTGATCCAAGCTCTAAATCACAGGTAAATATGGACAACTCATGATAAAATGGTGAGAATTGAAAATACCATTAGACATTTACAGGGTTGAAGAGAAGAGGTATATTTAGCGGGATTCTTGTGTCTTAGCATTTGGTATTCTGAATTGCCTAGAGAGAAACATGCTGATTTCCTCGGATTACTTGATCATGGTTCACTGAGTTCAGGTTTTCTTTCCTTTCTTATTTTTTTGCTAATTCAGTAGCAGAGAATATTGTTGTGAATGAAGTCACTCAGCTAAGCACATCTTTCAAGCAAAAGAATATCTTTTCTGTCAAAAATTATTTCCTATCTGAAATACAGGCCAAAAAAAAAAAAAGTGTTTTTTATGTCATTGTTAGTACTGATTTTTTAAAAAACAAGCAAAATAAGAAAGCCAGCCTGAAACAGCCAGATGCAAACTTCTGCACAATAGGATCTGGGATTTGGTGGCAGACCGGGCGCAGCTCGGCGGCAGAGCAGCCAGGAGGGCTGGACAGCAGGACAGGCTGCTCCAGCCCCGAGCTTCAGCTGGCTCAGCACAAAACACTGCTGAAGCGTGGGGCCCATCCTGCAACCCGGTCTGTGTGAAAGCTGCTGCCCACCTTAGCACTGGTCCCAAGCAGGGACTCCAGTGGCCAAGCGTCTCCAGCCGTCCCCACAGCCAACATCTGTGATCCACCCGGAGCCCAGATTTCGTGCTGAGTGCCCCCCCTCCCTGCACATCAGCTTTTCTGCCCCTCCCTCAGTCAGCTCCAGCCAAGAAGACCAACCCAACCCAGCCCGAATTTCCTTTGGAAACAGGGGGTCCATAGCAAGGATCAATGGCATTGCGGTGCATCTCCCTCCGCTGTGTCACGCTCTGGGACAGCACGGGCGCTTTAACCCTTCCCGCTTGGTACAACCCATCAAGGCAGCACAGCCTGACAGACAGCTTCTGCCCTGGTTTGCCTCGGGGAGGGTGAAATGGGAAGGTGACACGGCTGAAGACGGGGCCCTGCAGCAGCTGGTGCCTGCAGCACAACGCGGTGCTTCCCCCGAGGAAGGAGGGCAGAGGCACCGCGTCAGGTTTTCCACGTGCCTCTCACCACAGGGCACGCTGGAGGGAGCCAGCTGACGCTGAACGCAATCCTTCCTTTGTGGTTGGCGGGGAGAGAAGCCCTGTGTTATTTCTGTGCCGACGGCATATCCCCAGGAAGGTTATCCTGTTTTTGGCTCTCCTTCCCTTAAAGGAATGGCGCCGTGTGGAACCCAAGGTCCCTTTGTGAGCGGGAGGTTTGGGTATGAGGTGAAGCGAAGCACGCTCCTGTCCTGCTGAGGTGGGACGGGAAAACCATCCAGAGAAACCTCTGCTTTTTCCTCTTTTGGAAGTTACAACAGTAGCTTCCCTGCAAGCAGCAAACACCGACGGCAGCCCCTGGGAGCCGTGAGCTTGCTGGGAGGAGGATCGCAGACCGCACCAAGGAGCCCCAGCTGGGCTTTTGTCTCCGCTTAGCAGGGGCTGGTGCCAGGGTGAGTAAGGGAGCGCTCCTGAAAGCCACTGCTGACCCAGCTCCTTGCAGACATCATGGGAGGATGCTTCCCATCCTCCGTGCTGCTGTTTGCAGGGTAGGGTTACGAGGATTTTCAGCACTCTCCTGGCTATTCAGCTCAGCAGAGCACTGGTCCCACTGGGTCAGGATGCCCGCGGGGTGACTGTAACACCGTGTGTTGGGGGCAGGGGGACATCTTCTGGGGGATGATATGGACAAGTGAAAAACTCCCTAAAAGTGCCAGCCCTCAGCTTGGGGGGCGAATAAAGGGGTCTGGCATGAAGGGCATGCAATGGGCTCTTGCTGCCCACTGGCTCCTGCGCCGTTCCCCACCTGCAGAAATCTTGACCGTCCTCCTCTGGCAAAGGTTAACCGCTCTGAAAATGGAAGGCCTATTGATTAAGGTTTGCCGGACAATTCGCATGCCTGTCCCATGTGGATCAGAGAAATATTCTGTCTGGCTCCTGCCCTCCGTGCCAGAGTCGTTCTTTATTCAGCCGTTTTCTCCCGAGAAATCTGGGGCGAGGGAGTCTGCTTGCCAGAGATGTGAGCTGAATAACAATCGGTAAACCCCCCTCTTGCATCAACTTCTGCTCCTGCTAGTGCTGTTCCATATTCTCCGTGGCAGAAACATTGGAAACAGATTTTCTGGGTGTAGAAAAAAGAAAAATTGAACAGCCGTCGAGATGCCAAATGACAGAACACATTTTCCTCGCACAGATAACGTTTCTGATTTTGTTAACGAACACCCAGGTTTCCCTGAAACCTCTAACCATTGCAGAGTTTTTATAATAATGTTTGCATTAGGCTGCTGGTGGGTTCAGGCTTTTGGAATTATATTTGAGCTTCCTTAGCTTTCAGCACCATTAAGCATGTTTTAAAAACACATTAAAAGGAATATGTCAACTTAGTTTAGACTGAAATTTAACTTTGGAAAGGAAAAGAAAAGTGGTCAAAAGAAAGAATTTTACAAAATGCAAATAACATGGGAGAGTTTTCATTAAAGAAAAGATAAAACAAATACATTATTCCAAAATATGTTCATTTCTAATTTTTTTATCGATAGACTTGGTAACTCAAACACATTAACTTTGTGCTCATGAATGAGGAAAGCTAAGTGACTGGAACCCAACCAGTTCCAGGTGATGTGAAACAAAACAAAACTCCTTGTTTTCATGAAATAAGAAGCAAGAACACTAAATGCAAATAAAACAAAACAAAACAAAAAACCCAAAGCAAACCCACCTGAAACACCTGTAAGTTTAAATAGAAACATTTAACTGAAACATGGTTTGTTTCCTTGGCAAAGAATGCAGGAAATTTTCCTTTTATTCAAACATTTATATCAATTAGGAGACCCAAATCCTTCCCAGATTTCATACTGTAGGCTCCAACCTCCAGGGAATGTTACCAAGAAGCCCACATTCTCAGTTCTAGTTCTGTAGAAAGGTGTAGAAAGCAGCTGTCCTCCCTGACTACATGGCACCACATGCCCTTGCCATGCTCAGAGCAGACCCGTGTTCTTCACCACTGACTTCTCCTCTCTCTGGGAATTATTGAGTGTAATCCCACAGTTTTTCTATGGCTCCTAGTCATCATGGGCAGTCATGGTGGAAGAAGAGACAATGTTAATGACATTAATAATGGCACAAAGCCTCCAAGAAATCATCTAGAGACCTTGTTGCCCAATAAACCCATGGCCTCCAGGCTCCAAAACATGAGGTCTCCTCAGAGAGCGATACACCCTTGTGGGCTGCCCTTTACTTGGGTTGTTCTTTAAATCTAGCAACAAGTAGTGTAATAATTGATAAAAACATGCACAGATTTGCTTCTTTTCTGTGTAAAGCCACTGTCTTTCCGTTGGCTTCTACACCAGGTCTTCAGGTGCCCAGGCTGACGTGAAAGCAGGGAAGGCAAGGCATAACTGCCTAGCCCTGCCAAGGCTTTTCATCTGAGGCTGATCTTTGTAACTGGCATAGTCAACAGCTCCCTGTTTGCTACCCTTGTATATGGCTTAATATGGAAAACACAGCATAGTCTGCCAAGCTCTGTGTGCTACCATGTATGGTGAAAAGGAGTGACTTGCCCAAAGCAGGGGCATAAATTCTGCTTTCTACGTATATGAAGAATAAAAAAAAAAAAAAAAAGATAATATCAAGCTCCAGCCCTCTCCTTGTTTTGGTCAGCAGTATAGGAATGCTTAGTTATAAATAGGAGAAAATGTGCTTTCCAGCAGATAAGGAAAGCAGCAGCGTATGCTGCTTTGGGGGAATAACAGCTTTTTCCACACAGAAAGGTCTGCAGCTGGAAAATCACTTTGAATGTAGTTGAAAGACAAGAATAAAATAATAACAAAGAAGATGATATTTTAAAGTCCTTAAATATATATTTATCTAATCCTAGAAATTCTGGTTAGGTTGATAATGATAATGATAATGATAAAGATAATGACGATAATAATAATGGGAAAAAGATAATGTTGGAAAAAAATGATAATAATACTGAAAAATAGCTCAGAATTAACAGAAAATGGTTTTGTGTTAGCTCCTCTCAGAAATCTGGCAGTGTCAGAGCATACATCTTAAATCACCAGGTTGGGAATAACCGAGAGTGGGAAGATTGGTTGTGGTACTGCCTGTCCAAATTTCGATGCGCATCCTCCCTGAATTGTTTGTGAGAGGAACCCGAGGCAGGCGCGGAGCCTGACTGCCTCCATATCATGCAGCCAAAGGTGGATGGGTCAACGTGCTGCTGTTATTGCCCAGTTTGCTTTTGAATTAAGAGTAAATGTCCTGTCCCACATGCTGAAGGCTGTGGCTGCTGGAAAAAGCTGAGAAGGAAAGAAAACTCTTCCCTTCCTCAGTGATGCTGTGATGCAGCGCAGAGCGAAGCCTGCCTGACCTGGCAGTGCTGCGCACAGAGGGGGCGGCCACCGCTACAGAAGCACTGCCCAAGAAATGCAATTTTTAAAAAGGCTGTGCTATTTTCTTAGGCATGAACAAGTCAGGAATCTCCACAGAGATGATCTTCTCTATATTTTCTTTTACTAGTTTAAATAGCTTGATCTGAATTTTTATGCCAATTTCAGGAAAAATAGTTCTCTCCTAGCCTATGAATGTACCTGCCAAGCTGCAGCCATGGGGAGGGATTTTGTATTGAGCTATAGCATTGGAAGCCTTGGTCCTTGGGGTAAAGAAGAAGAACTTAAAAAATCTTCATTCCCATGTGTTTACACAACAGACCCTAACAGCTCCAAGGGGGCCTTTAGAATTAATTGGGAGAGAGCTGCCTGCTGTAAAAGGTCCCTAAATACGTATTTCCCTAATCCATGCTTTGAGCAACGCTCAGACGTTTGCCTATGTCCAGCTGCAACAGCCCTTGGGCTGCAGGCACCATGGGGGCTCGGCAGCGGGGCTGTCCCCTCCTGATGGCACCCTGCAAAACAAGGGGTGGGTGGCCCCCGGTCTGCTGTCACCATGCTGGACCTGGCCCCCACAGCAGCCTTTCTGCACCCAAAAACCTGAGCCGCTGGAGAGCAGTGCCTTCACAAGCCAAGCAAGCTGGTGTGCTCTTTGCCCATTCCCACGTGTGACTTCATTAGCAATGGGTTCGAATCCTCATTTACTGCTGAAAGATCTCGAGGCTTACCTTGGGAAAAATTCACCCTCAATCTTCACGAGATGCTTTCTTAGTTAAATCCCAGTATCTTTAAGTAGAACTGGAGTAATTTCCTGTTCCAGGGCTGTTTTTCACTCAGAAGCATCCCCAGTAACTCCTGCTGGTTGGATCTGGACACGAGCTGCCAAATAAGTGGTTTGGGGTTTTGCAGCCTGTTTTGGGGGGGGGTGCAAAGTTGGGGGAGGGTGGTGAATTCAGCCCTGTGTCCACAGCAGGACAAGGAGGTTCACTGGTCATTCTCATGGTCCCTTTGTGCAAAAGGGGACAAGCAGCATTGTGTGGTTACTGGGGGGGATGCTGCCTGAGCGGAGCTGACAAACTTTGCAGAAGTGACAGTGTGACCATCCACCTGCACCACATGTAAGTATTACACCATTCCACATGATACAGAAATTATTTGCAACTTTGGTCCAGACTTGTTCCACACAGCTAGAATCCAAACTGAGCTAATGCTGTGCTGCAGAGTCTATAAAGAAATCTTTGCTATGACCTTTATTGAGGACTCTGCTCTTTGGGAAAAACCACTATTCAGTAATGAAATGGTTAAATCAAAATAACAAGGGCGATTTATCTAGTAGCTTTCCCTGGGTATACTCAAGGGGGGCATATCTACCTATTTGTCAAGTCATTGACAATAGCCTATTTCTTTCTTCCTACCCATACGCTTTATTAAAGAAACACTTGACCTACCTGTCATATCAAACTGCTTCCTTTATCCAAAACAGAATAATATAGACATTTCCCTTAAGGGAATCCTGATGCAAATATATAAGGACAGGTTGCCAATTTGTTGAGCGTATTAGGGTACAGAAAACTGTCAAGGGAAACAGCTGTAATACAGACTGTTCTAACAAGCTCATTTTTCTTTTTTTTTCAGTGGTACTTTTGGTCTCTCTTTAGTTTATATTATACGATTTGTACGTTACAATTTTTATGGACAGCTGTCAGCTGCAACCCTTCTTTTTCACTCTGAAAAAAATGAAACCTTAAGATTCCTGGCTGTATCTCTGATCTATTGTTTCGTCTTTGACAATAACTGTCACAAACCCTTCAGCTGCAAATAGCTGTGAACAAAGTTATGGGATAGGGGAGGGAAAAAGGAGCAAAGCTTGTGATGGAGAAGAGAAGGCTCTGAATGTGATTTAAAAGCCACGTTTTTTCACATTAAGCCACTTAAATATGTGGTGACTCTTCCTGTTTTCACCTGTCTATTTCCCTGTTACAGAAAGCACTCACTGTCTTGCACTGGGAGAGAGGTTTGGGCATTAAGTCAATTACGAAATGATGCAGAAAGGTCCAAATTTGGCGCTTTGCACAACCAAGCTTTGCTGGCTTTGCTGTGGCTACGGGCTTTAAATGGGAGCCAGGCTGCAGGAATTCAGGTTTCCTGGCGGCAGGGTGGTTAATCCTGAGCCACTCGGTCCCCAGTGCTGCTTTTGGAGCACAGGTCCAAAACGTCACTGGCTTTCCAGCAAGGCGTTTTGGTGATGTTGTGCAGACCCTCCTCAGTTTCGAAGTGAAATCCATAATTTTCAGCAACTGAAATCTCCCGAGACCAGAAAAGATTAAGAGCAAAATCCATATAATTAGAGGTCTACTTTGACTCGTGGACAAGGCAAAGGCTGTGCTACGGGAACAAAGGGTAGATTAAAGATGTCAGTCCTGTTTCACTGGGGCTGCTGCTCCACTGAAATCAGCGGGGTTACCCCAGGGATTAATTAGTCAATTTACGCTTGTTTGCATACAGGATGACATAGATCGTCAGCTGAATAAAAGTGACTCAGCAGGACAGAGCAAAAGTTCAGGCAGTGCAAGTCAGGGCAAGAGGGGGGAGAATTAACCGTGTCTGGGCTGGGGTCGCAGCTCGGGCTGATCCGGCCGCTGTGCGGGAAGCGTCGCCCCGACCGCGTGCCTCTAATGGTGACCTGCGCTGGGAGGGGACACGGGCTTCTGCGCCTGATGGAAGTCAGGCTGCCCTAGGAAAACCTGTTTAAAAGGACACACAAATATTTGGGTAGAGAAGTAATGGAGCACTCGGATCACCCCTTGAAAGGATGCACAGCAATAGGTTGATACTGGGCTGAACCTGGTCCTTGGTGGGAACTTCTGCCCTGCTCCCGCTCAACATCCTGGCAATATTTATTGGGCTCCTTTTCAAATGTGTGAAAAAGTGATTCCTAATTCTAGTGTGGGAGCACCCAGAAGATGGACAGCAGTAGGTGGCATCAGAGGTGACAACGTGTAATTGCAGGGTGTAATTCAGAGGTGAGGAGAAGATCCTAAAAGCTTATTTGTGGCACTGAGCCTGGCTTTAGAAAAGGACTGACTAGTGTGAAGTCATTAATAAAGTTTCCTTGGCAGATGCTATCCAAGCTAGAAATGAAACTTTACCACCAAAGTTTAACAAAAGTGGTGCTGGCAGCAAATAGCTATGTATTCCCTCGGGATAATGCAGAGAATAGGGGAGAGGGGCCGTCAGACACCGCTTTTCCGTTCTGGCTATGTAAATACACACAACCAGTACATGCTCACCAGCTGACGAGCATTTTCTGACAGAAGTGAAAACATTGCCTCGTTTTTGTACACATTTTGAATCTGCAATGCATTTTCTGGGGCCAAACTGTAGCTCAGACATAGTGAGAAATACAGACATCGCCAGAACTGGAGCGGGGCCAGAAGCTTCTCCTCTTTTACCCTGCCACCGACACACACGATGACACTTAATGATCTCTCATCTAAATAGCGATGCGCTGGAAAAAGCCAGACTCGCCTCCCTGGGGGGCGGCGTGGAGAGGAACGTGGTGACGGTCAGGACGTGCATGGTGAAGCCCAGCCCGCGGTGCAGCCTCCCTTCCGTGGCAGCACGTCCTGAAAGCGCACGGCCCCGAGACACGTTGGGGCAGCAAATGGGAGCGGGGCCTCCCGGCGACCGGCAATGGCGGCAGCAATTAAACCTTGATCAAATATTGGCCTGGGAGCTGCTTGTCTAAGTCACATGAGATACCCAGTGGGCCAGATCCCCTGGAACAAGCCTGGTGTGCTCTGGTGAGGATCTGAGTACCGGGTCCCAGGGAGTAGCTGTTAATTAGCATTAGACAACTGTTTCCTGGAAGAAGCTTGAAAAACAAGTATGTCTCAATCTTGTTTTTGAAAAGCCATATCTTGCCAACAGAGAGGATATTTAATGCTTTTCCTCAAAGGGCTTTCAGGTAGGACTCCTGAAATGTTCAGGCAACATTGGTGTAAACACATGGATTCAGGAAGTTTGTATTATGGAGAGGAATAGATCAAATACTGCAGCATCCTCAGCAAAATAACACCATAAGCTGCTTATGTTGAAATGTAGCTCATTTGGTTTTAATTCATCCTGTACCATGAGGTTACAGCTTGTTTTAGTTCCTGCTTGCTTTTAGCTGCTTTCTGTTACTTTCTTTTTTTTTTCTTTTTTTTTTTTTTTTTTTTTTTTTTTTTTTTTTTTTTTTTTTTTTTTTTTTTTCTGGAGCTTGTGAATTGCAAGGTCAAGCTAAAGTCAAACTTTACCATTTCGGTGATGAAATGCAAGCAGATGTGGCTGTTTCATGTGACATCGTGCTGGGGTCCGTGGGTGGTGCCTGGCACTCGGCGCCGCATCCACTCCCTCGCAGCTCAGCACTCCCCTTTCTCTGATTCAGATTTCAAAGCGGGTGCCAGCCCGGCTGGCGTTTGGTGGCCAAAGCTGAGCAGGAAAGCTGCTCTAAGCTCCAGCGCTGGCACGGAGCGTGGCGCACACTGCCACTGTTGGTGGGCATCAGGAAGAGCGGAGGCAGGTGACCGACTCCTTGCCACGGTGTTCTCCTTAATAATGTTTCATCGCATCAGAGCCTGACTTTCTCAGGGACATCAGCTCTGCCTGGTGACAAGGAGCTGCATGGCACCAGACTGGCAGCTGGGTTGTGCACAGCTCCCTCGGCTTCATCGCTCCCTGCAGATCTGTGCATTTGCTCTCTGCGTCTTTCTGCAGTTAGCAAATGGTAAACACGTGGCATTGAGTGGGATGGACTCTCCCATCTGAAATAAAACGGAATTAACTCCTGCTGAGGCTAATGGCATCTTTTTGCAGAGGTGATTGTACTGCTTGTTGCTGTCATTGCTCATGTCCATTGCTGTCTCCTTACCCATGAAATAAAACATTGGTTCCTATGGGATGAAGCGTATGGCTCAGAGCAAAGTGCTGAGAGCGCCGGCAGGATGGCATCCGCAATTCCTCCTGCCCTCTCCTCCAACCATCTCTCACTCTGGGCATTACCTTGCATTTGCCAGTCATCAGTGGGCTTTACCACCACAGTGCAAAACACCCCGAAAATCCTCCTGTGCCTGTCTCTTGCTACAGAAGTAAAAGCACAACCCACTTGCACAGGGCAGGATGGGTCTGGCAGGGAGGATTCCCCTTGCTCAGCACATCCTGCACTGCAGGTTGAGGCCACTCCGTGGTTTTCAGGCTTGAAAAATTCGTTAAGCTTTCTGCGTGAGACTGGTAAAGGGTTGAATCTTGCTGGTTCGTGTTCATGACCCCACGGTGTCCAGCAAAGCTGTAGTGACTGAGGTATTTCTCTTGGTTGGGTTATTTATTGTCCAGGCAGAAAACATACATGAGGTTGTGGTGATGGTGAGAAATACAAGGTTAGCAACATCAGTGAGAATTAATGGATTTCTAAAGAAATTTGAGAATTTGCCCTGGAAATTTTTCATCTCCTGGTTTGTGTACCCATGGCTTTGTCAACTGCTTGGAGAATGGGATGTAAAGCTTTGTGTTAATGAAAACTATTCACGTAATGCACCACAGCATACTCCTCCTTCAGAAAAATTACAACCAGACAATATTTTTCTACCTACTTTCATCCTTACATTTTTCTAGGTCTGGGCCATTTTTCTTTTCCTATTTTAATCAAAAGACATATTCCCAGAAGAATGCCAAAATCCCAAATTCTTCTGAAAGTTTACAGCAACCTCTAAGTAGAGAAAAAAGGGGATGCTGGCTTGAGCCTGCTCTGGTCACCACGGATGCTGCGAAGCAGGGCTGTTCTCCCCGCTGCCGCACTCTCCCCTCTCTCCCAGCCCCGTTGTTTCTCTCCAAGGCCTTTGCGTTATGTTGTTTTGTTTCTATTAGGATTAGCATGACCCACTTAGTGGTCTCAGAGGAAACGCTGTTTAAGTCTGAGGGAACGGCTATGTATACAGGGCAGGAAAGATGGTGTCCCACGTTTCAGGAACATCGCGGTTTTATTGCCGAGATGCATGGAGCTGGAGCAGTTTCCAGACATGTGTTTGTAATTTCTTGTTTGGTCTGCCTTGGTTCTGAGAAATGGTGCATTTTTTGATTTGCCTGCTGAAAGGGTTTCACACTTTCGGATGCCGGCGTTTGATTAGTTTTGATGATAACCACAGTAGTACAATTCTGACTTCCAGATTGCTTTCCAGTGTGACAATAAGCAGCCACCCATCTCCAAGGCTGCAGAAATTCACACATGCATTTGATCTTTTCTTTTAATAAAGATGCAAAAAAGTGTAAAATACTTGTCACCAGAAAAAAAAAAATCACATTTCTTGTCCCTCCATTTAGGGTAATGTCTGCTTAAGCCTATCCTAATAATAGGATGGGATCAATCAAGAACAGAGTAGCTCCAGTTCCTTCATTTATCATCTATAGACACCAGTTATCTGCCTGAACAAATTTTACAAACTTTGTTCAATGAAGGGCTATATTTGTCAAACATGTATGATTTAAAAGAGAGTTACTGGACTTTGGAAGGAAAATTACCGGGAAGCCTCGCCAGAGATAACATAATATGAAGATGACAGAAAAACACAGCCTAGCATTTCTATCACCTTTTTTCTCTGCCTACTAATGGTTTTGATTCTCATTATTTCTCAAATGCCAAGAGTAAAAACCCTCCAGGGTACCAATTAGCTGTGCCCAGCCTGGATGCAACTGCTCTCAGCCAGGACATGTTTCGAGATGCTGAAGCTCTCTTTGGGAAAAGGCAATTTGTGTGCAGCTATGTTTGGTATTTTTCAAGGATTTCATCTTGTAGGGTAATAGAGAGATGGGCTTGTACTTAATTTAATTAAAAACAGAACTTTTTATTAACTGACTTTAAGTATAACCAATTACCATAAATGGGAACCTGGGATCTGTGTTTGTAGATCATTTTTATCTGCCTCACTTATATTTTATTAAGGGTTATTACTTCCCTCAAAACAGAATGAGAAAGTGGCACTTTGAATTTACTTCTGAATGAGCTTCTTTCCTTCTCTACAACCGTTTCCATCTGCTTTTACATTCTCTGAAATTTAGCCAGTTTTAACAATGACAGTGACAGAATTAATGGCAGTGTCCAACTATGTTTCCATTTTAGTTGCTTAAGCATATTGTATATTTAAGGCATATTTTCTTATTTCAAACTGAAAACATACATAATTTAATGGTCAAAGTAGTGACATTTTGGGTCCTGCCTCACAGCTGCTGCTGGTCATGGGATCGCTGTGGCATTGGTCGCACTGCGTCTGGTTCCTGGGCTCTGATGGAGGAACATCAGCAACGCCGGGGCTCAGCCCTTCCCCTGCACTAACTGGTCCCGCCAGCCCGCTCCCGAGGAGGTGCTCTCCCTGCTTAGGAGATTAGGAAGCAGATCTGCTAAGACTGGCGCTTTGCTCACATGAATAGCTCCATTGAGTCCAACATGGCTATTAAGTGAGTTAAGTTCAATAATATACTAAATCTTTGCAGCGCCTAAGGCAACGTGGAGGAGGTTGTTTAAGAAGTCTGCCCTAGCCTTTTCCTCAGCCACAAAACTGTCCTTGTCAAAGCCCGCTGCTCTCCACTCCTCATTCCTTGGGCTGTACACTATTTCGCCCCATTCCTCTTGCTGACATTGCACTCCCCGGGAGCATCCTGCCTCTTTCCATCACTCTCCATTGCCCTACTGCAGCCTGCCCTTCGCAGCCCTTCGCGTCTCTCCAACCCATCTGCATTGCCTTGACTTTTGTTTATCAGTGATTTGATGGGAGCAAACAAAAACACCAGAGGAGCAGCCCAGTCCCACTGCCCTTCTACAGCCAAAGTGGCTCTGGCTCATGCCGAATTGCAGTACTGGCAAAAGCAACAGAGGGAGCTGCTGCCGGTGGCTGTGGTCCAGCAAAGCACTATGAGGCTGTACTTGCCTAATCCCTGGCAAGCGATCTCCCCCACAGCTCCATCATTTAGGATTCCTTGGAATGGAATAAAAAAATTAAAAAAAAGGAAGAGAAAAAGCAATGGCCTCAATGAGGTTTCTTTGGATCAATATTTAATGTCCTGGAAAAATTAAGAGTCAGATATTTGTAAAATTCCAAAATATTTTCTTAGCTTCAACGTAAATATTTGTAGAGAGAGCAATTATTATGCATAAGAATTTTCTGTTGTGCCTGTCTGAGTTCTTTTAGTGAAATGATTGCTTTTTTGGCCTACCCTTGAATAACTAAGTAGAGGTGATTAAAAACCTTCAAGTCCTTCAAATTTATTGTAATGTAACTATTTTTGAAAGCAGATTTAATATCAGCATGCTATTTATACTACCCGAGAGCTAACATTTCAGAGACTATACCGATATATCAATGCCTGATGCAAAGCAGATTGCACTGAAGATGTACAAATGTATACAAGAAGAAAACTGCTTATATTTAATAAAGAACTGGGATATAAACATATTTTAATAAAAGGGCAGAAATGGCTTTGAAATCATTGGGTTCCTACTGGTTTGCTTCATGCACCTCCCTGACGTTTCCCTTCCATGCACAGCATGCAGCAAGGAGGGGCATGGACCCAAAGCTCAGTTGCACATAAGGGGGACTGCAAATGCAGCACTGGTGTTTCCCCAAATAATGCAAAAGGCCGGCTTCTTCGGTGCACATCAGGCTTGTTTTATTCCGAAATGCATTTTTGCTCCTGTGCTCTCAGTCTGGTCCTGTTGCACTTGCTGGAGCATCAGATGTGGATGAAGACGTGGCCACCCTGTGCAGCACCAGGCTCTGGTGGGGGTGGGAAGGGGATGCTGCAGAAGTCCTGTTTACTCCCATAAGCTGCTCTGAGGCTGAAGGCAAGATCAGGGAGGATGCAAACCCACTGTAGGGAGGCAGAGGCATCCATTCACTGTCAGCTGCCAGCACTGTGGGGCTCCTATCTCCAGGCTCGCTTCTGGGCTCTGAAGGGACCGTGTACCTTCATGGCAGAGAGTAAACAATGTTCCCTTCTTACATATATATTTAGTTTCCTTGGTTGTATAGGAAGCAATGGCTGTAGGGGTTTAGGGACGGCACCCAGGACACCAGAGCCAGCCTGGCCATGCTCCTCGTGGATGTCCCCAGTGCTACGCTGAATGCCCGACAGTGGCGGAAGACGGAGACCCACCTAAACCTCCCTGCTGTGCTCTCGCCTCTTTTACATCTCACTGCTGTGCTCCTGCTGCCTCCACATTCCGGTTTTGTTTTCGGCTGTCTCCATCTGAGTTAACCTGTAGAAACCTTCTGGCCTCCCTGCTAAAGCCCTCCGTCATTGCATGCCAGGATCCGGCCCGAGCCGAGCCGTGCTGTGCTGCCCAGCAGCTGGCTGCAGCTGGCTCCCCACTGTGCGGTGCCCGCGGCCGAGCTGGGGGCTCACACATTCCCACCCCGTCCTCACCCCTCTTTCCAGAGAAGTCCGCTTTCCCCTGCTGTGATGCTTTCTCTGCATTTTGCCTCCTGCTCTTCCCAGGAACCTCCCCACGCTATTAGCTGCTCCATCCAGCTGAGCGTGACCGCAGCAGCGCCCTGTGACCCCAGGAAGATTTCACAATCCCCACTCTTCTGGCCATGAACGCCCTGTTTGTAGCAACTCCCTTCTTATTTCTCACATCGTTCCATCTCTGCCTGGCCAGGCTGCGGCTCACCCACCGCCCCTCTTCCACGGGCGCCCTGCTTGAGCATCCCCCCTTGGTACTGAGCCCCTGCCTGCATCCTAAAGGGACCTCCAGTGCCTTGGCCACCCAAGCAACCCCCTCTCCAAGCCCAGGAGCAGGCATGGCTCTCAGCCACACAGCTGGAGGGGTCAGGAACGAATGATCCAAGCCCATGGCTGATTCCTCCGCCAGGACAGGTGGATTTTGCCTGGGGAGCGGCATGGGTGCTGGTGGGACCCTACAGCCCTCACCGTCTCCCCCAGCAATGATATTATTGGATGCATTAATATTTCAGCTGGTTTGCAGCGGGGATTCCCTTCGTGCCACCTGGTGGACAAAGGGGACATTTTCTCCTTTTTATTTCACAGAAGATGAAGGCGCTCCTGGGAAACTTCATTTTTGGTGGGGAATCTGGCTGAGCATTGCCCATTACTAATTTCTCACCAGAGGTGCAGTGAGAAATGCAACACCACACACCCCAGGGCAAACCCCAAACCACCCCAGTGCTGCTCAAATACTGATTGCTTATCAGCTGCTGGTGTTTATACATAATACAGCTTAATTGTAGGTAAAAACTTTTCAGTAAAACTCAGTACATACAATCATCTTAATAAGCAAATAGCATTTTTCCTCCCTGAGCTGGGGAGGAATTTATCTTCTTATATTTATTTATGCTTGAGCAACTCATTTTTGACTTTTTAATAAATTTCTCTCTGCAGTTTGAATCCCTCCTGTGGCCAGACCCAGGCAGGCTGCAAGGAAAGGAAATGCTGGTAAAAAGTCTATGGAAGTAGAAAAATTTAAGTAAATAATAGTGCATGTTCCTGGCAAGCGTTGTTTTTTTTTCAATTTGTGAACACAAACGTTGCATGAGAAACTCGGTTCGGAGAGATATTTTCATTCCAGGATTAGAAGCAAATCCCTGAATTGAGGTGCTTAATGAAACGAACCAAAATGGCTTTTACTCCCAAATCCCTGTGAGAAGAAGTGCCCACACGGATCTGCAGAATAGCTTCAAATCGCAAATAAGTATCGAGAAAACGGCAGTGTGCTCAGAACACATTTTGGAACAGCGAAAGATGCTGATATCTGGTGAGGAAATTCGTTGTTCAGAGTTTTCTCTCCCTTTTAGCAGCCTGCCATCCCCTGCTCTGATTCCCCGGGACAAACCTTGCCTTTAGTGAAGTCCATGGATATTTTAACAGTGATTTGACACAGGCCGGTATTTTGCCCCGAATCTTTTCATGAACTCCGCAGAACAACTCCACAAACCTATCCGGCACGGACAGAACTCACAAGCAGCAGCTGTTAGCTGGTCACAGGCAAACACGGGCAGTTGGAAACAATACTACAGAAAATGAAGAATTTCTTTGTGTACATAACCTGGAATTGCTGTGGGCAGAATTAAGCTGCAATTTTGCTATGACCCTCCAACCGATACCCTGAGCGCTGGAAAAGGACTACCACGAAATCCTTCTGCACACATTTACTTTGTGCCGTGATTTTGTATCTCGCTTGTGAGCTGACATCTCCACAGCACCCTGCACATTGCCGGGCAGTGACGCTCCTTCCCCAGGACGAGCAATTCAACGACCCAAGTGCTGGCTTTATTTTTCTAAAAAGAAGGGAAAATGAGCACAAATTAAGAATATTTTTACTTTGGAATGAGGAAAATCATATGTTTTACCTGGAAAAGAAATGGATTGTTTTTGTTTTTGCTTTTGTTTTCTTCAGTGGCAAAACCCATATAGCTTGGACTGCAGAAACAGAAAGCTTTTCATTTTCTGGTGAAACAACCTCCTTCCCTCCCAAAGATTCAGTTTTTACTGACTCAGAAGAGCTTGCCCTGTTTCAGATGAAATAAATATTTTAGTTTATTTCAGGCTGTTTTAAACCACCTACAATAGTTTTGAAAAGAAAAAATCTAGCCAAAAGATAAAAATAAAAAACTGAACCATGAACATGTTTCACCAACAAAATGCAGACACAACGATTTTAGTTTTTTCTCACTCATTAACTCCTTTTTGCCCCCCTAGAAATTTTTGTTTGGTGAAATGCTTGCTCGGGAGGCTCAGAGGACGGGGCTGGGGCAGGAACTGCTGTGCCGGGAGGTGCGCGGCCGCGATGCCAACACTGCTTGGGGACAGGAGCCGCCATCCACGGGCTGGGGACCGGGGATGGAGGGGACAGGAGTGACGGGGATGTTTTGGGATGGGGGAGCACACGTGTCTTCGGGCAGCTTGATCGGTGGGTGAGAAGAGACAATCAGCCGGGCTGGGATTTGGCAATCAACTCAGAAACAACCCGGGAAAATGAACCTGAACCCACTTATAGTGACCTTTGGAAGGAAGAAAAACAAGTTTAAAAGAAAACAAATGTTTTGCAGTGGCGTTTTAGACAGCTCCCTTTATCTGAGGGTGTGTAAGGACATTTTTCTGCTGCATGTGCGAACTCTGTGGGTGCCTGCAGCTCGGTGGTGACACAACGCGCCTGCGGTGGCCCCACCTGTGTACGGAGGGGACCAGCGGGTCCCGCAGCACGCGTGGTGAAGCCTGGGAGAGCTGAGGAGGAGGCAGTGCTGGGTCTCTGCTATCTGTTCTCTTCCCGAATGAGAGCAACAAGCAGGTCAAAATTCAGCTAGCACAGACATCGCGAGCCCGAGCTTGGTCCAGGGTTTCAATTCCAGCTTGAAGTTGCGCGATATAATTGCACAATGGGAGAGACCCCACAAATTGCTCATGAGCTGATTTTCAGTGCCGTGAATCGGCCACTCCACTGCCTTGGGACTGAATTCCCCCAAACCCCAACTCCCCCAGCTCTCAACCAGGAGGTGCCTCCTTCTTTCCCCAAAACTGGCCTGCTGGAAGCACCCAGGTGCAATGCTTTGCAACCGACTGCCCTTCAAACACAGAATGCTGGCTATGAAGCCCTGCTTCTGCCCCAACTCTCCCTAAAAACCTAGTGAGGAATGTGAAATGTTTAAAAGGGCTGAAATGGCCCAGCGGCGGATGGCGCATAGCAGGAGCACTGAAATATCTGTTTTCTGTTACGTGTTTCTTTTCCTTGCATTATCTGTATTAGAACTTATAAAATGGGTGATTTGTATCAGCTGTCATGCTTTGTTGCTATTGCCATGTTCTGCTAAAATGATAACAAACCTCTCGTCCCAAATCTCCCCCTCCCACAAAATATCCCAGCTATGTGAAATAAAAGATGCCATCTTATTAAAGACTGAACAAAACTGTACGGGAGAAAAAACAAAGGGCCCGGGAGTGGCACGGCTGCAGGGGAGCAGGGGGAAAGTTGGAGATGATGGTCTCGGAGAATGAGAAAAGCAAAAGCACTTATCAGCTTGGAAATTATTTGTCATTTTGCAACCACAGTCAGAAGCCTTCTATGTGTCATAGCTTAGAACACTGGGATTAGAGAAGACAATTCACAGCTTTTCTGTGGAATTAATTACTAGCTAAAGTATTTTGGGGAGAACTTATGATTTGTTCTGTGAATCTGGAAGCATCTGATTTATATGAATTTCGAGGTATTGGGTAAAATTAATTCTCAAATATACCTAATTTCATGAGGTCATGGAGAGTGGGATATTTGGGATCTGCCCATCCAAATGTGTGTTCCTGGTCTTAGCCTGGTGAGAGCCTTGGCCAAGCCCTTCGACAGCTGACTGTAATCTTGTGTTTCTCTACAGTAATTCAGTCACTCGTGACCCAGGATTTTTTTTCTGCAGCTTCTGGTGATGAGGTTTTTCAGGAGAAAGGCAGCAGAATCTGCGTTTCTGCTTCTGTGAGCACAAAATACTCCCCGTGGGTGATTCATTAGATCAACAACTGCTTTTTGCAGGCTGCTGGAGCCCCTGTGCAAACACACACAGTTATGCAGCGCATCCTGGTTTCAACGAAAATTGTGCCCCAAATTACAAGGTTGTGTATGGCTTTTGTCTGGCTTCTCCACCAAAATTTTATGGAGCATCCTCCTTATTGGTGACCACAATTTCCCTCAATTTTTAATGTCTTTACATCCCTTCCTCACTTTATTTCTCTTTCCACCATTTATGTTGTGCAAGGTTGGCGCACGCAAATGTATTCCGGGTTTTACAGCCTACAAAAAGGAGACTGAAGTGATTTAGCGTCAAAGGAAAGGACGTCAGATCCAGACCTACAGCTTGGAAAATGCCATGACTACTGCTCCTTTGCCCAAACTGTTGAGCTGGGTCCTCCTTGCCTTTGGTAATCACATGATAGGACCGTTTTTGGAAAGTACTTATATTAAGAATTGCAAATACCGTGACATTTCAGATGAAATCTCATCGAGCAAGTCTACTTTTCAGAGGAAATATTAAGGAACTTAACAACTTAACACTTCAACTGTGATAAAAACATATTTGTCTTTTATACAGAAAAGGGCTGACAGCCAACTTCTGTAATTGAGAATGCTTCCTTAAATATATAACACCCAATGAGCAGCAAAAGGGTCAATTCATATTTTCATGAAAACAAGCAAATGTGACTGTTCTGTTTATGTAATATATGCCTGGAGCACGGGCTTCTCCTCTCACTCCTGTCTTTAGAGGCGATGTGAGCTGCCACATAACTTCAAGAAAATGCTGGAATGTCCGGGTGAAAAACATATACCGAAATTGATTGCAAGACAATAAAAGTAATAATTTATCATCAGAAAAAGTGCTGGGGTCAGAGCTTTTATTAGCACTCCAGTGAGGTTACACCAAATTGCATCAGCGGGAGAGGGGGCTTTAGTGAGTATTATTTTAAGTGGCCTGGCTAAGGAATATCTTCTTGCATGGCTTTGCAGAGGATTATTAATTATTATTTAAAAACTCAGTAAAGCTTTCATTTCTCCATCTTTCTGTTCTCCGCAAAAATGTACCTTGTTATAGACCTATTATAGGCCTTCTGCAAACAGAGGGCGATGCGTTTTCCACTTTAATCGGTCATTTTCATCTGCTTCTAACTTCCTGTTGAACATTACTGACTTCAAAGGATTGAAATTCTTAATTCTGGTCCAACAACAAATTGCCTTTTTTTTTTTTTTTTCAAAATGACTAGAATGAGAATAAAAACTTTACATTTTTGCCCCCTTTTTCTGTATGTTTTAGAGAAGACTTGCTTTATTTGGAAATACTCATCACATCTCATTAGCAGAGTTAAGTGTTAAATGCTCCAATGGAATAAAAACCTAATAAAAGACATGGCTTATAACTATTATTTTGTGCAGCTGTTTGAAAAAAATTTGTTGCAGCAGTTCTTGCTTTTCTCCTGAAGTCCATTTCTTCTCTTTCCCCTAGATGCTAATACTCCTCAGCAATTGCAAATGTGACATTTTCTGTTTCATTTCAGGAGGGTTCAGACCAAATCTTCCTTTAAAGAAATTTGGTGTTGTTTTTTTGCAGTCACAGCACCCTACCTGCTGAATACTGGTCCTTAAAGTCCTATTTTTGCCTTTTAGCCAGAGGAACACTGCAAGGAGGTGGTGGAATTTGAAACGAAAACTGTCTGTGGGTCAGCTGCGTATTGCTCTGCAAATTTGTCTTCATTTGTTGACAGACTCCCTGGATTACAAAGACAGAGGCATAGAGGAGAAACGCTGTTTAATCCCAAATGCAAAGCACAGGTGGAAACTGTCCAACAAAATGGGGGGGGAGGGTTGGTTGGAAAATTCTGTTTCATCAAATTGTGATTGTTTTTGCATGAACATGTCCATTAAAAACAAAACAAAACAAAACAAAACAAAACAAAAAAAACTTTACTAGGAAGATTTTTCAAACCCAGGATGCAGTTTCCTGCCAAGGCTAGAAGAAGTGAGGATTGTCACTCTTCCTGCACAACAGCCCATCCAAACCACTGTCCAATGTAATTTCCCAGAGATAAGGGGACTTAGATTTCAGAATTTTCCCCTGCCTCTACTTTTCCCTTGAAAAGTGCCAACCAGACTCGGCATCCCTTTGGGCTGGATCCAAAGGTCAAGCCCTGATTTCCATCAAGAAATGCGACTGGTTTGCAGCCAACATGGTTTGGAGATGTGCATCGAACAACAGGGATTAAACTTTCATGCCAGATCATATGGTTCAAAATAAAGGAGGTTCAGTTATTTCCCAGCAAGAATGCCTCCCAGCAAAGTACCCTGTGTTTGAATTTTAGATCAAAACAGTTGCTGTGCATCCAAAGCCTGCCTGCAGCGCTGCAGCTCAGCCATGCTTGCAAAGAGAAAGGAGGCCAAAGGAGAAAACCTTTAAGACACAAGTTGGAGCAGGGAGGGAGTGGAATAAAAGCTACTGCTTGAAAATCCAGTCCAGAGCACAGCATCTGACATCCTGCAGCTGCCAAGCAGACTGTATGTGTGGCAATGGGTGTTGTCTCCCATGCTGAGCAAAAGGCAGAAGACGTGGCCACCAAGGTGAGCCAAGGAGGGGAAGAGCTTCCTGCAGGGGTGCTCGTGCATTGACTTGCTCCTGCTACAGCCCTGGTGCTTCAAAACGTGATAGCACTGCCTGGCAGGGAAGCTGTCTCCTACCTGTCCCCAGAAGGGTGCTTTGCTTTCCAGCCCCTTAAGGGGAAGCAGCAACACCAGGTAATTTGTTGAGGCTTCCAGGTGACAACAGCAAAAGGAGAGGCCATGCTGGTCCTGCTTGGGCAGTGGTGGTCACCACTGAACTCATTGTGTTTAATGACGCTGTGGACCCCCCCTCGCACCCCTCCCAGCCGGTCCTGCTTTTCTCCCTGCCTCCCATTTCCTTGGAGAGGTTTCCTTCAGATGCCGCTCACTGCAAGGCTTGCCTTTGCAAGGGCACCATGGGTTATATTTTGACTGGATAAGGAGCTGGGGAAAAATGCTTTCAGGAGGGATTTTTCCATTTGGTGCTCAAAGGGAGCCAAGTTATCATATAAAATTGCAATACTCTCGGTGAGCATCACTCCCCATTCCGAGCCACTGCCAAGTCCTTCACTGTGGCCGTTTGAATGCCCGTGCCTCTCTCCAGAGCTGCAAGGGGACCTTCTGAGCTGCTGCAGGCGGAGACAATGGCAATGGCAATGGCAAACTTGCTTTTGGGACAAGAAGGTCCTGCCATGGAGTATTTGAGCATCAGCTACTTGAATAGAGGCAGACGGACATTTTCTGGTGCCCTGAACCCCATTTCAAGTGATAAGTTACAAATTGTTATATGAAGTTTTATTAGTTTTCAAGCCATTGGATGCATGGCAACTGTCAGATTAGGAAAATGGAAAACAAAAATAAATAAATAACTAGAGGACTGCAGCTACAATGTGCCCAGAGACATCTAGCAAATTCTTGTTCCTGCTGCCCAAACTTCTCAGGGAGATGGTCACATCCAGTTGTCAGCTCTTGACCACTCTCAACCAATTTGTTCTCTGTAATCCTCTCTGATCCCTTTGTTGTTCACTGTAAATGGGAAATAGCATTTTCTGTATCAGCATTGCTATATTTTTTTTTCTCCTTCCTTTTTTTTTTTTTTTGGTTATTTTCATTGCGGCCATCAAGCATGTTAATGGAAGGTTTGTCATAGTATAGATGCAACAGCAGATGTAGCTCTTTGTCCTCAAAATGCCATTTTAGCTTCCTGGATAGCACATATACCTCACTCTCAGTAAGAACATTTTTTTAAAAAAGCAGTGCTCTTTGGGGTACTACCTCCGGAAAGGGCAAGCAACAACAATGTTCTGAGATGTGCCGGGAGGAGCATTACCCACAACCATTTAGCTTTCCAAACTAAGTCGAAATGCTGCAACCCATTCCACGGCTTCTCCTTGTTTTGGCAGTAGAAGTATGGCTATATCCAATTTTCCTGCACTATTTCTATTTCCCATCACCATCCTGCGTGCACAGTAAAGCAACCCCCCCCCCTCCCC